>JBCFXG010000061.1:22500-372500 GCA_039720435.1 Amazona ochrocephala | reverse complement strand
ACTTCATTTCTGCCTGAGAGGGTGCGCGGAACCCTCCGACAGGCCCCTGGCCCCAAAGCCCCCCCGCCCCATGTCCCAGCGCTCTCGCGCCTGGGCGTGTCTATGTGTACGAGTGTACGCGTATGAGTGCAGGTGTACGTGCGTGTGTACGAACGCGCGCCTCTCCTTCCCCTCTCCTCCTCCCCCGTCGATCGCCGGCGGTTCGCGAAGAGCCCGGACGCTCCCCCTTCCCCAACCTCCCGCGCCGCCTTCTGCCGGCGGGTTTGCCGCCCTGGGGAAGGCAAGAAGGAAGGGCGGCAGCAGGGAGAGCTTAGGACCCGGCGGCGTCCCTGTCGCCTCCCTTGCCCTAGGCGGCGGACGGAAAGTCCCGACAGGGCGTGGCCTCCCGTCCCCCTCCTGCCGCGCTCCCTGCCGCGGTTCCAAAAATCAAAGGGGGGGGGGGGGGGGAGGCGGGGCGGAGGGCGTGGGCCGAAAAAGGAGGAGAGAGGAGAAAAGCAAAAGAGAAAAAAAAATACCGAGAAACCCCAAGCGAAACACACGGAGAACTCCTCCGAAAAATAAAATAAATAAAATAAAATGAAGTATAATAAAATAAAATAAACAGAAACACCCCCCCCACCCCCACAAACCCCCACCCCCATCACACGCACACCCCCACCATCCACAGCCCACCTGTGCGTGCGCCAGGCTCCGCGCCTGCTCCCCGACCACTGTCTCCTGCCTGCCTGCCTGCCTCCCCTATCCGGGGAGAGAAGGAAGGGAGGAAGGGAGTTAGGAAAGAGGAAGGAAGGAAGGAAAGAGGAAGGAAGGAAAGAGGAAGGAAAGAAAGAGGAAGGAAAGAAGGAAGGAAGGAAGGAAGGAAGGAAGGAGGAAAGAGGAAGGAAAGAGGAAGGAAGGAGGAAAGAGGAAGGAAAGAGGAAGGAAAGAGGAAGGAAAGGAAGGAAAGAGGTAGGGAGGAAGGGAGGGAGGAAGGGAGGAAGGAAAGGAAGGAAGGAGGGAGGGAGGAAGGAAGGAAGGAAGGAAGGAGGAAGGAAAGAGGAAGGAAAGAGGAAGGGAAGGAAGAAGGAAGGAAAGAGGAAGGGAAGGAAGAAGGAAGGAAGGGAGGAAGGAAAGAAGGGAGGAAGGAAGGAAGAGAGGAAGGAAAGGAAGGAAGGAAAGAGGAAGGAAAGGAAGGAAGGAAAGAGGAAGGAAAGGAAGGAAAGAGGGAGGGAGGAAGGGAGGGAGGAAGGGAGGAAGGAAAGGAAGGAGGGAGGGAGCACCACAATAAAAACTATCCACTAAAAAACACAATCCCACAGACATTACGTTTCTTCAATGAAAATTCCCAGTTCAGCACTGACGCATAATCTTGTTCAATCAAAGACCAAGGTACAGAATCATAGAACAGTTGGGGTAGGAAAGGACCTTAAGATCATCTAGTTACAAGTCCTCCACAAAGACACCAAGTTACCCTATCTTCGACAAAATTCTCGAATCAGAGACCAAGTTCTCCAATCAATCAGAGACCAAGTTCTCCAATCAATCAGAGACCAAGTTCTCCAATCAATCAGAGACCAAGTTCTCCAATCAATCAGAGACCAAGTGCTCCAATCAATCAGAGACCAAGTTCTCCAATCAGAGAATAAGTTCTACAAAGACAAAATTTTCCACAGAACAAGTTCAACAGTCATAGACCAAATGCTTCAATTACAGAACAAAATTTACAATCATACACCAAATTCTGAAAATCACAGAACAATTTCCACCATAATAGACCAAATTTTCCTATCAGAACATGTTCTCCAATCAGAACAAATTCTGCAATCACAGAACAAGTTCTACAATCAAAGACAAAATTTTCCACAGAACAAGTTCTCTAGTCATACACCAAATGCTCCAATTACAGAACAAGACTTTCAATCATAGACCAAATTTTCCAAACACAGAAAAAGTGCCTGACAGAACAAGATCTCCAAAGAAAAATGAAATTCCCCAAACACAGAACAAGTTCTATAATCACAGAACAATTTCTCCCATCACAGAACGAATTCCCCAATCACAGACTAACTTCTCCAATTAAAGATCAAATTCTCCAATCACACAACAAGTTCTCCAGTCATAGACCAAATTCTAAAATCACAGAACAATTTCTCCAACCACATACCAAATTCCCCAACCACCAAACAAATTCTCCAGACAAAATTCTCCAATCACAGAACAAATTCTCCAAAAAGAGACCAAATTCTGCAATCAGAGAACAAGTACTCCAATCACAGACCAAATATTCCAATCACAGAAAAAAATCTCAAATCAAAAAACAAATTCTCCAAGCACACGCCAAGTCCTCCAAGCACACGCCAAGTCCTCCACGCACACGCCAAGTCCTCCACACACACGCCAAGTCCTCCACGCACACGCCAAGTCCTAAAAATCACAGAACAATTTCTCCAATCATAGAACAAATTCTCCAATCACAGACCAAATTCTCCAATCACCGAACAAATTTTCCTGTCATAGAACCAATTCTTCGATCACAGAACAAGTATTCCCATCAAAGACCAAATTTTCCAAAGAACAAATTCTCCAATCATAGGCCAAACTCTCCAATCACAGAACAAATTCTCCAAAGACCAATTTCCCCAATCACACAACAAGTACTCCAATCATAGACCAAATTATCCAATCAACAGAAGTTCTCCAAAGACCAAATTCTCCAATCAAAGTCCAAACTCTCCAGCCACGGAACAAATTCTCCAATCATAGACCAAAAGCATCAATCACAGAACAAGTTCTCCAGTCATAGACCAAATGCATCAATCACAGAACAAGTTCTCCAGTCATACACCAAAAGCATCAATCACAGAAAAAGTTCTCCAATCATAGACCAAATGCATCAATCACAGAACAAGTTCTCCAGTCATAGACCAAATGCATCAATCACAGAACAAGTTCTCCAGTCATAGACCAAATGCATCAATCACAGAACAAGCTCTCCAATGACAAAACAATTTGTCCAATCACAGAACATGTTCTAAACACAAGGAAGAAATTGTCCCGTCACGGAACATGTTCTCCACACAGGGAGCCCTTTGTCCCATCACGGAACATGTTCTCCACGCAGGGAGCCCATTGTCCCATCACGGAACATGTTCGCCACGCAAGGAACCCATTGTCCAGTCATGGAACATGTTCGCCACGCACGGAACCCATTGTCCCATCACGGAACATGTTCACCACGCAGGGAGCCCATTGCCCCATCACAGACAACGTTCTCCACGCAGGGAGCCCATTGTCCCATCACGGAACATGTTCGCCATGCATGGAGCCCATTTTTCCGTCACGGAACACATTCGCCATGCAGGGAACCTATTGAACTGTCACGGAACATGTTCGCCATGCAGGGAACCCATTGTCCCGTCACGGAACGTGTTCGCCACGCAGGGAACCCATTGTCCCGTCACGGAACATGTTCTCCACACAGGGAGCCCATTGTCCCGTCACGGAACATGTTCTCCAAGCAGGGAGCCCATTGTCCCGTCACAGACCACGTTCTCCACGCAGGGAGCCCATTGTCCTGTCACGGAACATGTTCGCCAACAAGGGAACCCATTGTCCCGTCACGGAACATGTTCTCCAGGCAAGGAGCCCATTGCCCCCTCATAGACCACGATCTCCACGCAGGGAGCCCATTGTCCCGTCACGGAACATGTTCGCCAACAAGGGAACCCATTGTCCTGTCACGGAACATGTTCTCCAGGCAAGGAGCCCATTGCCCCCTCATAGACCACGATCTCCACGCAGGGAGCCCATTGTCTAGTCACGGAACATGTTCTCCACGCAGGGAGCCCATTGTCCTGTCACGGAACATGTTCTCCACGCAGGTAGCCCATTGTCCCCTCACGAACATGTTCTCCACGCAGGGAGCCCATTGTCCCCTCACGGAATATGTTCTCCACGCAGGGAGCCCATTGTACCCTCACAGAACATGTTCTCCATGCAGAGAGCCCATTGTCCCGTCACGGAACATGTTCGCCAACAAGGGAACCCATTGTCCTGTCACGGAACATGTTCTCCAGGCAAGGAGCCCATTGCCCCCTCATAGACCACGATCTCCACGCAGGGAGCCCATTGTCTAGTCACAGAACATGTTCTCCACGCAGGGAGCCCATTGTCCTGTCACGGAACATGTTCTCCACGCAGGTAGCCCATTGTCCCCTCACAAACATGTTCTCCACGCAGGGAGCCCATTGTCCCCTCACGGAACATGTTCTCCATGCAGAGAGCCCATTGTCCCGTCACGGAACATGTTCGCCACGCAGGGAGCCAATTGTCCCGTTACGGAACATGTTCGCTACGCAGGGAACCCATTGTCCCGTCACAGAACAGGTTCGCCACGCAGGGAACCCATTGTCCATTCACGGAACATGTTCTCCACGCAGAGAGCCCATTGCCCCTTCACGGAACATGTTCGCCATGCAGGGAGCCCACTGTCCCCTCACGGAACACGTTTGCCATGCAGGGAAGCCATTGAACTGTCACGGAACAGGTTCTCCATGCAGGGAACCCATTGACCCGTCACGGAACATGTTCGCCACGCAGGGAACCCATTGTCCCATCACGGAACATGTTTGCCACGCAGGGAACCCATTGTCCCATCACGGAACATGTTCTCCACGCAGGGAAACCATTGTCCCGTCACAGAACACGTTCTCCACGCAGGGAACACGTTATGATGTCACGGAACACGTTCTCCATGCAGGGAACCCATTGTCCCGTCACGGAACATGTTCTCCAGGCAAGGAGCCCATTGCCCCCTCATAGACCACGTTCTCCACGCAGAGAGCCCATAGTCCCGTCACAGAACAGGGTCTCCATGCAAGGAGACCACTGTCCCATCACAGAACACGTTCTCCACGCGGGGAACCCATTGTCCCGTCACAGACCGCGTTCTACAAGCAGGGAGCCTATTGTCCCATCACAGAACAGGTTCTCCACGAAGGGAGCCCATTGCCCCCTCATAGACCACGATCTCCACGCAGGGAGCCCATTGTATGGTCACAGAACACGTTCTCCATGTCGGGAGCCCTTTGTCCCGTCACAGACTGCGTTCTCCATGCAGGGAGCCCATTGTCCCATCACAGACCACGTTTTCCAACAGGGAGCCCATTGTCCCGTCACAGACCACGTTCTCCAGGCAGGGAGCCCATTGTCCCGTCATAGAACACGTTCTCTATGCAGGGAGCCCATTGTCCTTCACAGACCACGTTCTCCACGCAGGGAGCCCATTGTCCCGTCACAGAACATGCTCGCCACGCAGGGAGCCCATTGTCCCGTCACGGAACACGTTCGCCACGCAGGGAACCAATTGAACTGTCACGGAGCATGTTCGCCATGCAGGGAACCCATTGTCCCATCACGGAACATGTTCGCCACGCAGGGAGCCCATTGTCCCGTCACGGAACATGTTCTCCCGGCAAGGAACCTCTTGTCCCGCCACAGAACACGTTCTCCACGCAGGGAGCCCATTGTCCCGTCACAGAGCACGTTCTCCACGCAGGGACCCCATTGCCCCGTCTCGGAACATGTTCTCCATGCAGGGAGATTATTTGCCCCCTCACGGAACAGGTTCTCCACGCAGGGAGATCATTGCCCCCTCACGGACCAGGTTCTCCATGCAGGGAGCCCATTGCCCCGTCACGGAACGTGTTCTCCACGCAGGGAACCCGTTGTCCCGTCACGGAACCGGTTCTCCATGCAGGGAGCCCATTGTCCCGTCATGGAACAGGGTCTCCAGGCAGGGAAGCCATTGTCCCGTCTCGGAACAGGGTCTCCACGCAGGGAACCCTTTGTCTCTCAAAGAACAGGGTCTCCATGCAGGGAACCCTTTGTCCCGTCAGAGAACAAGTTCTCCACGCAGGGAACCCCTTGTCCCGTCACAGAACAGGTTCTCCAAGAAGGGAACCTATTTTTCCGTCACGGAACATGTTCTCCAAGAAGGGAACCCTTTGTCCCGTAACGGAACAGGTTCTCCCCGCAGGGAGCCCATTGCCCCCTCACAGACAACGTTCTCCACGCAGGGATCTCATCGTCCCGTCAAAGAACACGTTCTCCACGCAGGGAGCCCATTGTCTCGTCACAGAACAGGTTCGCCACGCAGGGAACCCATTGACCCGTCACGGAACATGTTCGCCACACAGGGAACCCATTGACCCGTCACGGAATATGTTCGCCACGCAGGGAACCCATTGTCCCGTCACGGAACATATTCTCCAAGAAGGGAACCCATTGTCCCGTCACGGAACATGTTCTCCACGCAGGGAACCCATTGTCCCGTCACAGAACACGTTCTACATGCAGGGAGCCTATTGTCCCATCACAGAACAGGTTCTCCACGAAGGGAGCCCATTGCCCCCTCATAGACAACGATCTCCACGCAGGGAGCCCATTGTCGCGTCACAGAACACGTTCTGCATGTAGGGAGGCCCATTGTCCCGTCACAGACCGCGTTCTCCATGCAGGGAGGCCATTATACCATCACAGAACATGTTCTCCTCACAGGGAGCCCATTGACCTGTCACAGAACACGTTCTCCACGCAGGGAGCCCATTGCCCCGTCACGGAACAGGTTCTCCATGCAGGGAGATTATTTGCCCCGCCACAGAACAGGTTCTCCACGCAGGGAGCCCATTGCCCCGTCACGGAACAGGTTCTCCACGCAGGGAGCCCATTGTCCCATCACGGAACATGTTTTCCACGCAGGGAGCCCATTGCTCCATAAAGGAACAGGTTCTCCATGCAGGGAAGCCACTGCCGCTTAACGGAACAGGTTCTCCACGCAGGGAGCCCGTTGTCCCGTCACGGAACAGGGTTTCCAGGCAGGAAACCCATTGTCCTGTCACGTAACCGGTTCTCCACGCAGGGAGCCCATTGTCCCGACACGGAACCTGTTCTCCACGCAGGGAGCCTTTGTCCCGTCACGGAACAGGTTCTCCAGTCAGGGAACCCATTGTCCCATCATGGAACAGGTTCTCCAGGCAGGGAACCAGTTGTCCCGACAGGGAAAAGGTTCTCCAAGCAGGGAACCCAATGTCCCATCACGGAACATGTTGTCCACGCTGGGAACCCGTTGTCCCGTCACGGAACAGGGTCTCCAGGCAGGAAACCCCTTGTCCCGTCACAGAACAGGATCTCCAGGCAGGAAACCCCTTGTCCCGTCACAGAACAGGGTCTCCACGCAGGGAACCCTTTGTCCCGTCACAGAACAGGGTCTCCACGCAGGAAACCCGTTGTCCCGTCACAGAACAGGGTCTTCACGCAGGGAACCCGCTGACCTGTCAAGGAACAGGCTCTCAACGCAGTGAACCCGTAGTCCCGTCACAGAACAGGGTCTCCACGCAGGGAACCCGCTGTCCCGTCACAGAACAGGGTTTCCATGCAGGTAACCCGTTGTCCCGTCACAGAAAAGGGTCTCCAGGCAGGGAACCCATTGTCCCGCCACGGAACAGGTTCTCCAGGCAGGGAAGCCATTGTCCCGTCACGGAACAGGGTCTCCAGGTAGGGAACCAGTTGTCCCGACAGGGAAAAGGTTCTCCACGCAGGGAACCCATTGTCTCATCACGGAATATGTTCTCCACGCAGGGAACCCGTTGTCCCGTCACGGAACAGGGTCTCCAGACAGGAAACCCCTTGTTCCGTCCCAGAACAGGTCCTCCACGCAGGAAACCCCTTTTCCCGTCACAGAACAGAGTCTCTACGCAGGGAACCCGTTGTCCCTTCACAGAACAGGGTCTCCAAGAAGGGAACCCCTTATCCTGTCACAGAACAGGGTCTCCACTCAGGGAACCCGTTGTCCCATCACAGAACAGATCCTCTATGCAGGGAACCCGTTGTCCAGTCACAGAACAGGGTCTACACGCAGGAAACCCCTTGTCCCGTCACGGAACATGTTCTCCACTCAGGGAACCCCTTGTCCCGTCACGGAACATGTTCTCCAAGAAGGGAGCCCTTTGTCCCGTCACGGAACAGGTTCTCCACGCAGGGTGGCCATTGACCAATCACAGAACACGTTCTCCACACAGGGAACCCATTGCCCCCTCACAGACAACGTTCTCCACTCAGGGATCTCATCGTCCCTTCACCGAACACGTTCTCTACGCAGGGAGCCCATTGTCCCGTCACAGAACACGTTCGCCACTCAGGGAACCCATTTTACATTCACGGAATATGTTCGCCCCGCTGTGAGCCCATTGCCCCTTCACAGGCCACGTTCTACACTCAGAAAGCCCATTGCCCCTTCACAGGCCACGTTCTACACTCAGAAAGCCCATTGTCCCGTCACGGAACACGTTCGCCACGCAGGGAACCCATTGAACTGTTATGGAACATGTTCGCCACGCAGGGAACCCATTGTCCCGTCTCGGAACATGTTCGCCACTCAGGGAACCCATTGTCCCATCACAGAACACGTTCTCCACACAGGGAACCCATTGTCCCGTCACAAAACACGTTCTCCAAGCATGGAACCCATTGTCCCGTCACGGAGCATGTTCTCCAGGCAAGGAGCCCATTGCCCCTTCATAGACCACGATCTCCACGCAGGGAGCTCATTGTCCCGTCACAGAACACGTTCTCCACGCAGAGAGCCCATTGTCCCGTCACAGAACACGTTCTCCATGTAGGGAGCCCATTGTCCCGTCACAGACCGCGTTCTCCACTCTGGGACCTCATTGCTCCATCACGGAACAGGTTCTCCGTGCAGGGAGGCCATTGTCCTGTCACAGACCACGTTCTCCACGCAGGGAGCCCATTGTGACGTCACGGAACATGTTCTCCACGAAGGGAACCCATTGTCCCGTCACGGAACATGTTCTCCAATTAGGGAACCCTTTGCCCCCTCACGGAACAGGTTCTCGGCGCAGGGAGGCCGTTGACCAATCACAGAACACGTTCTCCACGCAGGGAGCCCATTGCCCCGTCACAGAACACGTTCTCCAAGCAGGGACCCCATTGCCCCGTCACGGAACAGGTTCTCCACGCAGGGAGCATTTGTCCCGTCACGGAACATGGTCCCCAGGCAGGGAAGCAATTGTCCCATCACGGAACAAGTTCTCCAGGAAGGGAACCCATTGTCCCGTCATGGAACAGGGTCTCCACTCAGGGAACCAGTTTTCTCGACAGGGAAAAAGCTCTCCTCGCAGGGAACCCATTGTCCCATCACGGAACAGGTTCTCCACGCTGAGAACCCATTGTCCCTTCACGGAACCGGCTCTCCACGCAGGGAACCCGTTGTCCCGTCACAGAAGAGGGTCTCCAGGCAAGAAACCCCTTGTCCCGCCACAGAACAGGGTCTTCACGCAGGGAACCCGCTGTCCCGTCAAAGAACAGGGTCTCCGAACAGGGAACCCGTTGACCCGTCACAGAACAGGTTCTCCAAGCAGGGAACCCGTTGTCCCGTTGCAGAACAGGGCCTCCAGGAAGGGAAATCGTTGTCCCGTTACAGAACAGGGTCTCTGCGCAGGGAACCCCCTGTCCCGTCACAGAACAGGGTCTCCAGGCAGGGAACCCCTTGTCCCATCACAGAATAGGTTCTCCAAGGAGGGATCCCGTTGTCCCGTCACGGAACAGGTTCTCCAAGCAGGGAACCCGTTGTCCCGTTACAGAACAGGGCCTCCAGGAAGGGAAATCGTTGTCCCGTTACAGAACAGGGTCTCTGCGCAGGGAACCCCCTGTCCCGTCACAGAACAGGGTCTCCAGGCAGGGAACCCCTTGTCCCATCACAGAATAGGTTCTCCAAGGAGGGATCCCGTTGTCCCGTCACGGAACAGGGTCTCCACGCTGGTAACCCCTTGTCCCGTCATAGAACAGGGTCTCCAGGCATGGAACCCGTTGCCCCGTCACAGAACTGGGTCTCCACGCTGGGAACCCGTAGTCCCGTCACAGGCCACGTTCTCCACGCAGTGAACCCATTTTTCCGCCACGGAACCGGTTCCCCGTGCAGGGAACCCATTGTCCCGTCACGGAACCGGTTCTCCAGGCAGGGAACCCATTGTCCCGTCACAGAACAGGTTCTCCAAGAAGGGAACCCATTGTCCCATCACGGAACACCTTCTCCACGCAGGGAGCGCATTGTCCTGTCACGGAACAGGTTCTCCACGAAGGAAGCCCATTGTCCCATCACAGACGACGTTCTCCACGCAGGGAGCCCATTGTCCCGTCACAGAACAGGTTCTCCAAGAAGGGAACCCATTGTCCCGTCACGGAACAGGGTCTCCAGGCAGGGAACCCTTTGTCCCGTCACAGAACATGTTCTCCACGCAGGGAGGCCATTGACCAATCACAAAGCACGTTCTCCACGCAGGGAACCCATTGCCCCGTCACGGACAACGTTCTCCACGCAGGGATCTCATCGTCCCTTCACAGAACACGTTCTCTACGCAGGGAGCCCATTGTCCCGTCACAGAACTGGGTCTCCACGCAGGGAAAACCGTTGTCCCATCACAGAAAAGGGTCACCAAGCAGGGAACAAGTGGTCCCATAACAGAACAGGGTCCCCAATCAGGGAACCCGTTGTCCCGTCACAGAACAGGGTATCCAGGCAGGGAACATGTTGACCCGTCACAGAACATGGTCTCCACACAGGGAATCCGTTGTCCCGTCACAAAGTAGGTTCTCCACGCAGGGAACCACTTGTCCCATCACGGAACAGAGTCTCTAGGCAGGGAACCCATTGTCCCCTCACAGAACAGAGTCTCTACGCAGGGAACCCGATCTCCCATCACAGAACAGGGTCTCCAGGCAGGAAACCGGTTGTCCCGTCACAGCACAGGGTTTCGAGGCAGGGAAACCGCTGTCCCGTCACAGAACAGGGTCTCCACACAGGGAACCCGTTGTCCCATCACAGAACAGGGTCTCCACGCAGCGAACCCCTTGTCCCGGCACAGAACAGGGTCTCCACACAGGGAACACGTTGTCCCGTCACAGAACAGGGTCTCCAAGCAGGGAACCCGTTGTCCCATCTCAGAACAGGGTTTCCGCGCTGGGAAACCCTTCTCCTGTCACAGAACACGGTCCCCACGCAGGGAACCCGTTGTTCTGTCAGAGAACAGGAACTCCGCGCAGGGAACCCGTTGTCCCATCATAGATCAAGGCCTCCACGCTGGGAACCCCTTGTCCCGTCACAGCACAGGGTCTCCACCCAGGGAACCCGTTGTCCCTACACAGAACAGAGTATTCGAGCAATGAACCCGTTGTCCCGTCACAGAACAGGGTCTCCAGGCAGGGAACCCTTTTTCCCGTCACAGAACAGGGTCTCCAGGCAGGGAACCCCCTGTCCCGTCACAAAACAGGGTCTCCACTCAGGGGATCCGATTGCCCCGTCACAGAGCAGGGTCTCCAGGCGGGGAACCCCTTGTCCCGTCACGGAACAGGTTCTCCACGCAGGGAATCCGTTGTCCCGTCACAGAACAGGGTCTCCCCCCAGGGAATCCGTTGTCCCGCCAGAGAACAGGGTCTCCACGCAGGGAACCCATTGCCCCGTCTCAGAACAGGGTCTCCAGTCAGGGAACCTGTTGTCCCGTCAGAACAGGGTCTCCACGAAGGGAACCCGTTGTCCCTTCATAGAACAGGGTCTCCACGAAGGGAACCCGTTGTCCCGTCACAGAACAGGGTCTCCACGAACGGAACCCATGGTCCCGTCACAGAACAGGGTCTCCACGCAGGGAACCCGTTCTCCCGTCACAGAACAGGCTCTCCAGGCATGGAAACCTTTGTCCCATCACAGAACAGGGTTTCCGCGCACGGAACCCGTTGTCCCTTCACAGAACAGGGTCTCCACGCAGTGAATCCATTGTCCGGTCACAGAACAGGGTTTCCGCGCAGGGAACCCGTTGTCACATCAAAGAACAGGGTCTCCACGCAGGGAAACCCTTGTCCCGTCACAGAACAGGGTCTCCGCGCTGGGAACCCGTTGTCCCGTCACGGAACAGGTTCTCCACGGAGGAAACCCCTTGTCCCGTCACAGAAGAGGGTCTCCACGCAGGAAACCCGTTGTCCCATCACAGAACAGGGTCTCCAGGCAGGAAACCCCTAGTCCCGTCACAGAACAGGATCTCCAGGCAGGAATCCCCTTGTCCCGTCACAGAAGAGGGTCTCCACGCAGGGAACCCTTTGTCCCGTCACAGAACAGGGTCTCCACCCTGGGAACCCCTTGTCCTGTCACAGAACAGGGTGTCCAGGCAGGGAACCCGTTGTCCCGTCACGGAACAGGGTCTTCACGCAGGGAACCCGCTGACCCGTCAAAGAACAGGCTCTCCACGCAGGGAACCCGTTGTCCCGTCGCAGAAAAGGGTCTCCACGCAGGGAACCCCTTATCCCGTCACAGAACAGGGTCTCCACGCAGGGAACCCATTGTCCCGTCACAGAACAGGGTCTCCACGCAGGTAAGCCATTGTCCAGGCAGGGAACATGTTGTCCTGTCATGGAACAGGGTCTCCAGGCAGGGAACCAGTTTTCCCGACAGGGAAAAGGTTCTCCACGCATTGAACCCATTGTCCCATCACGGAACATGTTCTCCACGCTGGGAACCCGTTGTCCCGTCACGGAACAGGGTCTCCAGGCAGGAAACCCCTTGTCCCGTCACAGAACAGGGTCTCCAGGCAGGAAACCCCTTGTCCCCTAACAGAGCAGGGTCTCCAGGCAGGAAACCCCTTGTCCCGTCACGGAACATGTTCTCCACTCAGGGAACCCATTGTCCCGTCACGGAACATGTTCTCCAAGAAGGGAACCCTTTGTCCCGTCACGGAACAGGTTCTCCACGCAGGGAGGCTATTGACCAATCACAGACCACGTCCTCCACGCAGGGAGCCCATTGTCCTTCACAGACCATGTTCTCCACGCAGGGAGCCCATTGTCCCGTCACAGAACACGTTCTCCACACAGGGAACCCATTGCCCCGTCACAGACCGCGTTCTACTCACAGGGAGCCCATTGTCCCATCATAGAACAGGTTTTCCACGAAGGGAGCCCATTGCACGCTCATAGACCACGATCTAAAAGCAGGGAGGCCGTTGACCAATCACAGGACACGTTCTCCACGCAGGGAGCCCATTGTCCCGTCACAGAACACGTTCTCCACGCAGGGACCCCGTTGCCCCATCACAGAACAGGTTCTCCATGCAGGGAGCCCATTGCCCCGTCTCGGAACAGGTTCTCCATGCAGGGAGATTATTTGCCCCCTCACGGAACAGGTTCTCCACGCAGGGAGATCATTGCCCCCTCACGGAACATGTTCTCCACGCAGGGACCCCATTGCCCCGTCACGGAACAGGTTCTCCATGCAGGGAGCCCATTGCCCCGTCTCGGAACAGGTTCTCCATGCAGGGAGACTATTTGCCCCATCACGGAACAGGTTCTCCACGCAGGGAGGTCATTGCCTCCTCACGGATCATGTTCTCCACGCCGGGAGCCCATTGTCCCGTTACAGAGCATGTTCTCCAAGCAGGGAGCCCATTGTCCCGTCATGGAACATGTTCTCCACTCAGGGAGCCCATTGTCCCGTCACGGAACATGCTCTCCATGCAGAGAGACATTGTCCCGTCACGGAACATGATCTCCACGCAGGGAGCCCATTGTCCCCTCACGGAACATGCTCTCCATGCAGAGAGCCCATTGTCCCGTCACAGAACATGTTCGCCACTCAGGGAACCCATTGTACATTCACGGAACATGTTCGCAACGCAGGGAGCCCATTGCCCCTTCACAGACCACGTTCTACACGCAGGGAGCCCATTGTCCCGTCACAGAACATGCTCGCCACGCAGGGAGCCCATTGTCCCATCACGAAACACGTTCGCCACTCAGGGAACCCATTGAACTGTCACAGAACATGTTCGCCATGCAGGGAACCCATTGACCCGTCACGGAACACGTTCGCAACGCTGGGAACCCATTGTCACATCACGGAACATGTTCTCCACGCAGGGAAAACATTGTCCCGTCACAGAACACGTTCTCCACGCAGGGAACCCATTGTCCCATCACAAAACACGTTCTCCACTCAGGGAAACCATTGTCCCGTCACGGAACATGTTCTCCAGGCAAGGAGCCCATTGCCCCCTCATAGACCACGTTCTCCACGCAGAGAGCCCATAGTCCCGTCACAGAACAGGGTCTCCACGCAGGGAGACCATTGTCCCGTCACAGAACACGTTCTCCACGCAGGGAGCCCATTGTCTCGTCACGGACCACGTTCGCCACGCAGGGAGCCCATTGTCCCGTCACGGAATACGTTCGCCACGCAGGGAAGCCATTGAACTGTCACGGAACATGTTCGCTATGCAGGGAACCCATTGACCCGTCACGGAACATGTTCGCCATGCAGGGAACCCATTGCCCCGTCACGGAACACGTTCGCAACGCAGGGAACCCATTGTCACATCACGGAACATGTTCTCCACGCAGGGAAACCATTGTCCCATCACAGAACACGTTCTCCACGCAGGGAACCCATTGTCCCATCACAAAACACGTTCTCCAGTCAGGGAAACCATTGTCTCGTCACGGAACATGTTCTCCACGCAGGGAACCCATTGTCCCGTCACAGAACACGTTCTACACGCAGGGAGCCTGTTGTCCCATCACAGAACAGGTTCTCCACGAAGGGAGCCCATTGCCCCCTCATAGACAACGATCTCCACGCAGGGAGCCCATTGTCCCGTCACAGAACACGTTCTCCATGTAGGGAGGCCCATTGTCCCGTTACAGACCGCGTTCTCCACGCAGGGAGACCATTGTCCCATCACAGACCACGCCCTCCACGCAGGGAGCCCATAGTCCCGTCACAGAACAGGGTCTCCACGCAGGGAGCCCATTGTCCCGTCACAGAGCACGTTCTCCACGCAGGGAGCCCATTGCCCCGTCACGGAACAGGTTCTCCATGCAGGGAGATTATTTGCCACCTCACGGAAGAGGTTCTCCACGCAGGGAGATCATTGCCCCCTCACGAAACAGGTTCTCCATGCAGGGAGCCCATTGTCCCGTCACGGAACATATTCTCCAAGAAGGGAACCCATTGTCCCGTCACGGAACATGTTCTCCACGCAGGGAGGCCATTGACCAATCACAGAGCACGTTCTCCACGCAGGGAACCCATTGCCCCGTCACAGACAACGTTCTCCACGCAGGGATCTCATCGTCCCTTCACAGAACACGTTCTCTACGCAGGGAGCCCATTGTCCCGTCACAGAACTGGGTCTCCACGCAGGGAAAACCGTTGTCCCATCACAGAAAAGGGTCACCAAGCAGGGAACCCGTGGTCCCATAACAGAACAGGGTCTCCACGCAGGGAACCTGTTGTCCCGTCACAGAACTGGGTCTCCAGGCCGGAAACCACTTGTCCCGTCACAGAACAGGGTCCCCAATCAGGGAACCCGTTGTCCCGTCACAGAACAGGGTATCCAGGCAGGGAACATGTTGACCCGTCACAGAACATGGTCTCCACACAGGGAATCCGTTGTCCCGTCACAAAGTAGGTTCTCCAAGCAGGGAACCAGTTGTCCCATCACGGAACAGAGTCTCTAGGCAGGGAACCCATTGTCCCCTCACAGAACAGAGTCTCTACGCAGGGAACCCGTTCTCCCATCACAGAACAGGGTCTCCAGGCAGGAAACCGGTTGTCCCGTCACAGCACAGGGTTTCGAGGCAGGGAAACCGCTGTCCCGTCACAGAACAGGGTCTCCACACAGGGAACCCGTTGTCCCATCACAGAACAGGGTCTCCACGCAGCGAACCCCTTGTCCCGGCACAGAACAGGGTCTCCACACAGGGAACACGTTGTCCCGTCACAGAACAGGGTCTCCAAGCAGGGAACCCGTTGTCCCATCTCAGAACAGGGTTTCCGCGCTGGGAAACCCTTCTCCTGTCACAGAACACGGTCCCCACGCAGGGAACCCGTTGTTCTGTCAGAGAACAGGAACTCCGCGCAGGGAACCCGTTGTCCCATCATAGATCAAGGCCTCCACGCTGGGAACCCCTTGTCCCGTCACAGAACATGGTCTCCACCCAGGGAACCCGTTGTCCCTACACAGAACAGAGTATTCGAGCAATGAACCCTTTTTCCCGTCACAGAACAGGGTCTCCAGGCAGGGAACCCCCTGTCCCGTCACAAAACAGGGTCTCCACTCAGGGGATCCGATTGCCCCGTCACAGAGCAGGGTCTCCAGGCGGGGAACCCGTTGTCCCGATACGGAACAGGTTCTCCACGCAGGGAACCCATTGTCCCGTCACAGAACAGGGCCTTCACGCAGGGAATCCGTTGTCCCGTCACAGAACAGGGTCTCCCCCCAGGGAATCCGTTGTCCCGCCACAGAACAGGGTCTCCACGCAGGGAACCCATTGCCCCGTCTCAGAACAGGGTCTCCAGTCAGGGAACCCGTTGTCCCGTCACAGAACAGGGTCTCCAAGAAGGGAACCCATTGTCCCGTCACAGAACAGGGTCTCCAGGCAGGGAACCCCTTGTCCCGTCACAGAACAGGGTCTCCACGAAGGGAACCCATGGTCCCGTCACAGAACAGGGTCTCCACGCAGGGAACCCGTTCTCCCGTCACAGAACAGGCTCTCCAGGCATGGAAACCTTTGTCCCATCACAGAACAGGGTTTCCGCGCACGGAACCCGTTGTCCCTTCACAGAACAGGGTCTCCACGCAGTGAATCCATTGTCCGGTCACAGAACAGGGTTTCCGCGCAGGGAACCCGTTGTCCCGTCATAGATCAGGGCCTCCATGCTGGGAACCTGTTGTCTTGTCAGAGAACAGGGTCTCCACCCTGGGAACCCGTTGTCCCGTCACAGATCAGGGCCTCCATGCTGGGAACCTGTTGTCTTGTCAGAGAACAGGGTCTCCACCCTGGGAACCCGTTGTCCCGTCACAGAACATGGTCTCCACCCAGGGAACCCATTGTCCCGACACGGAACCGGGTCTCCACGCAGGGAACGCGTTGTCCCGTCATAGAACAGGGTCTCCACACAGGAAACCCGTTGTCCTTTCACAGAACAGGGTGTCCAGGCAGGGAACCCGTTGTCCCGTCACGGAACAGGGTCTCCACGCAGGGAACCCGTTGTCACATCAAAGAACAGGGTCTCCACGCAGGGAACCCCTTGTCCCGTCACAGAACAGGGTCTCCGCGCTGGGAACCCTTTGTCCCGTCAAAGAACAATGTCTCTGCACAGGGAACCCATTGTCCCGTCACGGAAGAAGGTCTCCAGGTAGGGAACCCGTTGTCCCGTCACAGAACTGTGTCTCCGAGCAGGGAACCCGTTGTTCCCTCACAGTACAGGGTCTCTAGGCAGGGAACCTGTTTTCCATCACAGAACAGGGTCTCCACGCAGGGAACCCGTTGTCCTGTCACAGAACAGGGCTTCCACCCCGGGAATCCCTTGTCCCGTCACAGAACATGGTCTCCACGCAAGGAACCCCTTGTCCCGTCACAGAACATGGTCTCCACGCAAGGAACCCCTTGTCCTGTCACAGAGCAGGGTCTGCGCGCAGGGAACCCCTTGTCCCGTCACAGAACAGGGTCTCCATTCAGGGAACCCCTTGTCCCGTCCCAGAAGAGGGTCTCCAAGGAGGGAACCCGTTGTCCCGTCACTGAACAGTGTCTCCAGGCAGGGAACGCCTTGTCAAGTCACAGAACAGGGTCTCCACACAGGGAACCCGTTGTCCCGTCACAGAACAGGGTCTCCACACAGGGAACCCCTTGTCGCATCACAGAACAGGGTCTCCAGGCATGGTAACCTTTGTCCTATCACAGAACAGGGTCTCGAGGCAGGGAACCACTTGTCCCATCACGGAACAGGTTCTCCAAGCAGGGAACCCGTTGTCCCGTCACAGAACAGGGTCTCCAGGCAGGGAACCCCTTGTCCCGTCGCAGAACAGTGTCTCCACACAGGGAACCCCTTGTCCCGTCACAGAACAGGGTCTCCAAGCAGGGAACCCGTTGTCCCTTCACAGAACAGAGTCTCCGAGCAGGGAACCACTTGTCCCGTCACAGAACAGGGTTTCCAGTCGGGGAACCCGTTGTCCCATCACAGAACAGGGTCTCCATGCAGGGAAACCGTTGTCCCGTCACAGAACAGAGTCTGCACACAGGGAATCCCTTGTCCAGACACAGAAAAGGGTCTCCAAGGTGGGAACCCTTTGTCCCTTCACGGAGCAGGGTCTCCATGCAGGGAATCCTTTTTCCCGTCACAGAACAGGGTCTATAGGCAGGGAACCCTTTGTCCCGTCACAGAACAGGGTCTCCCGGCAGGGAACCCCTTGTCCCGTCACTGAACAGTTTCTCCACGCAGGGAGGCCCTTGACCAATCAAAGAACACGTTCTCCACTCAGGGAGCCCATTGTCCCATCACAGAACACGATCTCCTCACAGGGAGGCCATTGTCCCGTCACAGAACACGTTCTCCACGCAGGGAGCCCATTGCCCCGTCACGGAACAGGTTCTCCATGCAGGGAGATTATTTGCCCCCCACAGAACCGGTTCTCCACGCAGGGAGCCCATTGTCCCATCACGGAACATGTTCTCCACGCAGGGAGCCCGTTACCCCGTCACGGAACAGGTCCTCCACGCAGGGAGCCCATTGCTCCATAAAGGAACAGGTTCTCCATGCAGGGAAGCCATTGCCCCTTAAAGGAACAGGTTCTCCACGCAGGGAGCCCATTGCCACGTCACGGAATATGTTCTCCACGCAGGGAACCCATCGTCCCATCACGGAACCGGTTCTCCCCGCAGGGAGCCCATTGTCCCGTCACGGAACAGGGTTTCCAGGCAGGGAACCCATTGTCCCATCACGGAACCGGTTCTCCACGCAGGGAGCCCATTGTCCCAATACGGAACCGGTTCTCCACGCAGAGAGCCTTTGTCCCGTCACGGAACAGGTTCTCCAGGCAGGGAAACCATTGTCCCGTCACGGAACAGGTTCTCCAGTCAGGGAACCCATTGTCCCGTCATGGAACAGGGTCTCCAGGCAGGGAACCAGTTGTCCCGACAGGGAAAAGGTTCTCCACGCAGGGAACCCATTGTCCCATCACGGAACATGTTGTCCACGCTGGGAACCCGTTGTCCCGTCACGGAACAGGGTCTCCAGGCAGGAAACCCCTTGTCCCGTCACAGAACAGGGTCTCCAGGCAGGAAACCCCTTGTCCCGTCACAGAACAGGGTCTCCACCCTGGGAACCCCTTGTCCCGTCACAGAACAAGGTCTCCAAGCAGGGAACCCGTTGTCCCATCACAGAACAGGGTCTCCACGCAGGGAACCCGTTGTCCCATCACAGAATAGGGTCTTCACGCAGGGAACCCGCTGGCCTGTCAAAGAACAGGCTCTCAACGCAGTGAACCCGTAGTCCCGTCACAGAACAGGGTCTCCACGAAGGGAACCCTTTATCCCGTCTCAGAACAGGGTCTCCACGCAGGGAACCCGTTGTCCCGTCACAGAACAGGGTCTCCACGCAGGGAACCCGTTGTCCCATCACAGAACAGGGTCTCCAGGCAGGGAAGCCATTGTCCCGTCACGGAACAGGTTCTCCAGGCAGGGAACCCATTGTCCCGTCACGGAACAGGGTCTCCAGGCAGGGAACCAGTTGTCCCCACAGGGAAAAGTTCTCCACGCAGGGAACCCAATGTCTCATCACGGAATATGTTCTCCACGCTGGGAACCCGTTGTCCCGTCACGGAACAGGGTGTCCAGGCAGGGAACCCGTTGTCCCGTCACAGAACAGGGTCTCCACGCTGGGAGCCCGTTTTCCCGTCACAGAACAGGGTCTGCCAGCAGGGAATCCGTTGTCCCGTCACAGAACTGTGTCTCCGAGGAGGGAACCCGTTGTTCCCTCACAGAACAGGGTCTCCAGGCAGGGAACCCCTTGTCCCATCGCAGAACAGGGTCTCCACGCAGGGAACCCATTGTCCCGTCACAGAAGAGGATCTCCGAGCAGGGAACCCGTTGTCCAGTCACAGAACAGGGCTTCCACCCCGGGAACCCCTTGTCCCGTCACAGAACATGGTCTCCACGTAGGGAACCCGTTGTCCCGTCACAGAACAGGGTCTGCGCGTCGGGAACCCCTTGTCCCGTCACAGAACAGGGTCTCCAGGACGGGAACCCGTTGTCCCATCACAGAACAGGGTCTCCACACAGGGAGCCCCTTGTCGCATCACAGAACAGGGTCTCCAGGCATGGTAACCTTTGTCCTATCACAGAACACGGTCTCGAGGTAGGGAACCCCTTGTCCCGTCACGGAACAGGTTCTCCAAGCAGGGAACCCGTTGTCCCATCACAGAACAGGGTCTCCAGGCAGGGAACCCCTTGTCCCGTCGCAGAACAGTGTCTCCACACAGGGAACCCCTTGGCCCGTCACAGAACAGGGTCTCCACACAGGGAACCCGTTGTCCCGTCACAGAACAGGGTCTCCACGCACGGAAACCCTTGTCCCATCACAGAACAGGGTCTCCAGGCAGGGAACCCGTTGTCCCGTCACAGAACGGGGTCCCCATCCAGTGTACCACTTGTGCCGTCATAGAACAGGTTCTCCTGGCAAGGAACCCCTTGTCCCGTCACAGAAAAGGGTCTCCACGCAAGGAACCCGTTGTCCCGTCACAGAACAGGGTCTCCAAGCAGGGAAACCCTTGTCCCGTCACAGAACAGGGTCTCCAGGCAAGGAACCCGTTGTCCCGTCACAGCACAGGGTCTCCACGCAGGGAACCCGTTGTCCCGTCACAGAACAGGTTCTCCGGGCAAGGAACCCCTTGTCCCGTCACAGAAAAGGGTCTCCACGCAAGGAACCCGTTGTCCCGTCACTGAACAGGGTCTCCACGAAGGAAAACCCTTGTCCCTTCACAGCACAGGGTCTCCACGCAGGGAATCCGTTTTCCAATCACAGAACAGGGTCTCCCGGCAGGGAACCCGTTGTCCCATCCCAGAACAGGGTCTCCACGAAGGGAACCCATTGTCCCGTAACAGAACAGTGTCTCCACACAGGGAACAAGTTGTCCCTTCACAAAACAGGGTCTCCAGGCAGGGAACCCGTTGTCCCATCACAGAACAGGGTCTCCACGGAGGGAACCCTTTGACCCGACACAGAACAGGTTCTCCACGCAGGGAGCCCATTGTCCTGTCACGGAACATGTTCTAAACTCAGGGAACCCGTTGTCCCGTCACGGAAAATATTCTCCACTCAGGGAACCCATTGTCCCGTCACGGAACATGTTCTCCAAGAAGGGAACCCTTTGTCACTTCACGGAACTGGTTCTCCACGCAGGGAGGCCATTGCCCCCTCACAGAACACGTTCTCCATGCAGGGAGCCCATTGCCCCCTCACAGACAACGTTCTCCACGGAGGGATCTCATCGTCCCTTCACGGAACACGGTCTCCACGCAGGGAGCCCATTGTCCCATCACAGAACACGTTCTCCACTCAAGGGACCTCATTGCCCCATCACGGTACATGTTCTCCACGCAGGGAGCCCGTTGCCCCGTCACGGAACAGGTTCTCCACACAGGGAGCCCATTGCTCCCTAAAGGAACAGGTTCTCCATGCAGGGAGGCCATTGCCCCTTCACGGAGCATGTTCACCACGCAGGGAGCCCATTGCCACGTCACGAAACATGTTCTCCACGCAGGGAGCGTACTGCCCCGCTACGGAACCGGTTCTCCACGCAGGGAGCCCATTGTCCCATCACGGAACCGGTTCTCCATGCAGGGAGCCCATTGTCCCGCCACGGAACACGTTCTCCACGCAGGGTGCCCATTGTCCCGTCACGGAAAAGGGTTACCAGGCAGGGAACCCATTGTCCCATCACGGAACCGGTTCTCCACGCAGGGAGCCCATTGTCCCGACACGGAACCGGTTCTCCACGCAGGGAGCCTTTGGCCCATCACGGAACATGTTCTCCACGCTGGGAACCCGTTGTCCCGTCACGGAACAGGGTCTCCAGGCAGGAAACCCCTTGTCCCGTCACAGAAGAGGGTCTCCACGCAGGAAACCCGTTGTCCCATCACAGAACAGGGTCTCCAGGCAGGAAACCCCTAGTCCCGTCACAGAACAGGATCTCCAGGCAGGAATCCCCTTGTCCCGTCACAGAAGAGGGTCTCCACACAGGGAACCCTTTGTCCCATCACAGAACAGGGTCTCCACCCTGGGAACCCCTTGTCCCGTCACAGAACAGGGTCTTCACGCAGGGAACCCGCTGACCCGTCAAAGAACAGGCTCTCCACGCAGGGAACCCGTTGTCCCGTCGCAGAAAAGGGTCTCCACGCAGGGAACCCCTTATCCCGTCACAGAACAGGGTCTCCACGCAGGGAACCCATTGTCCCGTCACAGAACAGGGTCTCCACGCAGGTAAGCCATTGTCCCGACACGGAACATGTTCTCCAGGCAGGGAACATGTTGTCCTGTCATGGAACAGGGTCTCCAGGCAGGGAACCAGTTTTCCCGACAGGGAAAAGGTTCTCCACGCATTGAACCCATTGTCCCATCACGGAACATGTTCTCCACGCTGGGAACCCGTTGTCCCGTCACGGAACAGGGTCTCCAGGCAGGAAACCCCTTGTCCTGTCACAGAAGAGGGTCTCCAGGCAGGAAACCCCTTGTCCCCTCACAGAGCAGGGTCTCCAGGCAGGAAACCCCTTGTCCCGTCACGGAACATGTTCTCCACTCAGGGAACCCATTGTCCCGTCACGGAACATGTTCTCCAAGAAGGGAACCCTTTGTCCCGTCACGGAACAGGTTCTCCACGCAGGGAGGCTATTGACCAATCACAGACCACGTCCTCCACGCAGGGAGCCCATTGTCCTTCACAGACCACGTTCTCCACGCAGGGAGCCCATTGTCCCGTCACAGAACACGTTCTCCACACAGGGAACCCATTGCCCCGTCACAGACAGCGTTCTACTCGCAGGGAGCCCATTGTCCCATCTTAGAACAGGTTTTCCACGAAGGGAGTCCATTGCACGCTCATAGACCACGATCTAAAAGCAGGGAGGCCGTTGACCAATCACAGGACACGTTCTCCACGCAGGGAGCCCATTGTCCCGTCACAGAACACGTTCTCCACGCAGGGACCCCGTTGCCCCATCACGGAACAGGTTCTCCATGCAGGGAGCCCATTGCCCCGTCTCGGAACAGGTTCTCCATGCAGGGAGATTATTTGCCCCCTCACGGAACAGGTTCTCCACGCAGGGAGATCATTGCCCCCTCACGGAACATGTTCTCCACGCAGGGACCCCATTGCCCCGTCACGGAACAGGTTCTCCACGCAGGGAGCCCATTGCTCCGTCTCGGAACAGGTTCTCCATGCAGGGAGCCCATTGCCCCGTCTCGGAACAGGTTCTCCATGCAGGGAGACTATTTGCCCCATCACGGAACAGGTTCTCCACGCAGGGAGGTCATTGCCTCCTCACGGATCATGTTCTCCACGCCGGGAGCCCATTGTCCCGTTACAGAGCATGTTCTCCAAGCAGGGAGCCCATTGTCCCGTCATGGAACATGTTCTCCACTCAGGGAGCCCATTGTCCCGTCACGGAACATGCTCTCCATGCAGAGAGACATTGTCCCGTCACGGAACATGATCTCCACGCAGGGAGCCCATTGTCCCCTCACGGAACATGCTCTCCATGCAGAGAGCCCATTGTCCCGTCACAGAACATGTTCGCCACTCAGGGAACCCATTGTACATTCACGGAACATGTTCGCAACGCAGGGAGCCCATTGCCCCTTCACAGACCACGTTCTACACGCAGGGAGCCCATTGTCCCGTCACAGAACATGCTCGCCACGCAGGGAGCCCATTGTCCCGTCACGGAACACGTTCGCCACTCAGGGAACCCATTGAACTGTCACGGAACATGTTCGCCATGCAGGGAACCCATTGACCCGTCACGGAACACGTTCGCAACGCTGGGAACCCATTGTCACATCACGGAACATGTTCTCCACGCAGGGAAACCATTGTCCCGTCACAGAACACGTTCTCCACGCAGGGAACCCATTGTCCCATCACAAAACACGTTCTCCACACAGGGAAACCATTGTCCCGTCACGGAACATGTTCTCCAGGCAAGGAGCCCATTGCCCCCTCATAGACCACGTTCTCCACGCAGAGAGCCCATAGTCCCGTCACAGAACAGGGTCTCCACGCAGGGAGACCATTGTCCCCTCACAGAACACGTTCTCCACGCAGGGAACCCATTGTCCCGTCACAGACCGCGTTCTACATGCAGGGAGCCTATTGTCCCATCACAGACCAGGTTCTCCACGAATGGAGCCCATTGCCCCCTCATAGACCACGATCTCCACACAGGGAGCCCATTGTCCCGTCACAGAACACGTTCTCCATGTCGGGAGCCCATTGTCCCGTTACAGACCGCGTTCTCCACGCAGGGAGACCATTGTCCCGTCACGGAATACGTTCGCCACGCAGGGAAGCCATTGAACTGTCACGGAACATGTTCTCCCCGCAGGGAACCTCTTGTCCCGTCACAGTCCGCGTTCTACACGCAGGGAGCCTATTGTCCCTTCACAGAACAGGTTCTCCACGAAGGGAGCCCATTGCCCGCTCATAGACCACGATCTCCACGCAGGGAGCCCATTGTCCCGTCACAGAACACGTTCTCCACGCAGGGAGCCCACTGTCCTTCACAGACCACGTTCTCCACGCAGGGAAACCATTGTCCCATCACAGAACACGTTCTCCACGCAGGAAACCCATTGTCCCATCACAAAACACGTTCTCCACTCAGGGAAACCATTGTCTCGTCACGGAACATGTTCTCCGGGCAAGGAGCCCATTGTCCCCTCATAGACCACGTTCTCCACGCAGAGAGCCCATAGTCCCGTCACAGAACAGGGCTTCCACCCGGGGAACCCCTTGTCCCGTCACAGAACATGGTCTCCACGCAAGGAACCCCTTGTCCTGTCACAGAGCAGGGTCTCCAGTCAGGGAACCCCTTGTCCCGTCACAGAACAGGGTCTCCAGTCAGGGAACCCCTTGTCCCGTCCCAGAAGAGGGTCTCCAAGGAGGGAACCCGTTGTCCCGTCACTGAACAGTGTCTCCAGGCAGGGAACGCCTTGTCAAGTCACAGAACAGGGTCTCCACACAGGGAACCCGTTGTCCCGTCACAGAACAGGGTCTCCACGCAGGGAACCCCTTGTCGCATCACAGAACAGGGTCTCCAGGCATGGTAACCTTTGTCCTATCACAGAACAGGGTCTCGAGGCAGGGAACCACTTGTCCCATCACGGAACAGGTTCTCCAAGCAGGGAACCCGTTGTCCCGTCACAGAACAGGGTCTCCAGGCAGGGAAACCCTTGTCCCGTCGCAGAACAGTGTCTCCACACAGGGAACCCCTTGTCCCGTCACAGAACAGGGTCTCCAAGCAGGGAACCCGTTGTCCCTTCACAGAACAGAGTCTCCGAGCAGGGAACCACTTGTCCCGTCACAGAACAGGGTTTCCAGTCGGGGAACCCGTTGTCCCATCACAGAACAGGGTCTCCATGCAGGGAAACCGTTGTCCCGTCACAGAACAGAGTCTGCACACAGGGAATCCCTTGTCCAGACACAGAAAAGGGTCTCCAAGGTGGGAACCCTTTGTCCCTTCACGGAGCAGGGTCTCCATGCAGGGAATCCTTTTTCCCGTCACAGAACCGGGTCTATAGGCAGGGAACCCTTTGTCCCGTCACAGAACAGGGTCTCCCGGCAGGGAACCCCTTGTCCCGTCACTGAACAGTTTCTCCACGCAGGGAGGCCCTTGACCAATCAAAGAACACGTTCTCCACTCAGGGAGCCCATTGTCCCATCACAGAACACGATCTCCTCACAGGGAGCCCATTGTACCGGCACAGAACACGTTCTCCACGCAGGGAGGCCATTGTCCCGTCACAGAACACGTTCTCCACGCAGGGAGCCCATTGCCCCGTCACGGAACAGGTTCTCCATGCAGGGAGATTATTTGCCCCCCCACAGAACCGGTTCTCCACGCAGGGAGCCCATTGTCCCATCACGGAACATGTTCTCCACGCAGGGAGCCCGTTACCCCGTCACGGAACAGGTCCTCCACGCAGGGAGCCCATTGCTCCATAAAGGAACAGGTTCTCCATGCAGGGAAGCCATTGCCCCTTAAAGGAACAGGTTCTCCACGCAGGGAGCCCATTGCCACATCACGGAATATGTTCTCCACGCAGGGAACCCATCGTCCCATCACGGAACCGGTTCTCCCCGCAGGGAGCCCATTGTCCCGTCACGGAACAGGGTTTCCAGGCAGGGAACCCATTGTCCCATCACGGAACCGGTTCTCCACGCAGGGAGGTCATTGCCTCCTCACGGATCATGTTCTCCACGCCGGGAGCCCATTGTCCCGTTACAGAGCATGTTCTCCAAGCAGGGAGCCCATTGTCCCGTCATGGAACATGTTCTCCACTCAGGGAGCCCATTGTCCCGTCACGGAACATGCTCTCCATGCAGAGAGACATTGTCCCGTCACGGAACATGATCTCCACGCAGGGAGCCCATTGTCCCCTCACGGAACATGCTCTCCATGCAGAGAGCCCATTGTCCCGTCATAGAACATGGTCGCCACGCAGGGAACCCATTGTACATTCACGGAACATGTTCGCAACACAGGGAGCCCATTGCCCCTTCACAGACCACGTTCTACACGCAGGGAGCCCATTGTCCCGTCACGGAACACGTTCGCCACGCAGGGAAGCCATTGAACTGTCACGGAACATGTTCGCCATGCAGGGAACCCATTGACCCGTCACGGAACATGTTCGCCACGCAGGGAACCCATTGCCCCGTCACGGAACACGTTCGCAACGCAGGGAACCCATTGTCCCATCACAAAACACGTTCTCCACACAGGGAAACCATTGTCCCGTCACGGAACATGTTCTCCAGGCAAGGAGCCCATTGCCCCCTCATAGACCACGTTCTCCACGCAGAGAGCCCATAGTCCCGTCACAGAACAGGGTCTCCACGCAGGGAGACCATTGTCCCGTCACAGAACACGTTCTCCACGCAGGGAACCCATTGTCCCGTCACAGACCGCGTTCTACATGCAGGGAGCCTATTGTCCCATCACAGACCAGGTTCTCCACGAATGGAGCCCATTGCCCCCTCATAGACCACGATCTCCACACAGAGAGCCCATTGTCCCGTCACAGAACGCGTTCTCCATGTCGGGAGCCCATTGTCCCGTTACAGACCGCGTTCTCCACGCAGGGAGACCATTGTCCCATCACAGACCACGCCCTCCACGCAGGGAGCCCATAGTCCCGTCACAGAACAGGGTCTCCACGCAGGGAGCCCATTGTCCCGTCACAGAGCACGTTCTCCACGCAGGGAGCCCATTGTCCCGTCACGGAACAGGTTCTCCATGCAGGGAGATTATTTGCCACCTCACGGAAGAGGTTCTCCACGCAGGGAGATCATTGCCCCCTCACGAAACAGGTTCTCCATGCAGGGAGCCCATTGTCCCGTCACGGAACATATTCTCCAAGAAGGGAAACCATTGTCCCGTCACGGAACATGTTCTCCACGCAGGGAGGCCATTGACCAATCACAGAGCACGTTCTCCACGCAGGGAACCCATTGCCCCGTCACAGACAACGTTCTCCACGCAGGGATCTCATCGTCCCTTCACAGAACACGTTCTCTACGCAGGGAGCCCATTGTCCCGTCACAGAACTGGGTCTCCACGCAGGGAAAACCGTTGTCCCATCACAGAAAAGGGTCACCAAGCAGGGAACCCGTGGTCCCATAACAGAACAGGGTCTCCACGCAGGGAACCTGTTGTCCCGTCACAGAACTGGGTCTCCAGGCCGGAAACCACTTGTCCCGTCACAGAACAGGGTCCCCAATCAGGGAACCCGTTGTCCCATCACAGAACAGGGTATCCAGGCAGGGAACATGTTGACCCGTCACAGAACATGGTCTCCACACAGGGAATCCGTTGTCCCGTCACAAAGTAGGTTCTCCAAGCAGGGAACCAGTTGTCCCATCACGGAACAGAGTCTCTAGGCAGGGAACCCATTGTCCCCTCACAGAACAGAGTCTCTACGCAGGGAACCCGTTCTCCCATCACAGAACAGGGTCTCCAGGCAGGAAACCGGTTGTCCCGTCACAGCACAGGGTTTCGAGGCAGGGAAACCGCTGTCCCGTCACAGAACAGGGTCTCCACACAGGGAACCCGTTGTCCCATCACAGAACAGGGTCTCCACGCAGCGAACCCCTTGTCCCGGCACAGAACAGGGTCTCCACACAGGGAACACGTTGTCCCGTCACAGAACAGGGTCTCCAAGCAGGGAACCCGTTGTCCCATCTCAGAACAGGGTTTCCGCGCTGGGAAACCCTTGTCCTGTCACAGAACACGGTCCCCACGCAGGGAACCCGTTCTCCCGTCACAGAACAGGCTCTCCAGGCATGGAAACCTTTGTCCCATCACAGAACAGGGTTTCCGCGCACGGAACCCGTTGTCCCTTCACAGAACAGGGTCTCCACGCAGTGAATCCATTGTCCGGTCACAGAACAGGGTTTCCGCGCAGGGAACCCGTTGTCCCGTCATAGATCAGGGCCTCCATGCTGGGAACCTGTTGTCTTGTCAGAGAACAGGGTCTCCACCCGGGGAACCCGTTGTCCCGTCACAGAACATGGTCTCCACCCAGGGAGCCCATTGTCCCGACACGGAACCGGGTCTCCACGCAGGGAACGCGTTGTCCCGTCATAGAACAGGGTCTCCACACAGGAAACCCGTTGTCCTTTCACAGAACAGGGTGTCCAGGCAGGGAACCCGTTGTCCCGTCACGGAACAGGGTCTCCACGCAGGGAACCCGTTGTCACATCAAAGAACAGGGTCTCCACGCAGGGAACCCCTTGTCCCGTCACAGAACAGGGTCTCCGCGCTGGGAACCCGTTGTCCCGTCAAAGAACAATGTCTCTGCACAGGGAACCCATTGTCCCGTCACGGAAGAGGGTCTCCAGGTAGGGAACCCGTTGTCCCGTCACAGAACTGTGTCTCCGAGCAGGGAACCCGTTGTTCCCTCACAGTACAGGGTCTCTAGGCAGGGAACCTGTTTTCCATCACAGAACAGGGTCTCCACGAAGGGAACCCGTTGTCCTGTCACAGAACAGGGCTTCCACCCCGGGAATCCCTTGTCCCGTCACAGAACATGGTCTCCACGCAAGGAACCCCTTGTCCTGTCACAGAGCAGGGTCTCCAGTCAGGGAACCCCTTGTCCCGTCACAGAACAGGGTCTCCATTCAGGGAACCCCTTGTCCCGTCCCAGAATAGGGTCTCCAAGGAGGGAACCCGTTGTCCCGTCACTGAACAGTGTCTCCAGGCAGGGAACGCCTTGTCAAGTCACAGAACAGGGTCTCCACACAGGGAACCCGTTGTCCCGTCACAGAACAGGGTCTCCACACAGGGAACCCCTTGTCGCATCACAGAACAGGGTCTCCAGGCATGGTAACCTTTGTCCTATCATAGAACAGGGTCTCGAGGCAGGGAACCACTTGTCCCATCACGGAACAGGTTCTCCAAGCAGGGAACCCGTTGTCCCGTCACAGAACAGGGTCTCCAGGCAGGGAACCCCTTGTCCCGTCGCAGAACAGTGTCTCCACACAGGGAACCCCTTGTCCCGTCACAGAACAGGGTCTCCAAGCAGGGAACCCGTTGTCCCTTCACAGAACAGAGTCTCCGAGCAGGGAACCACTTGTCCCGTCACAGAACAGGGTTTCCAGTCGGGGAACCCGTTGTCCCGTCACAGAACAGGGTCTCCATGCAGGGAAACCGTTGTCCCGTCACAGAACAGAGTCTGCACACAGGGAATCCCTTGTCCAGACACAGAAAAGGGTCTGCAAGGTGGGAACCCTTTGTCCCTTCACGGAGCAGGGTCTCCATGCAGGGAATCCTTTTTCCCGTCACAGAACCGGGTCTATAGGCAGGGAACCCTTTGTCCCGTCACAGAACAGGGTCTCCCGGCAGGGAACCCCTTGTCCCGTCACTGAACAGTTTCTCCACGCAGGGAGGCCCTTGACCAATCAAAGAACACGTTCTCCACTCAGGGAGCCCATTGTCCCATCACAGAACACGATCTCCTCACAGGGAGCCCATTGTACCGGCACAGAACACGTTCTCCACGCAGGGAGGCCATTGTCCCGTCACAGAACACGTTCTCCACGCAGGGAGCCCATTGCCCCGTCACGGAACAGGTTCTCCATGCAGGGAGATTATTTGCCCCCCCACAGAACCGGTTCTCCACGCAGGGAGCCCATTGTCCCATCACGGAACATGTTCTCCACGCAGGGAGCCCGTTACCCCGTCACGGAACAGGTCCTCCACGCAGGGAGCCCATTGCTCCATAAAGGAACAGGTTCTCCATGCAGGGAAGCCATTGCCCCTTAAAGGAACAGGTTCTCCATGCAGGGAGATTATTTGCCCCCCCACAGAACCGGTTCTCCACGCAGGGAGCCCATTGTCCCATCACGGGACATGTTCTCCACGCAGGGAGCCCGTTACCCCGTCACGGAACAGGTCCTCCACGCAGGGAGCCCATTGCTCCATAAAGGAACAGGTTCTCCATGCAGGGAAGCCATTGCCCCTTAAAGGAACAGGTTCTCCACGCAGGGAGCCCATTGCCACGTCACGGAATATGTTCTCCACGCAGGGAACCCATCGTCCCATCACGGAACCGGTTCTCCCCGCAGGGAGCCCATTGTCCCGTCACGGAACAGGGTTTCCAGGCAGGGAACCCATTGTCCCATCACGGAACCGGTTCTCCACGCAGGGAGCCCATTGTCCCAATACGGAACCGGTTCTCCACGCAGAGAGCCTTTGTCCCGTCACGGAACAGGTTCTCCAGGCAGGGAAACCATTGTCCCGTCACGGAACAGGTTCTCCAGTCAGGGAACCCATTGTCCCGTCATGGAACAGGGTCTCCAGGCAGGGAACCAGTTGTCCCGACAGGGAAAAGGTTCTCCACGCAGGGAACCCATTGTCCCATCACGGAACATGTTGTCCACGCTGGGAACCCGTTGTCCCGTCACGGAACAGGGTCTCCAGGCAGGAAACCCCTTGTCCCGTCACAGAAGAGGGTCTCCAGGCAGGAAACCCCTTGTCCCGTCACAGAACAGGTTCTCCACCCTGGGAACCCCTTGTCCCGTCACAGAACAAGGTCTCCAAGCAGGGAACCCGTTGTCCCGTCACAGAACAGGGTCTCCAAGCAGGGAACCCGTTGTCCCATCACAGAATAGGGTCTTCACGCAGGGAACCCGCTGGCCTGTCAAAGAACAGGCTCTCAACGCAGTGAACCCGTAGTCCCGTCACAGAACAGGGTCTCCACGAAGGGAACCCCTTATCCCGTCTCAGAACAGGGTCTCCAGGCAGGGAACCCCTTGTCCCGTCACAGAACAGGGTCTCCACGCAGGGAACCCGTTGTCCCATCACAGAACAGGGTCTCCAGGCAGGGAAGCCATTGTCCCGTCACGGAAAAGGTTCTCCAGGCAGGGAACCCATTGTCCCGTCACGGAACAGGGTCTCCAGGCAGGGAACCAGTTGTCCCCACAGGGAAAAGTTCTCCACGCAGGGAACCCATTGTCTCATCACGGAATATGTTCTCCACGCTGGGAACCCGTTGTCCCGTCACGGAACAGGGTCTCCAGGCAGGAAACCCCTTGTTCCGTCCCAGAACAGGGTCTCCAGGCAGGGAACACTTGTTCACGTCACAGAACAGAGTCTCTACGCAGGGAGCCAATTGTCCCGTCACAGAACACGTTCTCCACGCAGAGAGCCCATTGCCCCGTCACAGAACACGTTCTCCATGTAGGGAGCCCCTTGTCCCGTCACAGACAGCGTTCTCCACTCTGGGACCTCATTGCCCCATCACGGAAAAGGTTCTCCGTGCAGGGAGGCCATTGTCCTGTCACAGACCACGTTCTCCATGCAGGGAACCCATTGTCCCGTCACGGAACATGTTCTCCCATTAGGGAACCCTTTGCCCCCTCACGGAACAGGTTCTCGGCGCAGGGAGGCCGTTGACCAATCACAGAACACGTTTTCCACGCAGGGAGCCCATTGCCCCGTCACGGAACAGGTTCTCCATGCAGGGAGCATTTGTCCCGTCACGGAACAGGGTCCCCAGGCAGGGAAGCAATTGTCCCGTCACGGAACAAGTTCTCCAGGAAGGGAACCCTTTGTCCTGTCATGGAACAGGGTCTCCACGCAGGGAACCAGTTTTCTCGACAGGGAAAATGTCCTCCACGCAGGGAACCACTTGTCCCATCACGGAACAGGTTCTCCACGCTGGGAACCCATTGTCCCATCACAGAACAGGCTCTCCACGCAGGGAACCCGTTCCCCCGTCACAGAAGAGGGTCTCCAGGCAGGAAACCCCTTGTCCCGTCACAGAACAGGGTCTTCATGCAGGGAACCCGCTGTCCCGTCAAAGAACAGGGTCTCCGCACAGGGAACCCGTTGTCCCGTCACAGAATAGGGTCTCCGCGCTGGGAACACGTTGTCCCGTCACGGAACAGGTTCTCCAGGCAGGGAGCGCGTTGTCCCGTTACAGAACAGGGCCTCCAGGAAGGGTAATCGTTGTCCCATCACAGAACAGGGTCTCTGCGCAGGGAACCCCTTGTCCCGTCACAGAACAGGGTCTCCAGGCAGGGAACCCCTTGTCCCATCACAGAATAGGTTCTCCAAGGAGGGATCCCGTTGTCCCGTCACGGAACAGGGTCTCCACGCTGGTAACCCCTTGTCCCGTCATAGAACAGGGTCTCCAGGCATGGAACCCGTTGCCCCGTCACAGAACAGGGTCTCCACGCTGGGAACCCGTAGTCCCGTCACAGGCCACGTTCTCCACGCAGGGAACCCATTGCCCCGTCACAGAACACGTTCTCCATGTAGGGAGCCCATTGTCCCGTCACAGAACGCGTTCTCCACTCAGGGACCTCATTGCCCCGTCACGGAACATGTTCTCCACGCAGGGAGATCATTGCCCTTTCATGGAACAGGTTCTCCACGCAGGGAGCCCATTGCCCTTTCATGGAACAGGTTCTCCATGCAGGGAGCCCATTGCCCCTTAACGGAACAGGTTCTCCAGGCAGGGAGCCCATTGCCCCGTCACGGAGGAGTTTCTACACGCAGGGAGCCCATTGCCACGTCAAGGAACCTGTTATCCACGCAGGGAGCCCATTGTCCCGTCACGGAACCGGTTCTCCACGCAGGGAGCCCATTGTCCCGTCACAGAACAGGGTCTCCACGCAGGGAAAACCGTTGTCCCATCACAGAACAGGGTCTCCAAGCAGGGAACCCGTTGTCCCGTCACAGAACAGGGTCTCCAGGCAGGGAACCCGTTGTCCCATAACAGAACAGGGTCTCCAGGCAGGAAACCACTTGTCCCGTCACAGAACAGGGTCTCCACGCAGGGAACCGGTTGTCCCGTCACAGCACAGGGTTTCGAGGCAGGGAAACCGCTGTGACGTCACAGAAGAAGTTCTCCCCACTAGGAACCCGTTGTACCGTCACAGAACAGGTTCTCCACTCAGGGAACCACTTGTCCCATCACAGAACAATGTCTCCGCACAGGGAACCCGTTGTCCCGTCACAGAACAGGGTCTCCACGCAGGGAACCCGTTGTCCCGTCACAGAACAGGGTCTCCAGGCAGGAAACCCCCTGTCCCGTCACAGAACAGGGTCTCCAGGCAGGGAACCCTTTGTCCCGTCACAGAACAGGGTCTCCAAGCAGGGAACCCGTTGTCCCGACACAGAACAGGGTCTCCAGGCAGGGAATTCGTTGTCCCTTCACAGAACAGTGCATCCAGCCTGGGAACCTGTTGTCCTGTCGCAGAACAGGGTCTCCACGCAGGGAACCCCTTGTCCCGTCATAGAACAGGGTATCCAGGCATGGAAAACTTTGTCCCGTAACAGAACAGGGTCTGCACGCAGGGAACCCGTTCTCCCGTCACAGAACAGGGTCTCCAAGCAGGGAACCCGTTTTCCCGTCATAGATCAGGGCCTCCACGCTGGGAACCCCTTGTCCCGTCACAGAACATGGTCTCCACCCAGGGAACCCGTTGTCCCTTCACAGAACAGAGTCTTCGAGCAGGGAACCCGTTGTCCCGTCACAGAACAGGGTCTCCAGGCAGGGAACCCTTTTTCCCGTCGCAGAACAGGGTCTCCAGGCAGGGAAACCCCTGTCCCGTCACAAAACAGGGTCTCCACTCAGGGAATCCGATGTCCCGTCACAGAATAGGGTCTCCAGGCGGGGAACCCGTTGTCCCGATACGGAAAAGGTTCTCCACGCAGGGAACCCGTTGTCCCGTCACAGAACAGGGTCTCCACCCGGACAACCCGTTGTCACGTCACGGAACAGGGTCTCCATGCTGGGAACCCATTGTCCCGTCACAGAACAGGGTCTTCACGCAGGGAACCCGTTGTCCCGTCACAGAACAGGGTCTCCAAGAAGGGAACCACTTGTTCCGTCACAGAACAGGGTCACCACGCAGGGAACCCGTTGTCCCTTCACAGAACAGAGTCTCCAAGCAGGGAACCCATTGTCCCGTCAGAGAACAGGGACTCCACACAGGGAACCCGTTGTCCCGTCACAGAACAGGGTCTCCACACAGGAAACCCGTTGTCCCGTCACAGAACAGGATCTCGAGGCAGGGAACCCCTTGTCCCATCACAGAACAGGGCCTCGAGGCAGGGAACCCCTTGTCCCGTCACAGAACTGGGTCTCCAGGCATGGAAACCTTTGTCCCATCACAGAACAGGGTTTCCGCGCACGGAACCCGTTGTCCCGTCACAGAACAGGGTCTCCACGCAGTGAATCCATTGTCCGGTCACAGAACAGGGTTTCCGCGCAGGGAACCCGTTGTCCCGTCATAGATCAGGGCCTCCATGCTGGGAACCTGTTGTCTCGTCACGGAACAGGGTCTCCACCCTGGGAACCCGATGTCCCGTCACAGAACAGGGTCTCCCGGCAGGGAACCTGTTTTACCGACACGGAACTGGGTCTCCACGCAGGGAACGCGTTGTCCCGTCACAGAACAGGGTCTCCACACAGGAAACCCGTTGTCCCGTCACGGAACAGGGTGTCCAGGCAGGGAACCCGTTGTCCCGTCACAGAACAGGGTCTCCACGCTGGGAGCCCGTTTTCCCGTCACGGAACAGGGTCTGCCAGCAGGGAATCCGTTGTCCCGTCACAGAACTGTGTCTCCGAGGAGGGAACCCGTTGTTCCCTCACAGAACAGGGTCTCCAGGCAGGGAACCCCTTGTCCCATCGCAGAACAGGGTCTCCACGCAGGGATCCCATTGTCCCGTCACAGAAGAGGATCTCCGAGCAGGGAACCCGTTGTCCAGTCACAGAACAGGGCTTCCACCCCGGGAACCCCTTGTCCCATCACAGAACATGGTCTCCACGCAGGGAACCCGTTGTCCCGTCACAGAACAGGGTCTGCGCGTCGGGAACCCCTTGTCCCGTCACAGAACAGGGTCTCCAGGACGGGAACCCGTTGTCCCATCACAGAACAGGGTCTCCACACAGGGAGCCCCTTGTCGCATCACAGAACAGGGTCTCCAGGCATGGTAACCTTTGTCCTATCACAGAACACGGTCTCGAGGTAGGGAACCCCTTGTCCCGTCACGGAACAGGTTCTCCAAGCAGGGAACCCGTTGTCCCATCACAGAACAGGGTCTCCAGGCAGGGAACCCCTTGTCCCGTCGCAGAACAGTGTCTCCACACAGGGAACCCCTTGGCCCGTCACAGAACAGGGTCTCCACACAGGGAACCCGTTGTCCCGTCACAGAACAGGGTCTCCACGCACGGAAACCCTTGTCCCATCACAGAACAGGGTCTCCAGGCAGGGAAACCGTTGTCCCGTCACAGAACAGGGTCTCCCGGCAGGGAACCCCTTGTCCCGTCACTGAACAGTTTCTCCACGCAGGGAGGCCCTTGACCAATCAAAGAACACGTTCTCCACTCAGGGAGCCCATTGTCCCATCACAGAACACGATCTCCTCACAGGGAGCCCATTGTACCGGCACAGAACACGTTCTCCACGCAGGGAGGCCATTGTCCCGTCACAGAACACGTTCTCCACGCAGGGAGCCCATTGCCCCGTCACGGAACAGGTTCTCCATGCAGGGAGATTATTTGCCCCCCCACAGAACCGGTTCTCCACGCAGGGAGCCCATTGTCCCATCACGGAACATGTTCTCCACGCAGGGAGCCCGTTACCCCGTCACGGAACAGGTCCTCCACGCAGGGAGCCCATTGCTCCATAAAGGAACAGGTTCTCCATGCAGGGAAGCCATTGCCCCTTAAAGGAACAGGTTCTCCACGCAGGGAGCCCATTGCCACGTCACGGAATATGTTCTCCATGCAGGGAACCCATCGTCCCATCACGGAACCGGTTCTCCCCGCAGGGAGCCCATTGTCCCGTCACGGAACAGGGTTTCCAGGCAGGGAACCCATTGTCCCATCACGGAACCGGTTCTCCACGCAGGGAGGTCATTGCCTCCTCACGGATCATGTTCTCCACGCCGGGAGCCCATTGTCCCGTTACAGAGCATGTTCTCCAAGCAGGGAGCCCATTGTCCCGTCATGGAACATGTTCTCCACTCAGGGAGCCCATTGTCCCGTCACGGAACATGCTCTCCATGCAGAGAGACATTGTCCCGTCACGGAACATGATCTCCACGCAGGGAGCCCATTGTCCCCTCACGGAACATGCTCTCCATGCAGAGAGCCCATTGTCCCGTCATAGAACATGTTCGCCACGCAGGGAACCCATTGTACATTCACGGAACATGTTCGCAACACAGGGAGCCCATTGCCCCTTCACAGACCACGTTCTACACGCAGGGAGCCCATTGTCCCGTCACGGAACACGTTCGCCACGCAGGGAAGCCATTGAACTGTCACGGAACATGTTCGCCATGCAGGGAACCCATTGACCCGTCACGGAACATGTTCGCCACGCAGGGAACCCATTGCCCCGTCACGGAACACGTTCGCAACGCAGGGAACCCATTGTCCCATCACAAAACACGTTCTCCACACAGGGAAACCATTGTCCCGTCACGGAACATGTTCTCCAGGCAAGGAGCCCATTGCCCCCTCATAGACCACGTTCTCCACGCAGAGAGCCCATAGTCCCGTCACAGAACAGGGTCTCCACGCAGGGAGACCATTGTCCCGTCACAGAACACGTTCTCCACGCAGGGAACCCATTGTCCCGTCACAGACCGCGTTCTACATGCAGGGAGCCTATTGTCCCATCACAGACCAGGTTCTCCACGAATGGAGCCCATTGCCCCCTCATAGACCACGATCTCCACACAGAGAGCCCATTGTCCCGTCACAGAACACGTTCTCCATGTCGAGAGCCCATTGTCCCGTTACAGACCGCGTTCTCCACGCAGGGAGACCATTGTCCCATCACAGACCACGCCCTCCACGCAGGGAGCCCATAGTCCCGTCACAGAACAGGGTCTCCACGCAGGGAGCCCATTGTCCCGTCACAGAGCACGTTCTCCACGCAGGGAGCCCATTGTCCCGTCACGGAACAGGTTCTCCATGCAGGGAGATTATTTGCCACCTCACGGAAGAGGTTCTCCACGCAGGGAGATCATTGCCCCCTCACGAAACAGGTTCTCCATGCAGGGAGCCCATTGTCCCGTCACGGAACATATTCTCCAAGAAGGGAACCCATTGTCCCGTCACGGAACATGTTCTCCACGCAGGGAGGCCATTGACCAATCACAGAGCACGTTCTCCACGCAGGGAACCCATTGCCCCGTCACAGACAACGTTCTCCACGCAGGGATCTCATCGTCCCTTCACAGAACACGTTCTCTACGCAGGGAGCCCATTGTCCCGTCACAGAACTGGGTCTCCACGCAGGGAAAACCGTTGTCCCATCACAGAAAAGGGTCACCAAGCAGGGAACCCGTGGTCCCATAACAGAACAGGGTCTCCACGCAGGGAACCTGTTGTCCCGTCACAGAACTGGGTCTCCAGGCCGGAAACCACTTGTCCCGTCACAGAACAGGGTCCCCAATCAGGGAACCCGTTGTCCCGTCACAGAACAGGGTATCCAGGCAGGGAACATGTTGACCCGTCACAGAACATGGTCTCCACACAGGGAATCCGTTGTCCCGTCACAAAGTAGGTTCTCCAAGCAGGGAACCAGCTGTCCCATCACGGAACAGAGTCTCTAGGCAGGGAACCCATTGTCCCCTCACAGAACAGAGTCTCTACGCAGGGAACCCGTTCTCCCATCACAGAACAGGGTCTCCAGGCAGGAAACCGGTTGTCCCGTCACAGCACAGGGTTTCGAGGCAGGGAAACCGCTGTCCCGTCACAGAACAGGGTCTCCACACAGGGAACCCGTTGTCCCATCACAGAACAGGGTCTCCACGCAGCGAACCCCTTGTCCCGGCACAGAACAGGGTCTCCACACAGGGAACACGTTGTCCCGTCACAGAACAGGGTCTCCAAGCAGGGAACCCGTTGTCCCATCTCAGAACAGGGTTTCCGCGCTGGGAAACCCTTCTCCTGTCACAGAACACGGTCCCCACGCAGGGAACCCGTTGTTCTGTCAGAGAACAGGAACTCCGCGCAGGGAACCCGTTGTCCCATCATAGATCAAGGCCTCCACGCTGGGAACCCCTTGTCCCGTCACAGAACATGGTCTCCACCCAGGGAACCCGTTGTCCCTACACAGAACAGAGTATTCGAGCAATGAACCCGTTGTCCCGTCACAGAACAGGGTCTCCAGGCAGGGAACCCTTTTTCCCGTCACAGAACAGGGTCTCCAGGCAGGGAACCCCCTGTCCCGTCACAAAACAGGGTCTCCACTCAGGGGATCCGATTGCCCCGTCACAGAGCAGGGTCTCCAGGCGGGGAACCCGTTGTCCCGATACGGAACAGGTTCTCCACGCAGGGAACCCATTATCCCGTCACAGAACAGGGCCTTCACGCAGGGAATCCGTTGTCCCGTCACAGAACAGGGTCTCCCCCCAGGGAATCCGTTGTCCCGCCACAGAACAGGGTCTCCACGCAGGGAACCCATTGCCCCGTCTCAGAACAGGGTCTCCAGTCAGGGAACCCGTTGTCCCGTCGCAGAACAGGGTCTCCACGAAGGGAACCCATTGTCCCGTCACAGAACAGGGTCTCCAGGCAGGGAACCCCTTGTCCCGTCACAGAACAGGGTCTCCACGAAGGGAACCCATGGTCCCGTCACAGAACAGGGTCTCCACGCAGGGAACCCGTTCTCCCGTCACAGAACAGGCTCTCCAGGCATGGAAACCTTTGTCCCATCACAGAACAGGGTTTCCGCGCACGGAACCCGTTGTCCCTTCACAGAACAGGGTCTCCACGCAGTGAATCCATTGTCCGGTCACAGAACAGGGTTTCCGCGCAGGGAACCCGTTGTCCCGTCATAGATCAGGGCCTCCATGCTGGGAACCTGTTGTCTTGTCAGAGAACAGGGTCTCCACCCGGGGAACCCGTTGTCCCGTCACAGAACATGGTCTCCACCCAGGGAACCCATTGTCCCGACACGGAACCGGGTCTCCACGCAGGGAACGCGTTGTCCCGTCATAGAACAGGGTCTCCACACAGGAAACCCGTTGTCCTTTCACAGAACAGGGTGTCCAGGCAGGGAACCCGTTGTCCCGTCACGGAACAGGGTCTCCACGCAGGGAACCCGTTGTCACATCAAAGAACAGGGTCTCCACGCAGGGAACCCCTTGTCCCGTCACAGAACAGTGTCTCCGCACTGGGAACCCGTTGTCCCGTCAAAGAACAATGTCTCTGCACAGGGAACCCATTGTCCCGTCACGGAAGAGGGTCTCCAGGTAGGGAACCCGTTGTCCCGTCACAGAACTGTGTCTCCGAGCAGGGAACCCGTTGTTCCCTCACAGTACAGGGTCTCTAGGCAGGGAACCTGTTTTCCATCACAGAACAGGGTCTCCACGCAGGGAACCCGTTGTCCTGTCACAGAACAGGGCTTCCACCCCGGGAATCCCTTGTCCCGTCACAGAACATGGTCTCCACGCAAGGAACCCCTTGTCCCATCACAGAACATGGTCTCCACGCAAGGAACCCCTTGTCCTGTCACAGAGCAGGGTCTCCAGTCAGGGAACCCCTTGTCCCGTCACAGAACAGGGTCTCCATTCAGGGAACCCCTTGTCCCGTCCCAGAATAGGGTCTCCAAGGAGGGAACCCGTTGTCCCGTCACTGAACAGTGTCTCCAGGCAGGGAACGCATTGTCAAGTCACAGAACAGGGTCTCCACACAGGGAACCCGTTGTCCCGTCACAGAACAGGTTCTCCACACAGGGAACCCCTTGTCGCATCACAGAACAGGGTCTCCAGGCATGGTAACCTTTGTCCTATCACAGAACAGGGTCTCGAGGCAGGGAACCACTTGTCCCATCACGGAACAGGTTCTCCAAGCAGGGAACCCGTTGTCCCGTCACAGAACAGGGTCTCCAGGCAGGGAACCCCTTGTCCCGTCGCAGAACAGTGTCTCCACATAGGGAACCCCTTGTCCCGTCACAGAACAGGGTCTCCAAGCAGGGAACCCGTTGTCCCTTCACAGAACAGAGTCTCCGAGCAGGGAACCACTTGTCCCGTCACAGAACAGGGTTTCCAGTCGGGGAACCCGTTGTCCCATCACAGAACAGGGTCTCCATGCAGGGAAACCGTTGTCCCGTCACAGAACAGAGTCTGCACACAGGGAATCCCTTGTCCAGACACAGAAAAGGGTCTCCAAGGTGGGAACCCTTTGTCCCTTCACGGAGCAGGGTCTCCATGCAGGGAATCCTTTTTCCCGTCACAGAACCGGGTCTATAGGCAGGGAACCCTTTGTCCCGTCACAGAACAGGGTCTCCCGGCAGGGAACCCCTTGTCCCGTCACTGAACAGTTTCTCCACGCAGGGAGGCCCTTGACCAATCAAAGAACACGTTCTCCACTCAGGGAGCCCATTGTCCCATCACAGAACACGATCTCCTCACAGGGAGCCCATTGTACCGGCACAGAACACGTTCTCCACGCAGGGAGGCCATTGTCCCGTCACAGAACACGTTCTCCACGCAGGGAGCCCATTGCCCCGTCACGGAACAGGTTCTCCATGCAGGGAGATTATTTGCCCCCCCACAGAACCGGTTCTCCACGCAGGGAGCCCATTGTCCCATCACGGAACATGTTCTCCACGCAGGGAGCCCGTTACCCCGTCACGGAACAGGTCCTCCACGCAGGGAGCCCATTGCTCCATAAAGGAACAGGTTCTCCATGCAGGGAAGCCATTGCCCCTTAAAGGAACAGGTTCTCCACGCAGGGAGCCCATTGCCACGTCACGGAATATGTTCTCCACGCAGGGAACCCATCGTCCCATCACGGAACCGGTTCTCCCCGCAGGGAGCCCATTGTCCCATCACGGAACAGGGTTTCCAGGCAGGGAACCCATTGTCCCATCACGGAACCGGTTCTCCACGCTGGGAGACCATTGTCCCAATACGGAACCGGTTCTCCACGCAGAGAGCCTTTGTCTCGTCACGGAACAGGTTCTCCAGGCAGGGAAACCATTGTCCCGTCACGGAACAGGTTCTCCAGTCAGGGAACCCATTGTCCCGTCATGGAACAGGGTCTCCAGGCAGGGAACCAGTTGTCCCATCACGGAACATGTTGTCCACGCTTGGAACCCGTTGTCCCGTCACGGAACAGGGTCTCCAGGCAGGAAACCCCTTGTCCCGTCACAGAAGAGGGTCTCCAGGCAGGAAACCCCTTGTCCCGTCACAGAACAGGGTCTCCACCCTGGGAACCCCTTGTCCCGTCACAGAACAAGGTCTCCAAGCAGGGAACCCGTTGTCCCGTCACAGAACAGGGTCTCCACTCAGGGAACCCCTTGTCCCATCACAGAATAGGGTCTTCACGCAGGGAACCCGCTGGCCTGTCAAAGAACAGGCTCTCAACGCAGTGAACCCGTAGTCCCGTCACCGAACAGGGTCTCCACGAAGGGAACCCCTTATCCCATCTCAGAACAGGGTCTCCACGCAGGGAACCCGTTGTCCCGTCACAGAACAGGGTCTCCAGGCAGGGAACCAGTTGTCCCCACAGGGAAAAGTTCTCCACGCAGGGAACCCATTGTCTCATCACGGAATATGTTCTCCACGCTGGGAACCCGTTGTCCCGTCACGGAACAGGGTCTCCAGGCAGGAAACCCCTTGTTCCGTCCCAGAACAGGGTCTCCAGGCAGGGAACACTTGTTCACGTCACAGAACAGAGTCTCTACGCAGGGAGCCAATTGTCCCGTCACAGAACACGTTCTCCACGCAGAGAGCCCATTGCCCCGTCACAGAACACGTTCTCCATGTAGGGAGCCCCTTGTCCCGTCACAGACAGCGTTCTCCACTCTGGGACCTCATTGCCCCATCACGGAAAAGGTTCTCCGTGCAGGGAGGCCATTGTCCTGTCACAGACCACGTTCTCCATGCAGGGAGCCCATTGTAATGTCACGGAACATGTTCTCCGCGAAGGGAACCCATTGTCCCGTCACGGAACATGTTCTCCCATTAGGGAACCCTTTGCCCCCTCACGGAACAGGTTCTCAGCGCAGGGAGGCCGTTGACCAATCACAGAACACGTTTTCCACGCAGGGAGCCCATTGCCCCGTCACGGAACAGGTTCTCCATGCAGGGAGCATTTGTCCCGTCACGGAACAGGGTCCCCAGGCAGGGAAGCAATTGTCCCGTCACGGAACAAGTTCTCCAGGAAGGGAACCCATTGTCCTGTCATGGAACAGGGTCTCCACGCAGGGAACCAGTTTTCTCGACAGGGAAAATGTCCTCCACGCAGGGAACCACTTGTCCCATCACGGAACAGGTTCTCCACGCTGGGAACCCATTGTCCCGTCACAGAACAGGCTCTCCACGCAGGGAACCCGTTCCCCCGTCACAGAAGAGGGTCTCCAGGCAGGAAACCCCTTGTCCCGTCACAGAACAGGGTCTTCATGCAGGGAACCCGCTGTCCCGTCAAAGAACAGGGTCTCCGCACAGGGAACCCGTTGTCCCGTCACAGAATAGGGTCTCCGCGCTGGGAACACGTTGTCCCGTCACGGAACAGGTTCTGCAGGCAGGGAGCGCGTTGTCCCGTTACAGAACAGGGCCTCCAGGAAGGGTAATCGTTGTCCCATCACAGAACAGGGTCTCTGCGCAGGGAACCCCTTGTCCCGTCACAGAACAGGGTCTCCAGGCAGGGAACCCCTTGTCCCATCACAGAATAGGTTCTCCAAGGAGGGATCCCGTTGTCCCGTCACGGAACAGGGTCTCCACGCTGGTAACCCCTTGTCCCGTCATAGAACAGGGTCTCCAGGCATGGAACCCGTTGCCCCGTCACAGAACAGGGTCTCCACGCTGGGAACCCGTAGTCCCGTCACAGGCCACGTTCTCCACGCAGGGAACCCATTGCCCCGTCACAGAACACGTTCTCCAGGCAGGGAGCCCATTGCCCCGTCACGGAGGAGTTTCTACACGCAGGGAGCCCATTGCCACGTCAAGGAACCTGTTATCCACGCAGGGAGCCCATTGTCCCGTCACGGAACCGGTTCTCCACGCAGGGAGCCCATTGTCCCGTCACAGAACAGGGTCTCCACGCAGGGAAAACCGTTGTCCCATCACAGAACAGGGTCTCCAAGCAGGGAACCCGTTGTCCCGTCACAGAACAGGGTCTCCAGGCAGGGAACCCGTTGTCCCATAACAGAACAGGGTCTCCAGGCAGGAAACCACTTGTCCCGTCACAGAACAGGGTCTCCACGCAGGGAACCGGTTGTCCCGTCACAGCACAGGGTTTCGAGGCAGGGAAACCGCTGTGACGTCACAGAAGAAGTTCTCCCCGCTAGGAACCCGTTGTACCGTCACAGAACAGGTTCTCCACTCAGGGAACCTCTTGTCCCATCACAGAACAATGTCTCCGCACAGGGAACCCGTTGTCCCGTCACAGAACAGGGTCTCCACGCAGGGAACCCGTTGTCCCGTCACAGAACAGGGTCTCCAGGCAGGAAACCCCCTGTCCCGTCACAGAACAGGGTCTCCAAGCAGGGAACCCGTTGTCCCGACACAGAACAGGGTCTCCAGGCAGGGAATTCGTTGTCCCTTCACAGAACAGTGCATCCAGCCTGGGAACCTGTTGTCCTGTCGCAGAACAGGGTCTCCACGCAGGGAACCCCTTGTCCCGTCATAGAACAGGGTATCCAGGCATGGAAAACTTTGTCCCGTAACAGAACAGGGTCTGCACGCAGGGAACCCGTTCTCCCGTCACAGAACAGGATCTTCACGCAGTGAATCCGTTGTCCCGTCACAGAACAGGGTCTCCAAGCAGGGAACCCGTTTTCCCGTCATAGATCATGGCCTCCACGCTGGGAACCCCTTGTCCTGTCACAGAACATGGTCTCCACCCAGGGAACCCGTTGTCCCTTCACAGAACAGAGTCTTCGAGCAGGGAACCCGTTGTCCCGTCACAGAACAGGGTCTCCAGGCAGGGAACCCTTTTTCCCGTCGCAGAACAGGGTCTCCAGGCAGGGAAACCCCTGTCCCGTCACAAAACAGGGTCTCCACTCAGGGAATCCGATGTCCCGTCACAGAATAGGGTCTCCAGGCGGGGAACCCGTTGTCCCGATACGGAAAAGGTTCTCCACGCAGGGAACCCGTTGTCCCGTCACAGAACAGGGTCTCCACCCGGACAACCCGTTGTCACGTCACGGAACAGGGTCTCCATGCTGGGAACCCATTGTCCCGTCACAGAACAGGGTCTTCATGCAGGGAACCCGTTGTCCCGTCACAGAACAGGGTCTCCAAGAAGGGAACCACTTGTTCCGTCACAGAACAGGGTCACCACGCAGGGAACCCGTTGTCCCTTCACAGAACAGAGTCTCCAAGCAGGGAACCCATTGTCCCGTCAGAGAACAGGGACTCCACACAGGGAACCCGTTGTCCCGTCACAGAACAGGGTCTCCACGCAGGAAACCCGTTGTCCCGTCACAGAACAGGATCTCGAGGCAGGGAACCACTTGTCCCATCACAGAACAGGGCCTCGAGGCAGGGAACCCCTTGTCCCGTCACAGAACTGGGTCTCCAGGCATGGAAACCTTTGTCCCATCACAGAACAGGCTTTCCGCGCACGGAACCCGTTCTCCCGTCACAGAACAGGGTCTCCACGCAGTGAATCCATTGTCCGGTCACAGAACAGGGTTTCCGCGCAGGGAACCCGTTGTCCCGTCATAGATCAGGTCCTCCATGCTGGGAACCTGTTGTCTCGTCACGGAACAGGGTCTCCACCCTGGGAACCCGTTGTCCCGTCACAGAACAGGGTCTCCCGGCAGGGAACCTGTTTTACCGACACGGAACTGGGTCTCCACGCAGGGAACGTGTTGTCCCGTCACAGAACAGGGTCTCCACACAGGAAACCCGTTGTCCCGTCACTGAACAGGGTGTCCAGGCAGGGAACCCGTTGTCCCGTCACAGAACAGGGTCTCCACGCTGGGAGCCCGTTTTCCCGTCACGGAACAGGGTCTGCCAGCAGGGAATCCGTTGTCCCGTCACAGAACTGTGTCTCCGAGGAGGGAACCCGTTGTTCCCTCACAGAACAGGGTCTCCAGGCAGGGAACCCCTTGTCCCATCGCAGAACAGGGTCTCCACGCAGGGAACCCATTGTCCCGTCACAGAAGAGGATCTCCGAGCAGGGAACCCGTTGTCCAGTCACAGAACAGGGCTTCCACCCCGGGAACCCCTTGTCCCGTCACAGAACATGGTCTCCACGCAGGGAACCCGTTGTCCCGTCACAGAACAGGGTCTGCGCGTCGGGAACCCCTTGTCCCGTCACAGAACAGGGTCTCCAGGACGGGAACCCGTTGTCCCATCACAGAACAGGGTCTCCACACAGGGAGCCCCTTGTCGCATCACAGAACAGGGTCTCCAGGCATGGTAACCTTTGTCCTATCACAGAACACGGTCTCGAGGTAGGGAACCCCTTGTCCCGTCACAGAACAGGTTCTCCAAGCAGGGAACCCGTTGTCCCATCACAGAACAGGGTCTCCAGGCAGGGAACCCCTTGTCCCGTCGCAGAACAGTGTCTCCACACAGGGAACCCCTTGGCCCGTCACAGAACAGGGTCTCCACACAGGGAACCCGTTGTCCCGTCACAGAACAGGGTCTCCACGCACGGAAACCCTTGTCCCATCACAGAACAGGGTCTCCAGGCAGGGAACCCGTTGTCCCGTCACAGAACGGGGTCCCCATCCAGTGTACCACTTGTGCCGTCACAGAACAGGTTCTCCTGGCAAGGAACCCCTTGTCCCGTCACAGAAAAGGGTCTCCACGCAAGGAACCCGTTGTCCCGTCACAGAACAGGGTCTCCAAGCAGGGAAACCCTTGTCCCGTCACAGAACAGGGTCTCCAGGCAAGGAACCCGTTGTCCCGTCACAGCACAGGGTCTCCACGCAGGGAACCCGTTGTCCCGTCACAGAACAGGTTCTCCGGGCAAGGAACCCCTTGTCCCGTCACAGAAAAGGGTCTCCACGCAAGGAACCCGTTGTCCCGTCACTGAACAGGGTCTCCACGACGTAAACCCCTTGTCCCTTCACAGCACAGGGTCTCCACGCAGGGAATCCGTTTTCCAATCACAGAACAGGGTCTCCCGGCAGGGAACCCGTTGTCCCATCCCAGAACAGGGTCTCCACGAAGGGAACCCATTGTCCCGTAACAGAACAGTGTCTCCACACAGGGAACAAGTTGTCCCTTCACAAAACAGGGTCTCCAGGCAGGGAACCCGTTGTCCCATCACAGAACAGGGTCTCCACGGAGGGAACCCTTTGACCCGACACAGAACAGGTTCTCCACGCAGGGAGCCCATTGTCCTGTCACGGAACATGTTCTAAACTCAGGGAACCCGTTGTCCCGTCACGGAAAATGTTCTCCACTCAGGGAACCCATTGTCCCGTCACGGAACATGTTCTCCAAGAAGGGAACCCTTTGTCACTTCACGGAACTGGTTCTCCACGCAGGGAGGCCATTGCCCCCTCACAGAACACGTTCTCCATGCAGGGAGCCCATTGCCCCCTCACAGACAACGTTCTCCACGGAGGGATCTCATCGTCCCTTCACGGAACACGGTCTCCACGCAGGGAGCCCATTGTCCCATCACAGAACACGTTCTCCACTCAGGGACCTCATTGCCCCATCACGGTACATGTTCTCCACGCAGGGAGCCCGTTGCCCCGTCACGGAACAGGTTCTCCACGCAGGGAGCGTACTGCCCCGCTACGGAACTGGTTCTCCACGCAGGGAGCATATTGTCCCATCACGGAACCGGTTCTCCATGCAGGGAGCCCATTGTCCCGCCACGGAACACGTTCTCCACGCAGGGTGCCCATTGTCCCGTCACGGAAAAGGGTTACCAGGCAGGGAACCCATTGTCCCATCACGGAACCGGTTCTCCACGCAGGGAGCCCATTGTCCCGACACGGAACCGGTTCTCCACGCAGGGAGCCTTTGGCCCATCACGGAACATGTTCTCCACGCTGGGAACCCGTTGTCCCGTCACGGAACAGGGTCTCCAGGCAGGAAACCCCTTGTCCCGTCACAGAAGAGGGTCTCCACGCAGAAAACCCGTTGTCCCATCACAGAACAGGGTCTCCAGGCAGGAAACCCCTAGTCCCGTCACAGAACAGGATCTCCAGGCAGGAATCCCCTTGTCCCGTCACAGAAGAGGGTCTCCACACAGGGAACCCTTTGTCCCATCACAGAACAGGGTCTCCACCCTGGGAACCCCTTGTCCCGTCACAGAACAGGGTCTTCACGCAGGGAACCCGCTGACCCGTCAAAGAACAGGCTCTCCACGCAGGGAACCCGTTGTCCCGTCGCAGAAAAGGGTCTCCACGCAGGGAACCCCTTATCCCGTCACAGAACAGGGTCTCCACGCAGGGAACCCATTGTCCCGTCACAGAACAGGGTCTCCACGCAGGTAAGCCATTGTCCAGGCAGGGAACATGTTGTCCTGTCATGGAACAGGGTCTCCAGGCAGGGAACCAGTTTTCCCGACAGGGAAAAGGTTCTCCACGCATTGAACCCATTGTCCCATCACGGAACATGTTCTCCACGCTGGGAACCCGTTGTCCCGTCACGGAACAGGGTCTCCAGGCAGGAAACCCCTTGTCCTGTCACAGAAGAGGGTCTCCAGGCAGGAAACCCCTTGTCCCCTCACAGAGCAGGGTCTCCAGGCAGGAAACCCCTTGTCCCGTCACGGAACATGTTCTCCACTCAGGGAACCCATTGTCCCGTCACGGAACATGTTCTCCAAGAAGGGAACCCTTTGTCCCGTCACGGAACAGGTTCTCCACGCAGGGAGGCTATTGACCAATCACAGACCACGTCCTCCACGCAGGGAGCCCATTGTCCTTCACAGACCACGTTCTCCACGCAGGGAGCCCATTGTCCCGTCACAGAACACGTTCTCCACACAGGGAACCCATTGTCCCGTCACAGACAGCGTTCTACTCACAGGGAGCCCATTGTCCCATCGTAGAACAGGTTTTCCACGAAGGGAGTCCATTGCACGCTCATAGACCACGATCTAAAAGCAGGGAGGCCGTTGACCAATCACAGGACACGTTCTCCACGCAGGGAGCCCATTGTCCCGTCACAGAACACGTTCTCCACGCAGGGACCCCGTTGCCCCATCACGGAACAGGTTCTCCATGCAGGGAGCCCATTGCCCCGTCTCGGAACAGGTTCTCCATGCAGGGAGATTATTTGCCCCCTCACGGAACAGGTTCTCCACGCAGGGAGATCATTGCCCCCTCACGGAACATGTTCTCCACGCAGGGAGCCCATTGCCCCATCACGGAACAGGTTCTCCACGCAGGGAGCCCATTGCTCCGTCTCGGAACAGGTTCTCCATGCAGGGAGCCCATTGCCCCGTCTCGGAACAGGTTCTCCATGCAGGGAGACTATTTGCCCCATCACGGAACAGGTTCTCCACGCAGGGAGGTCATTGCCTCCTCACGGATCATGTTCTCCACGCCGGGAGCCCATTGTCCCGTTACAGAGCATGTTCTCCAAGCAGGGAGCCCATTGTCCCGTCATGGAACATGTTCTCCACTCAGGGAGCCCATTGTCCCGTCACGGAACATGCTCTCCATGCAGAGAGACATTGTCCCGTCACGGAACATGATCTCCACGCAGGGAGCCCATTGTCCCCTCACGGAACATGCTCTCCATGCAGAGAGCCCATTGTCCCGTCACAGAACATGTTCGCCACTCAGGGAACCCATTGTACATTCACGGAACATGTTCGCAACGCAGGGAGCCCATTGCCCCTTCACAGACCACGTTCTACACGCAGGGAGCCCATTGTCCCGTCACAGAACATGCTCGCCACGCAGGGAGCCCATTGTCCCGTCACGGAACACGTTCGCCACTCAGGGAACCCATTGAACTGTCACGGAACATGTTCGCCATGCAGGGAACCCATTGACCCGTCACGGAACACGTTCGCAACGCTGGGAACCCATTGTCACATCACGGAACATGTTCTCCACGCAGGGAAACCATTGTCCCGTCACAGAACACGTTCTCCACGCAGGGAACCCATTGTCCCATCACAAAACACGTTCTCCACTCAGGGAAACCATTGTCCCATCACGGAACATGTTCTCCAGGCAAGGAGCCCATTGCCCCCTCATAGACCACGTTCTCCACGCAGAGAGCCCATAGTCCCGTCACAGAACAGGGTCTCCACGCAGGGAGACCATTGTCCCGTCACAGAACACGTTCTCCACGCAGGGAACCCATTGTCCCGTCACAGACCGCGTTCTACATGCAGGGAGCCTATTGTCCCATCACAGACCAGGTTCTCCACGAATGGAGCCCATTGCCCCCTCATAGACCACGATCTCCACACAGGGAGCCCATTGTCCCGTCACAGAACACGTTCTCCATGTCGGGAGCCCATTGTCCCGTTACAGACCGCGTTCTCCACGCAGGGAGACCATTGTCCCATCACAGACCACGCCCTCCACGCAGGGAGCCCATTGTCCCGTCACAGAACACGTTCTCCACGCAGGGAGCCCATTGTCTCGTCACGGACCACGTTCGCCACGCAGGGAGCCCATTGTCCCGTCACGGAATACGTTCGCCACGCAGGGAAGCCATTGAACTGTCACGGAACATGTTCTCCCCGCAGGGAACCTCTTGTCCCGTCACAGTCCGCGTTCTACACGCAGGGAGCCTATTGTCCCTTCACAGAACAGGTTCTCCACGAAGGGAGCCCATTGCCCGCTCGTAGACCACGATCTCCACGCAGGGAGGCCATTGTCCCGTCACAGAACACGTTCTCCACGCAGGGAGCCCATTGCCCCGTCACGGAACAGGTTCTCCATGCAGGGAGATTATTTGCCCCCCCACAGAACAAGTTCTCCACGCAGGGAGCCCATTGTCCCATCACGGAACATGTTCTCCACGCAGGGAGCCCGTTACCCCGTCACGGAACAGGTCCTCCACGCAGGGAGCCCATTGCTCCATAAAGGAACAGGTTCTCCATGCAGGGAAGCCATTGCCCCTTAATGGAACAGGTTCTCCACGCAGGGAGCCCATTGCCACGTCACGGAATATGTTCTCCACGCAGGGAACCCATCGTCCCATCACGGAACCGGTTCTCCCCGCAGGGAGCCCATTGTCCCGTCACGGAACAGGGTTTCCAGGCAGGGAACCAATTGTCCCATCACGGAACCGGTTCTCCACGCAGGGAGCCCATTGTCCCAATACGGAACCGGTTCTCCACGCAGAGAGCCTTTGTCCCGTCACGGAACAGGTTCTCCAGGCAGGGAAACCATTGTCCCGTCACGGAACAGGTTCTCCAGTCAGGGAACCTGTTGTCCCGTCATGGAACAGGGTCTCCAGGCAGAGAACCAGTTGTCCCGACAGGGAAAAGGTTCTCCACGCAGGGAACCCATTGTCCCATCACGGAACATGTTGTCCACGCTGGGAACCCGTTGTCCCGTCACGGAACAGGGTCTCCAGGCAGGAAACCCCTTGTCCCGTCACAGAAGAGGGTCTCCAGGCAGGAAACCCCTTGTCCCGTCACAGAGCAGGGTCTCCAGGCAGGAAACCCCTAGTCCCGTCACAGAACAGGGTCTCCACCCTGCGAACCCCTTGTCCCGTCACAGAACAAGGTCTCCAAGCAGGGAACCCGTTGTCCCGTCACAGAACTGGGTCTCCACGCAGGGAACCCGTTGTCCCATCACAGAATAGGGTCTTCACGCAGGGAACCCGCTGGCCTGTCAAAGAACAGGCTCTCAACGCAGTGAACCCGTAGTCCCGTCACAGAACAGGGTCTCCACGAAGGGAACCCCTTATCCCGTCTCAGAACAGGGTCTCCACGCAGGGAACCCCTTGTCCCGTCACAGAACAGGGTCTCCACGCAGGGAACCCGTTGTCCCATCACAGAACAGAGTCTCCAGGCAGGGAAGCCATTGTCCCGTCACGGAACAGGTTCTCCAGGCAGGGAACCCATTGTCCCGTCACGGAACAGTGTCTCCAGGCAGGGAACCAGTTGCCCCCACAGGGAAAAGTTCTCCACGCAGGGAACCCATTGTCTCATCACGGAATATGTTCTCCACGCTGGGAACCCGTTGTCCCGTCACGGAACAGGGTCTCCAGGCAGGAAACCCCTTGTTCCGTCCCAGAACAGGGTCTCCAGGCAGGGAACACTTGTTCACGTCACAGAACAGAGTCTCTACGCAGGGAGCCAATTGTCCCGTCACAGAACACGTTCTCCACACAGAGAGCCCATTGCCCCGTCACAGAACACGTTCTCCATGTAGGGAGCCCCTTGTCCCGTCACAGACAGCGTTCTCCACTCTGGGACCTCATTGCCCCATCACGGAAAAGGTTCTCCGTGCAGGGAGGCCATTGTCCTGTCACAGACCACGTTCTCCATGCAGGGAGCCCATTGTAATGTCACGGAACATGTTCTCCGCGAAGGGAACCCATTGTCCCGTCACGGAACATGTTCTCCCATTAGGGAACCCTTTGCCCCCTCACGGAACAGGTTCTCGGCGCAGGGAGGCCGTTGACCAATCACAGAACACGTTTTCCACGCAGGGAGCCCATTGCCCCGTCACGGAACAGGTTCTCCATGCAGGGAGCATTTGTCCCGTCACGGAACAGGGTCCCCAGGCAGGGAAGCAATTGTCCCGTCACGGAACAAGTTCTCCAGGAAGGGAACCCATTGTCCCATCATGGAACAGGGTCTCCACGCAGGGAACCAGTTTTCTCGACAGGGAAAATGTCCTCCACGCAGGGAACCACTTGTCCCATCACGGAACAGGTTCTCCACGCTGGGAACCCATTGTCCCGTCATAGAACAGGCTCTCCACGCAGGGAACCCGTTCCCCAGTCACAGAAGAGGGTCTCCAGGCAGGAAACCCCTTGTCCCGTCACAGAACAGGGTCTTCATGCAGGGAACCCGCTGTCCCGTCAAAGAACAGGGTCTCCGCACAGGGAACCCGTTGTCCCGTCACAGAATAGGGTCTCCGCGCTGGGAACACGTTGTCCCGTCACGGAACAGGTTCTGCAGGCAGGGAGCGCGTTGTCCCGTTACAGAACAGGGCCTCCAGGAAGGGTAATCGTTGTCCCATCACAGAACAGGGTCTCTGCGCAGGGAACCCCTTGTCCCGTCACAGAACAGGGTCTCCAGGCAGGGAACCCCTTGTCCCATCACAGAATAGGTTCTCCAAGGAGGGATCCCGTTGTCCCGTCACGGAACAGGGTCTCCCCGCTGGTAACCCCTTGTCCCGTCATAGAACAGGGTCTCCAGGCATGGAACCCGTTGCCCCGTCACAGAACAGGGTCTCCACGCTGGGAACCCGTAGTCCCGTCACAGGCCACGTTCTCCACGCAGGGAACCCATTGCCCCGTCACAGAACACGTTCTCCATGTAGGGAGCCCATTGTCCCGTCACAGAACGCGTTCTCCACTCAGGGACCTCATTGCCCCGTCACGGAACATGTTCTCCACGCAGGGAGATCATTGCCCTTTCATGGAACAGGTTCTCCACACAGGGAGCCCATTGCCCTTTCATGGAACAGGTTCTATATGCAGGGAGCCCATTGCCCCTTAACGGAACAGGTTCTCCAGGCAGGGAGCCCATTGCCCCGTCACGGAGGAGGTTCTACAAGCAGGGAGCCCATTGCCACGTCAAGGAACCTGTTATCCACGCAGGGAGCCCATTGTCCCGTCACGGAACCGGTTCTCCACGCAGGGAGCCCATTGTCCCGTCACAGAACAGGGTCTCCACACAGGGAAAACCGTTGTCCCATCACAGAACAGGGTCTCCAAGCAGGGAACCCGTTGTCCCATCACAGAACAGGGTCTCCAGGCAGGGAACCCGTTGTCCTGTCACAGAACAGGGTCTCCAGGCAGGAAACCACTTGTCCCGTCACAGAACAGGGTCTCCACGCAGGGAACCGGTTGTCCCGTCACAGCACAGGGTTTCGAGGCAGGGAAACCGCTGTGACGTCACAGAAGAAGTTCTCCCCGCTAGGAACCCGTTGTACCGTCACAGAACAGGTTCTCCACTCAGGGAACCTCTTGTCCCATCACAGAACAATGTCTCCGCATAGGGAACCCGTTGTCCCGTCACAGAACAGGGTCTCCAGGCAGGGAACCCGTTGTCCCGTCACAGAACAGGGTCTCCAGGCAGGGAACCCTTTGTCCCGTCACAGAACAGGGTCTCCAAGCAGGGAACCCGTTGTCCCGACACAGAACAGGGTCTCCAGGCAGGGAATTCGTTGTCCCTTCACAGAACAGTGCATCCAGCCTGGGAACCTGTTGTCCCGTCGCAGAACAGGGTCTCCACGCAGGGAACCCCTTGTCCCGTCATAGAACAGGGTATCCAGGCATGGAAAACTTTGTCCCGTAACAGAACAGGGTCTGCACGCAGGGAACCCGTTGTCCCGTCACAGAACAGTATCTCCACGCAGTGAATCCATTGTCCCGTCACAGAACAGGGTCTCCAAGCAGGGAACCCGTTTTCCCGTCATAGATCAGGGCCTCCACGCTGGGAACCCCTTGTCCCGTCACAGAACATGGTCTCCACCCAGGGAACCCGTTGTCCCTTCACAGAACAGAGTCTTCGAGCAGGGAACCCGTTGTCCCGTCACAGAACAGGGTCTCCAGGCAGGGAACCCTTTTTCCCGTCGCAGAACAGGGTCTCCAGGCAGGGAAACCCCTGTCCCGTCACAAAACAGGGTCTCCACTCAGGGAATCCGATGTCCCGTCACAGCACAGGGTCTCCAGGCGGGGAACCCGTTGTCCCGATACGGAAAAGGTTCTCCACGCAGGGAACCCGCTGTCCCGTCACAGAACAGGGTCTCCACCCTGACAACCCGTTGTCACGTCACGGAACAGGGTCTCCACGCTGGGAACCCATTGTCCCGTCACAGAACAGGGTCTTCACGCAGGGAACCCGTTGTCCCGTCACAGAACGGGGTCTCCCCCCAGGGAATCCGTTCTCCCGTCACAGAACAGGGTCTCCAGGCAGGGAACCAGTTGTCCCTTCACAGAACAGAGTCTCCAAGCAGGGAACACCTTGTCCCGTCAGAGAACAGGGACTCCGCACAGGGAACCCATTGTCCCATCACAGAACAGGGTCTCCACGAAGGGAACCCATTGCCCCGTCACAGAACAGGGTCTCCACACAGGGAACCCGTTGTCCCGTCACAGAACAGGGTCTCCACGAAGGGAACCCGTTGTCCCATCACAGAACAGGGTCTCCACGCAGGGAACCCTTTCTCCCGTCACAGAACAGGATCTCGAGGCAGGGAACCCCTTGTCCCGTCACAGAACAGGGTCTCCACGCGGGGAACCCCTTGTCCCGTCACAGAACAGGGTCTCACCCAGGGAACCCCTTGTCCCGTCACAGCACAGGGTCTCCACGCGGGGAACCCCTTGTCCTGTCACAGAACTGGGTCTCCAGGCATGGAAACCTTTGTCCCATCACAGAACAGGGTTACCGCGCACGGAACCCGTTCTCCCGTCACAGAACAGGGTCTCCAGGCATGGAAAACTTTGTCCCGTAACAGAACAGAGTCTGCACGCAGGGAACCCGTTCTCCCGTCACAGAACAGGGTCTCCACGCAGTGAATCCGTTGTCCCGTCACAGAACACGGTCTCCAAGCAGGGAACCCGTTGTCCCGTCATAGATCAAGGCCTCCACGCTGGGAACCCCTTGTCCCGTCACAGAACATGGTCTCCACCCAGGGAACCCGTTGTCCCTTCACAGAACGGGGTCTTCGAGCAGGGAACCCCTTGTCCCGTCACAGAACAGGGTCTCCAGGCAGGGAACCCTTTTTCCCGTCACAGAACAGGGTCTCCAGGCAGGGAACCCCCTGTCCCGTCACAAAACAGGGTCTCCACTCAGGGAATCCGATGTCCCGTCACAGAATAGGGTCTCCAGGCGGGGAACCCGTTGTCCCGATACGGAAAAGGTTCTCCACGCAGGGAACCCGTTGTCCCGTCACAGAACAGGGTCTCCACCCTGACAACCCGTTGTCACGTCACGGAACAGGGTCTCCACGCTGGGAACCCATTGTCCCGTCACAGAACAGGGTCTTCACGCAGGGAACCCATTGTCCCGTCACAGAACAGGGTCTCCAAGAAGGGAACCACTTGTTCCGTCACAGAACAGGGTCACCACGCAGGGAACCCGTTGTCCCTTCACAGAACAGAGTCTCCAAGCAGGGAACCCATTGTCCCGTCAGAGAACAGGGACTCCACACAGGGAACCCGTTGTCCCGTCACAGAACAGGATCTCGAGGCAGGGAACCCCTTGTCCCATCACAGAACAGGGCCTCGAGGCAGGGAACCCCTTGTCCCGTCACAGAACTGGGTCTCCAGGCATGGAAACTTTTGTCCCATCACAGAACAGGGTCTCCAGGCAGGGAATTCGTTGTCCCTTCACAGAACAGTGCATCCAGCCTGGGAACCTGTTGTCCCGTCGCAGAACAGGGTCTCCACGCAGGGAACCCCTTGTCCCGTCATAGAACAGGGTATCCAGGCATGGAAAACTTTGTCCCGTAACAGAACAGGGTCTGCACGCAGGGAACCCGTTGTCCCGTCACAGAACAGTATCTCCACGCAGTGAATCCATTGTCCCGTCACAGAACAGGGTCTCCAAGCAGGGAACCCGTTTTCCCGTCATAGATCAGGGCCTCCACGCTGGGAACCCCTTGTCCCGTCACAGAACATGGTCTCCACCCAGGGAACCCGTTGTCCCTTCACAGAACAGAGTCTTCGAGCAGGGAACCCGTTGTCCCGTCACAGAACAGGGTCTCCAGGCAGGGAACCCTTTTTCCCGTCGCAGAACAGGGTCTCCAGGCAGGGAAACCCCTGTCCCGTCACAAAACAGGGTCTCCACTCAGGGAATCCGATGTCCCGTCACAGCACAGGGTCTCCAGGCGGGGAACCCGTTGTCCCGATACGGAAAAGGTTCTCCACGCAGGGAACCCGCTGTCCCGTCACAGAACAGGGTCTCCACCCTGACAACCCGTTGTCACGTCACGGAACAGGGTCTCCACGCTGGGAACCCATTGTCCCGTCACAGAACAGGGTCTTCACGCAGGGAACCCGTTGTCCCGTCACAGAACGGGGTCTCCCCCCAGGGAATCCGTTCTCCCGTCACAGAACAGGGTCTCCAGGCAGGGAACCAGTTGTCCCTTCACAGAACAGAGTCTCCAAGCAGGGAACACCTTGTCCCGTCAGAGAACAGGGACTCCGCACAGGGAACCCATTGTCCCATCACAGAACAGGGTCTCCACGAAGGGAACCCATTGCCCCGTCACAGAACAGGGTCTCCACACAGGGAACCCGTTGTCCCGTCACAGAACAGGGTCTCCACGAAGGGAACCCGTTGTCCCATCACAGAACAGGGTCTCCACGCAGGGAACCCTTTCTCCCGTCACAGAACAGGATCTCGAGGCAGGGAACCCCTTGTCCCGTCACAGAACAGGGTCTCCACGCGGGGAACCCCTTGTCCCGTCAGAGAACAGGGTCTCACCCAGGGAACCCCTTGTCCCGTCACAGCACAGGGTCTCCACGCGGGGAACCCCTTGTCCTGTCACAGAACTGGGTCTCCAGGCATGGAAACCTTTGTCCCATCACAGAACAGGGTTACCGCGCACGGAACCCGTTCTCCCGTCACAGAACAGGGTCTCCAGGCATGGAAAACTTTGTCCCGTAACAGAACAGAGTCTGCACGCAGGGAACCCGTTCTCCCGTCACAGAACAGGGTCTCCACGCAGTGAATCCGTTGTCCCGTCACAGAACACGGTCTCCAAGCAGGGAACCCGTTGTCCCGTCATAGATCAAGGCCTCCACGCTGGGAACCCCTTGTCCCGTCACAGAACATGGTCTCCACCCAGGGAACCCGTTGTCCCTTCACAGAACGGGGTCTTCGAGCAGGGAACCCCTTGTCCCGTCACAGAACAGGGTCTCCAGGCAGGGAACCCTTTTTCCCGTCACAGAACAGGGTCTCCAGGCAGGGAACCCCCTGTCCCGTCACAAAACAGGGTCTCCACTCAGGGAATCCGATGTCCCGTCACAGAATAGGGTCTCCAGGCGGGGAACCCGTTGTCCCGATACGGAAAAGGTTCTCCACGCAGGGAACCCGTTGTCCCGTCACAGAACAGGGTCTCCACCCTGACAACCCGTTGTCACGTCACGGAACAGGGTCTCCACGCTGGGAACCCATTGTCCCGTCACAGAACAGGGTCTTCACGCAGGGAACCCATTGTCCCGTCACAGAACAGGGTCTCCAAGAAGGGAACCACTTGTTCCGTCACAGAACAGGGTCACCACGCAGGGAACCCGTTGTCCCTTCACAGAACAGAGTCTCCAAGCAGGGAACCCATTGTCCCGTCAGAGAACAGGGACTCCACACAGGGAACCCGTTGTCCCGTCACAGAACAGGATCTCGAGGCAGGGAACCCCTTGTCCCATCACAGAACAGGGCCTCGAGGCAGGGAACCCCTTGTCCCGTCACAGAACTGGGTCTCCAGGCATGGAAACCTTTGTCCCATCACAGAACAGGGTTTCCGCGCACGGAACCCGTTCTCCCGTCACAGAACAGGGTCTCCACGCAGTGAATCCATTGTCCGGTCACAGAACAGGGTTTCCGCGCAGGGAACCCGTTGTCCTGTCATAGATCAGGGCCTCCATGCTGGGAACCTGTTGTCTCGTCACGGAACAGGGTCTCCACCCTGGGAACCCGTTGTCCCGTCACAGAACAGGGTCTCCCGGCAGGGAACCTATTTTACCAACACGGAACTGGGTCTCCACGCAGGGAACGCGTTGTCCCGTCACAGAACAGGGTCTCCACACAGGAAACCCGTTGTCCCGTCACTGAACAGGGTGTCCAGGCAGGGAACCCGTTGTCCCGTCACAGAACAGGGTCTCCACGCTGGGAGCCCGTTTTCCCGTCACGGAACAGGGTCTGCCAGCAGGGAATCCGTTGTCCCGTCACAGAACTGTGTCTCCGAGGAGGGAACCCGTTGTTCCCTCACAGAACAGGGTCTCCAGGCAGGGAACCCCTTGTCCCATCGCAGAACAGGGTCTCCACGCAGGGAACCCATTGTCCCGTCACAGAAGAGGATCTCCGAGCAGGGAACCCGTTGTCCAGTCACAGAACAGGGCTTCCACCCCGGGAACCCCTTGTCCCGTCACAGAACATGGTCTCCACGCAGGGAACCCGTTGTCCCGTCACAGAAAAGGGTCTCCACGAAGGGAACCCCTTGTCCCGTCACAGAACAGGGTCTCCAGGCAGGGAACCCGTTGTCCCATCACAGAACAGGGTCTCCACGGAGGGAACCCTTTGACCCGACACAGAACATTTTCTCCACGCAGGGAGCCCATTGTCCTGTCACGGAACATGTTCTAAACTCAGGGAACCCGTTGTCCCGTCACGGAAAATGTTCTCCACTCAGGGAACCCATTGTCCCGTCACGGAACATGTTCTCCAAGAAGGGAACCCTTTGTCAATTCACGGAACTGGTTCTCCACGCAGGGAGGCCATTGCCCCCTCACAGAACACGTTCTCCATGCAGGGAGCCCATTGCCCCCTCACAGACAACGTTCTCCACGGAGGGATCTCATCGTCCCTTCACGGAACACGGTCTCCACGCAGGGAGCCCATTGTCCCGTCACAGAACACGTTCTCTACTCAGGGACCTCATTGCCCCATCACGGTACATGTTCTCCACGCAGGGAGCCCGTTGCCCCGTCACGGAACAGGTTCTCCACACAGGGAGCCCATTGCTCCCTAAAGGAACAGGTTCTCCATGCAGGGAGGCCATTGCCCCTTCACGGAGCATGTTCACCACGCAGGGAGCCCATTGCCACGTCACGAAACATGTTCTCCACGCAGGGAGCGTACTGCCCCGCTACGGAACCGGTTCTCCACGCAGGGAGCCCATTGTCCCATCACGGAACCGGTTCTCCATGCAGGGAGCCCATTGTCCCGCCACGGAACACGTTCTCCACGCAGGGAGCCAATTGTCCCGTCACGGAAAAGGGTTACCAGGCAGGGAACCCATTGTCCCGTCACGGAACCGGTTCTCCACGCAGGGAGCCCATTGTCCCGACACGGAACCGGTTCTCCACGCAGGGAGCCTTTGGCCCATCACGGAACATGTTCTCCACGCTGGGAACCCGTTGTCCCGTCACAGAACAGGGTCTCCAGGCAGGAAACCCCTTGTCCCATCACAGAAGAGGGTCTCCACGCAGGAAACCCGTTGTCCCATCACAGAACAGGGTCTCCAGGCAGGAAACCCCTAGTCCCGTCACACAACAGGATCTCCAGGCAGGAATCCCCTTGTCCCGTCACAGAAGAGGGTCTCCACGCAGGGAACCCTTTGTCCCGTCACAGAACAGGGTCTCCACCCTGGGAACCCCTTGTCCCGTCACAGAACAGGGTCTTCACGCAGGGAACCCGCTGACCCGTCAAAGAACAGGCTCTCCACGCAGGGAACCCATTGTCCCGTCACAGACCGCGTTCTACTCACAGGGAGCCCATTGTCCCATCGTAGAACAGGTTTTCCACGAAGGGAGCCCATTGTCCCGTCACAGAACACGTTCTCCACGCAGGGACCCCGTTGCCCCATCACGGAACAGGTTCTCCATGCAGGGAGCCCATTGCCCCGTCTCGGAACAGGTTCTCCATGCAGGGAGATTATTTGCCCCCTCACGGAACAGGTTCTCCACGCAGGGAGATCATTGCCCCCTCACGGAACATGTTCTCCACGCAGGGACCCCATTGCCCCGTCACGGAACAGGTTCTCCACGCAGGGAGCCCATTGCTCCGTCTCGGAACAGGTTCTCCATGCAGGGAGCCCATTGCCCCGTCTCGGAACAGGTTCTCCATGCAGGGAGACTATTTGCCCCATCACGGAACAGGTTCTCCACGCAGGGAGGTCATTGCCTCCTCACGGATCATGTTCTCCACGCCGGGAGCCCATTGTCCCGTTACAGAGCATGTTCTCCAAGCAGGGAGCCCATTGTCCCGTCATGGAACATGTTCTCCACTCAGGGAGCCCATTGTCCCGTCACGGAACATGCTCTCCATGCAGAGAGACATTGTCCCGTCACGGAACATGATCTCCACGCAGGGAGCCCATTGTCCCCTCACGGAACATGCTCTCCATGCAGAGAGCCCATTGTCCCGTCACAGAACATGTTCGCCACTCAGGGAACCCATTGTACATTCACGGAACATGTTCGCAACGCAGGGAGCCCATTGCCCCTTCACAGACCACGTTCTACACGCAGGGAGCCCATTGTCCCGTCACAGAACATGCTCGCCACGCAGGGAGCCCATTGTCCCGTCACGAAACACGTTCGCCACTCAGGGAACCCATTGAACCGTCACGGAACATGTTCGCCATGCAGGGAACCCATTGACCCGTCACGGAACACGTTCGCAACGCTGGGAACCCATTGTCACATCACGGAACATGTTCTCCACGCAGGGAAACCATTGTCCCGTCACAGAACACGTTCTCCACGCAGGGAACCCATTGTCCCATCACAAAACACGTTCTCCACTGAGGGAAACCATTGTCCCGTCACGGAACATGTTCTCCAGGCAAGGAGCCCATTGCCCCCTCATAGACCACGTTCTCCACGCAGAGAGCCCATAGTCCCGTCACAGAACAGGGTCTCCACGCAGGGAGACCATTGTCCCGTCACAGAACACGTTCTCCACGCAGGGAACCCATTGTCCCGTCACAGACCGCGTTCTACATGCAGGGAGCCTATTGTCCCATCACAGACCAGGTTCTCCACGAATGGAGCCCATTGCCCCCTCATAGACCACGATCTCCACACAGAGAGCCCATTGTCCCGTCACAGAACACGTTCTCCATGTCGGGAGCCCATTGTCCCATTACAGACCGCGTTCTCCATGCAGGGAGACCATTGTCCCATCACAGACCACGCCCTCCACGCAGGGAGCCCATTGTCCCGTCACAGAACACGTTCTCCACGCAGGGAGCCCACTGTCCTTCACAGACCACGTTCTCCGCGCAGGGAGCCCATTGTCCCGTCACAGAACACGTTCTCCACGCAGAGAGCCCATTGTCCCGTCACGGAACATGTTCTCCCCGCAGGGAACCTCTTGTCCCGTCACAGTCCGCGTTCTACACGCAGGGAGCCTATTGTCCCTTCACAGAACAGGTTCTCCACGAAGGGAGCCCATTGCCCGCTCATAGACCACGATCTCCACGCAGGGAGGCCGTTGACCAATCACAGGACACGTTCTCCACGCAGGGAGCCCATTGTCCCGTCACGGAACATGTTCTCCCGGCAAGGAACCTCTTGTCCCGCCACAGAACACGTTCTACACGCAGGGAGCCCATTGTCCATTCACAGAGCACGTTCTCCACGCAGGGACCCCATTGCCCCGTCACGGAACAGGTTCTCCAGGCAGGGAGCCCATTGCCCCGTCTCGGAACAGGTTCTCCATGCAGGGAGATTATTTGCCACCTCACGGAACAGGTTCTCCACGCAGGGAGATCATTGCCCCCTCACGAAACAGGTTCTCCACGCAGGGAGCCCATTGCCCCGTCACGGAACATGTTCTCCACGCAGGAAACCCGTAGTCCCGTCACGGAACCGGTTCTCCATGCAGGGAGCCCATTGTACCGTCACGGAACAGGGTCTCCAGGCAGGGAAGACATTGTCCCGTCACGGAATAGGTTCTCCACGCAGGGAACCCGTTGTCTCGTCATGGAACAGGGTCTCCAGGCAGGGAACCCATTGTCCCGTCTCGGAACAGGGTCTCCACGCAGGGAACCCTTTGTCTCTCAAAGAACAGGGTCTCCACGCAGGGAACCCTTTGTCCCGTCACAGAACAGGTTCTCCAAGAAGGGAACCCGTAGTCCCGTCACAGAAGAGGTTCGCCATGCAGGGAACCTATTTTTCCGTCACGGAACCGGTTCTCCGCGCAGGGAACCCATTGTCCCGTCACGGAACATGTTCTCCAAGAAGGGAACCCTTTGTCCCGTCATGGAACAGGTTCTCCCCGCAGGGAGCCCATTGCCCCCTCCCAGACGACGTTCTCCAAGCAGGGATCTCATCGTCCCATCAAAGAACACGTTCTCCACGCAGGGAGCCCATTGTCCCGTCACAGAACAGGTTCGCCACGCAGGGAACCCATTGACCCGACACGGAACATGTTCGCCACGCAGGGAACCCATTGACCCGTCACGGAACATGTTCGCCATGCAGGGAACCCATTGTCCCGTCACGGAACATATTCTCCAAGAAGGGAACCCATTGTCCCGTCACGGAACATGTTCTCCACGCAGGGAACCCATTGTCCCGTCACAGAACACGTTCTACACGCAGGGAGCCTGTTGTCCCATCACAGAACAGGTTCTCCACGAAGGGAGCCCATTGCCCCCTCATAGACAACGATCTCCACGCAGGGAGCCCATTGTCCCGTCACAGAACACGTTCTCCATGTAGGGAGGCCCATTGTCCCGTCACAGACCGCGTTCTCCATGCAGGGAGGCCATTGTCCCATCACAGAACACGTTCTCCTCACAGGGAGCCCATTGTACCGCCACAGAACACGTTCTGCACGCAGGGAGCCCATTGACCCGTCACAGAACACGTTCTCCACGCAGGGAGCCCATTGCCCCGTCACGGAACAGGGTCTCCATGCAGGGAGATTATTTGCCCCCCCACAGAACAGGTTCTCCACGCAGGGAGCCCGTTGTCCCGTCACAGAACAGTGTCTCCACACAGGGAACCCGTTGTCCCGTCACAGAACAGGGTCTCCAAGCATTGAACCCCTTGTCCCGTCACAGAACAGGGTCTCCACCCAGGGAACCCGTTGTCCCTTCACAGAACAGAGTCTCCACCCAGGGAACCCGTTGTCCCTTCACAGAACAGAGTCTTCGAGCAGGGAACCCGTTGTCCCGTCACAGAACAGGGTCTCCAGGCAGGGAACCCTTTTTCCCGTCACAGAACAGGGTTCTCCACGCAGGGAACCCCCTGTCCCGTCACAAAACAGTGTCTCCACTCAGGGAATCCGATGTCCCATCACAGAATAGGGTCTCCAGGCGGGGAACCCGTTGTCCCGATACGGAAAAGGTTCTCCACGCAGGGAACCCCTTGTCCCGTCACAGAACAGGTTCTCCACCCTGACAACCCGTTGTCACGTCACGGAACAGGGTCTCCACGCTGGGAACCCATTGTCCCGTCACAGAACAGGGTCTTCACGCAGGGAACCCGTTGTCCCGTCACAGAACAGGGTCTCCCCCCAGGGAATCCGTTCTCCCGTCACAGAACAGGGTCTCCACGAAGGGAACCCGTTGTCCCTTCACAGAACAGAGTCTCCACTCAGGGAACCCATTGTCCCGTCAGAGAACAGGGACTCCGCACAGGGAACCCGTTGTCCCGTCACAGAAGAGGGTCTCCACGAAGGGAAAATATTGTCCCGTCACAGAACAGGGTCTCCACGCAGGGAACCCATTGTCCCGTCACAGAACAGGGTCTCCAGGCAGGTAAGCCATTGTCCCGACACGGATCATGTTCTCCAGGCAGGGAACACGTTGTCCCGTCATGGAACAGGGTCTCCAGACAGGGAGCCAGTTTTCCCGACAGGGAAAAGGTTCTCCACGCATTGAACCCATTGTCCCATCACGGAACATGTTCTCCACGCTGGGAACCCGTTGTCCCGTCACGGAACAGGGTCTCCAGGCAGGAAACCCCTTGTCCCGTCACAGAACAGGGTCTCCAGGCAGGAAACCCCTTGTCCCGTCACGGAACATGTTCTCCACTCAGGGAACCCATTGTCCCATCACGGAACATGTTCTCCAAGAAGGGAACCCATTGTCCCGTCACGGAACATATTCTCCAAGAAGGGAACCCATTGTCCCGTCACGGAACATGTTCTCCACGCAGGGAACCCATTGACCCGTCACGGAACATGTTCGCCATGCAGGGAACCCATTGTCCCGTCACGGAACATATTCTCCATGCAGGGAACCCATTGTCCCGTCACGGAACATGTTCTCCCCGCAGGGAACCCATTGTCCCGTCACAGAACACGTTGTACACGCAGGGAGCCTGTTGTCCCATCACAGAACAGGTTCTCCACGAAGGGAGCCCATTGCCCCCTCATAGACAACGATCTCCACGCAGGGAGCCCATTGTCCCGTCACAGAACACGTTCTCCATGTAGGGAGGCCCATTGTCCCGTCACAGACCGCGTTCTCCATGCAGGGAGGCCATTGTCCCATCACAGACCACGTTCTCCTCACAGGGAGCCCATTGTACCGCCACAGAACACGTACTGCACGCAGGGAGCCCATTGACCCGTCACAGAACACGTTCTCCACGCAAGGAGCCCATTGCCCCGTCACGGAACAGGGTCTCCATGCAGGGAGATTATTTGCTCCCCCACAGAACAGGGTCTCCACGCAGGGAGCCCGTTGTCCCATCACAGAACAGTGTCTCCACACAGGGAACCCGTTGTCCCGTCACAGAACAGGGTCTCCAAGCATTGAACCCATTGTCCCGACACAGAACAGGGTCTCCAAGCATTGAACCCATTGTCCCGTCACAGAACAGGGTCTCCACGCAGGGAAACCGTTCTCCTGTCACGGAACACGGTCCCCACGCAGGGAACCCGTTGTTCTGTCAGAGAACAGGAACTCCGCGCAGGGAACCCGTTGTCCCGTCACAGAACAGGGTCTCCCCCCAGGGAATCCGTTCTCCCGTCACAGAACAGGGTCTCCACGAAGGGAACCCGTTGTCCCTTCACAGAACAGAGTCTCCACTCAGGGAACCCATTGTCCCGTCAGAGAACAGGGACTCCGCACAGGGAACCCGTTGTCCCGTCACAGAAGAGGGTCTCCACGAAGGGAAAATATTGTCCCGTCACAGAACAGGGTGTCCACGCAGGGAACCCATTGTCCCGTCACAGAACAGGGTCTCCAGGCAGGTAAGCCATTGTCCCGACACGGATCATGTTCTCCAGGCAGGGAACATGTTGTCCCGTCATGGAACAGGGTCTCCAGACAGGGAACCAGTTTTCCCGACAGGGAAAAGGTTCTCCACGCATTGAACCCATTGTCCCATCACGGAACATGTTCTCCACGCTGGGAACCCGTTGTCCCGTCACGGAACAGGGTCTCCAGGCAGGAAACCCCTTGTCCCGTCACAGAACAGGGTCTCCAGGCAGGAAACCCCTTGTCCCGTCACGGAACATGTTCTCCACTCAGGGAACCCATTGTCCCGTCACGGAACATGTTCTCCAAGAAGGGAACCCTTTGTCCCGTCACGGAACAGGTTCTCCACGCAGGGAGGCTATTGACCAATCACAGACCACGTCCTCCACGCAGGGAGCCCATTGTCCTTCACAGACCACGTTCTCCACGCAGGGAACCCATTGTCCCGTCACAGAACACGTTCTCCGCACAGGGAACCCATTGTCCCGTCACAGACCGTGTTCTACACGCAGGGAGCCCATTGTCCCATCACAGAACAGGTTTTCCACGAAGGGAGCCCATTGCACGCTCATAGACCACGATCTAAAAGCAGGGAGGCCGTTGACCAATCACAGGACACGTTCTCCACGCAGGGAGCCCATTGTCCCGTCACAGAACACGTTCTCCACGCAGGGACCCCGTTGCCCCATCACGGAACAGGTTCTCCATGCAGGGAGCCCATTGCCCCGTCTCGGAACAGGTTCTCCATGCAGGGAGATTATTTGCCCCCTCACGGAACAGGTTCTCCATGCAGGGAGACTATTTGCCCCATCACGGAACAGGTTCTCCACGCAGGGAGGTCATTGCCTCCTCACGGAACATGTTCTCCACGCCGGGAGCCCATTGTCCCGTTACAGAGCATGTTCTCCAAGCAGGGAGCCCATTGTCCCGTCATGGAACATGTTCTCCACTCAGGGAGCCCATTGTCCCGTCACGGAACATGCTCTCCATGCAGAGAGCCCATTGTCCCGTCACAGAACATGTTCGCCACTCAGGGAACCCATTGTACATTCACGGAACATGTTCGCAACACAGGGAGCCCATTGCCCCTTCACAGACCACGTTCTACACGCAGGGAGCCCATTGTCCCGTCACGGAACACGTTCGCCACGCAGGGAAGCCATTGAACTGTCACGGAACATGTTCGCCATGCAGGGAACCCATTGACCCGTCACGGAACATGTTCGCCACGCAGGGAACCCATTGCCCCGTCACGGAACACGTTCGCAACGCAGGGAACCCATTGTCCCATCACAAAACACGTTCTCCACACAGGGAAACCATTGTCCCGTCACGGAACATGTTCTCCAGGCAAGGAGCCCATTGCCCCCTCATAGACCACGTTCTCCACGCAGAGAGCCCATAGTCCCGTCACAGAACAGGGTCTCCACGCAGGGAGACCATTGTCCCGTCACAGAACACGTTCTCCACGCAGGGAACCCATTGTCCCGTCACAGACCGCGTTCTACATGCAGGGAGCCTATTGTCCCATCACAGACCAGGTTCTCCACGAATGGAGCCCATTGCCCCCTCATAGACCACGATCTCCACACAGGGAGCCCATTGTCCCGTCACAGAACACGTTCTCCATGTCGGGAGCCCATTGTCCCGTTACAGACCGCGTTCTCCACGCAGGGAGACCATTGTCCCATCACAGACCACGCCCTCCACGCAGGGAGCCCATTGTCCCATCACAGACCACGCCCTCCACGCAGGGAGCCCATTGTCCCGTCACAGAACACGTTCTCCACGCAGGGAGCCCATTGTCCCGTCACAGAGCACGTTATCCACGCAGGGACACCATTGCCCCGTCACGGAACAGGTTCTCCATGCAGGGAGATTATTTGCCACCTCACGGAAGAGGTTCTCCACGCAGGGAGATCATTGCCCCCTCACGAAACAGGTTCTCCATGCAGGGAGCCCATTGTCCCGTCACGGAACATATTCTCCAAGAAGGGAACCCATTGTCCCGTCACGGAACATGTTCTCCACGCAGGGAACCCATTCTCCCGTCACAGAACACGTTCTACACGCAGGGAGCCTATTGTCCCATCACAGAACAGGTTCTCCACGAGGGGAGCCCATTGCCCCCTCATAGACAACGATCTCCACGCAGGGAGCCCATTGTCACGTCACAGAAGACGTTCTCCACGCAGGGAGCCCATTGTCCCGTCACAGAACACGTTCTCCATGTAGGGAGGCCCATTGTCCCATCAGAGACCGCGTTCTGTATGCAGGGAGGCCATTGTCCCATAACAGAACACGTTCTCCTCACAGGGAGCCCATTGTACCGCCACAGAACACGTTCTGCACGCAGGGAGCCCATTGACCCGTCACAGAACACGTTCTCCACGCAGGGTGCCCATTGCCCCGTCACGGAACAGGTTCTCCATGCAGGGAGATTATTTGCCCCCCCACAGAACAGGTTCTCCACGCAGGGAGCCCATTGCCCCGTCACGGAAGAGGTTCTCCATGCAGGGAGCCCATTGTCCCATCACGGAACATGTTCTCCACGCAGGGAGCAAATTGCTCCATAAAGGAACAGGTTCTCCATGCAGGGAAGCCGTTGTCCCTTAAAGGAACAGGTTCTCCAGGCAGGGAGCCCATTGCCACGTCACGGAACATGTTCTCCAAGAAGGGAACCCATCGTCCCATCATGGAGCCGGTTCTCCCCGCAGGGAGCCCATTGTCCCGTCACGGAACAGGGTTTCCAGGCAGGGAACCCATTGTCCCGTCACGGAAGAGGTTCTCCACGCAGGGAGCATTTGTCCCGTCACGGAACAGGGTCCCCAGGCAGGGAAGCAATTGTCCCGTCACGGAACAAGTTCTCCAGGAAGGGAACCCATTGTCCCATCATGGAACAGGGTCTCCACGCAGGGAACCAGTTTTCTCGACAGGGAAAAAGTTCTCCACGCAGGGAACCCATTGTCCCGTCACGGAACAGGCTCTCCACGCAGGGAACCCGTTGTCCCGTCACAGAAGAGGGTCTCCAGGCAGGAAACCCCTTGTCCCGTCACAGAACAGGGTCTTCACGCAGGGAACCCGCTGTCCCGTCAAAGAACAGGGTCTCCGCACTGGGAACCCGTTGTCCTGTCACGGAACGGGTTCTCCACGCAGGGAGCCCATTGTCCCATCACACACCACATTCTCCACGCAGGGAGCTCATTGTCCCGTCACAGAACATGTTCTCCAAGAAGGGAACCCATTGTCCCGTCACGGAACAGGGTCTCCAGGCAGGGAACCCGTTGTCCTTTCACGGAACATGTTCTCCAAGAAGGGAACCCTTTGTCCCGTCACGGAACATGTTCTCCACGCGGGGAGGCCATTGACCAATCACAGAGCACGTTCTCCACGCAGGGAACCCATTGCCCCGTCACAGACAACGTTCTCCACGCAGGGATCTCATCGTCCCTTCACAGAACACGTTCTCTACGCAGGGAGCCCATTGTCCCGTCACAGAACACGTTCTCCAATCAGGGACCTCATTGCCCCATCACGGAACAGGTTCTCCACGCAGGGAGATCATTGCCCTTTCATGGAACAGGTTCTCCACGCAGGGAGCCCATTGCCCCTTAACGGAACAGGTTCTCCATGCAGGGAGCCCATTGCCCTGTCACGGAGCAGGTTCTACACGCAGGGAGCCCATTGCCACGTCAAGGAACATGTTCTCCACGCAGGGAGCGCACTGCCCCGCCACGGAACCGGTTATCCACGCAGGGAGCCCATTGTCCCGTCACGGAAGAGGTTCTCCACGCCGGGAGCCCATTGTCCCGTCACGGAACCGGTTCTCCACGCAGGGAGCCCATTGTCCCGTCACAGAACAGGGTCTCCACGCAGGGAAAACCGTTGTCCCATCACAGAACAGGGTCACCAAGCAGGGAACCCGTTGTCCCGTCACAGAACAGGGTTCTGAGGCAGGGAAACCGCTGTCCCGTCAGAGAACAGGTTCTCCCTGCTAGGAACCCGTTGTACCGTCACAGAACAGGTTCTCCACGCAGGGAACCTCTTGTCCCATCACAGAACAGGGTCTCCGCGCAGGGAACCCGTTGTCCCGTCACAGAACAGGGTCTCCAGGCAGGGAACCCCCTGGCCCGTCACAGAACAGGGTCTCCAGGCAGGGAACCCTTTGTCCCGTCACAGAAAAGGGTCTCCAAGCAGGGAACCCCTTGTCCCGTCACAGAACAGGGTCTCCAGGCAGGGAATTCGTTGTCCCTTCACAGAACAGTGCATCCAGCCAGGGAACTCGTTGTCCCGTCACAGAACAGTGTTTCCGCGCTGGGAACCCGTTGTCCCGTCACAGCACAGGGTCTCCACTCTGGGAACCCGTTGTCCCGTCACAGAACAGGGTCTCCACGCAGGGAACCCCATGTCCCGTCACAGAACAGGGTCTCCAAGAAGGGAACCCGTTGTCCCGTCACAGAACAGGGTTTCCGCGCTGGGAAACCGTTCTCCTGTCACAGACCACGGTCCCGACGCAGGGAACTTGTTGTTCTGTCAGAGAACAGGAACTCCGCGTCATAGATCAAGGCCTCCACGCTGGGAACCCCTTGTCCCGTCACAGAACAGGGTCTCCAAGCAGGGAACCCGTTGTCCCGTCACAAAACAGGGTCTCCAGTCAGGGAACCCGTTGTCCCGTCACAGAACAGGGCCTCCACAAAGGGAAACCCTTGTCCCGTCACAGAACAGGGTCTCCAAGCAGGGAACCCGTTGTCCCGTCGCAAAACAGGGTCTCCAGGCAGGGAACCCGTTGTCCCGTCACAGAACAGGGTCTCCAAGCAGGGAATCCGTTGTCCCATCACAGAGCAGGGTATCCACGCAGGGAACCCGTTGTCCTGTCACAGAACAGGGTCTCCACGCAGGGAACCCCTTGTCCCTTCACAGAACAGGTTCTCCACGCAGGGAACCCGTTCTCCCGTCACAGAACAGGGTCTCCAGGCAGGGAAACCCTTGTCCCGTCACAGAACAGGGTCTCCAAGCAGGGAAAACCTTGTCCCGTCACAGAACAGGGTCTCCACGCAGGGAACCCGTTGTCCCTTCACAGAACAGGTTCTCCTGGCAAGGAACCCCCTGTCCCGTCGCAGAACAGGGTCTCCACGCAGGGAAACCCTTGTTCCGTCACAGAACAGTGTCTCCACACAGGGAATCCGTTGTCCCGTCAGAGAACAGGGTCTCCACACAGGGAACCCCTTGATCTGTCACGGAACAGGGTCTCCAGGCAGGGAAACCGTTGTCCCGTCACAGCAAAGTGTCACCAGTCAGGGAACCCGTTGTCCCTTCACAGAACAGGGTCTCCAGGCAGGGAACAAGTTGTCCAGTCACAGAACAGGGTCTCCACGCAGGGAACCCGTTGTCCCGTCACAGAAGAGGTTCTCCACGCAAGGAACCCGTTTTCCATCACAGAACAGGGTCTCCACGCAGGGAACCCGTTGTCCCATCACAGAACAGGGTCTCCACGCAGGGAACCCGTTGCCCCGTCGCAGAACAGGGACTCCTCGCGGGGAACCCGTTGTCCCGTCACAGAACAGGGTCTCCAGGCAGGGAACCCGTTTTCCCATCACAGAACAGGGTCTCCAGGCACGGAACCCGTTGTCCCGTCACAGAACAGGGTCTCCACGCAGGGAACCCGTTGTCCCATCTCAGAACAGGGTCTCCACGCAGGGAACCCTTTGTCACATCAAAGAACAGGGTCTCCACGCAGGGAACCGCTTGTCCTGTCACAGAACAGGGTCTCCACACAGGGAACCCCTTGTTCTGTCACGGAACATTGTCTCCAGGCAGGGAACCCGTTGTCCCGTCACAGAACAGGGTCTCCAGGCAGGGAACAAGTTGCCCGGTCACAGAACAGGGTCTCCAGGCAGGGAACAAGTTGCCCGGTCACAGAACAGGGTCTCCACGCACGGAACCCGTTGTCCCGTCACAGAACAGGGTCTCCACGCAGGGAGCCCGTTGTCCCATCACAGAACAGGGTCTCCACGCAGGGAGCCCGTTGTCCCATCACAGAAAAGTGTCTCCAGGCGGGGAACCCGTTGTCCCGTCACAGAACAGGGTCTCCACTCAGGGAACCCATTTTCCCGTCACAGAACAGTGTCTCCAGGCAGGGAACCCGTGTCCCGTGACAGAACAGGTTGTCCACGCAGGGAACCCGTTGTCCCGTCACAGAACAGGGTCTCCATTCGGGGAACCCGTTGTCCCGTCACAGAACAGGGTCTCCACGAAGGGAACCCATTTTCCCGTCACAGAACAGGGACTCCACACAGGGAACCCGTTGTCCCGTGACAGAACAGGTTGTCCACGCAGGGAACCCGTTGTCCCGTCACAGAAGAGGTTCTCCACGCAAGGAACCTGTTTTCCATCACAGAACAGGGTCTCCATGCAGGGAACCCGTTGTCCCATCACAGAACAGGGTCTCCACGCAGGGAACCCGTTGCCCCGTCACAGAACGGGGACTCCTCACAGGGAACCCGTTGTCCCTTCACAGAACTGTGTCTCCAGGCAGGGAACCCATTATCGCGTCACAGAACAGGTTCTCCACGCAGGGAACCCGTTGTCCCGTCACAGAACAGTGTCTCCAGGCAGGGAACCCGTTTTCTCGTCACAGAACAGGGTCTCCAGGCAGGGAACCCCTTGTTCAGTCACAGAACAGGGTCTCCACGCAGGGAACCCGTTGTCCTGTCGCACAACAGGGTATCCACGCTGGAAACCCCTTGTCCCGTCACGGAACAGGGTCTCCCGGCAGGGAATCCGTTGTCCCATCACAGAACGGGGTCTCCAAGCAGGGAACCCATTGTCCCGTTACAGAACAGGGTCTCCAAGCAGGAAACCCGGTGTCCCGCCGCAGAACAGGGTCTCCATGCAGGGAACCCCTTGTCCCGTCACAGCACAGTGTCTCCAAAAAGGTAACTCATTGTCCCGTCGCAGAACAGGGTCTCTATACAGGGAACCCGTTGTCTCGTCACAGAACTGTGTCTCCACGCAGGGAACCCCTTGTCCCGTCACAAAACATTGTCTCCACACAGGGAACCCCTTGTCCCGTCACAGAACAGGGTCTCCACGAGGGGAACTCCTGGTCCCGACACAGAACAGGTTCTCCACGAAGAGAACCCCTTGTCCCGTCACAGAACTGCGTCTCCAGGCAGGGAACCCATTGTCCCGTCACAGAACAGGGTCTCCACGCACTGAACCCGTTGTCCCGTCACAGAACAGGGTCTCCACGCAGGGAACCCGTTGTCCCGACACATCACAGGGTCTCCACGCAGGGAACCCCTTATTCCGTCACGGATGAGGGTCTCCAGGCAGGGAAACCCTTGTCCCGTCACAGAACAGGGTCTCCACGCAGGGAACCCTTTGTCCCGTCACAGAACAGGGCCACCACGCGGGGAACCCCTTGTCCCGTCACAGAACAGGGTCTCCATGCAGGGAACCCCTTGTCCCGTCACAGAACAGGGTCTCCACGCAGGGAACCACTTGTCCCGTCACAGAACAGTGTCTCCACGCAGGGAACCCTTTGTCCCATCACAGAACGGGGTCTCCACGCAGGGAACCCATTTTCCCGTCACAGAAAAGGGTCTCCACGCAGGGATCCCGTTGTCCCACCACAGAACAGGGTCTCCACGCAGGGAACCCGTTTTCCCGTCACAGAACAGGGTCTCCACGAAGGGAACCCGTTGTCCCGTCACAGAACAGGGTCTCCAGGCAGGGAAACGCTTGTCCCATCACAGAACACGGTCTCCATGCAGGGAACCCCTTGTCCCATCACAGAACAGGGTCTCCACGCAGGGAACCCCTTGTCCCGTCACAGAACAGGGTCTCCAGGCAGGGAACCCATTGTCCCTTCACAGAACAGGGTCTCCACGCAGGGAACCCCTTGTGCCATCACAGAACAGGGACTCCAGGCAGGGAATCCTTTGTCCCGTCACAGAACAGGGTCTCCACGCAGGGAACCCCTTGTCCCGTCACAGAACAGGGTCTCCACGCAGGGAACCCTTTGTCCCATCACAGAACGGGGTCTCCACGCAGGGAACCCATTTTCCCGTCACAGAAAAGGGTCTCCACGCAGGGATCCCGTTGTCCCACCACAGAACAGGGTCTCCACGCAGGGAACCCGTTTTCCCGTCACAGAACAGGGTCTCCGGGCAGGGAACCCTTTGTCCCGTCACAGAACAGGGTCTCCAGGCAGGGAAACGCTTGTCCCATCACAGAACACGGTCTCCATGCAGGGAACCCCTTGTCCCATCACAGAACAGGGTCTCCACGCAGGGAACCCCTTGTCCCGTCACAGAACAGGGTCTCCAGGCAGGAAACCCATTGTCCCTTCACAGAACAGGGTCTCCACGCAGGGAACCCCTTGTGCCATCAGAGAACAGGGACTCCAGGCAGGGAATCCTTTGTCCCGTCACAGAACAGGGTCTGCCAGCAGGGAATCCGTTGTCCCATCACAGAAAGGGGTCTCCACACAGGGAACCCATTGTCCCGTCGCAGAACAGGGTCTCTACGAGGGAACAAGTTGTCCCGTTACAGATCAGGGTCTCCACGCAGGAAACCCGGTGTCCCGCCACAGAACAGGTTCTCCACGTAGGGAACCCGTTGTCCCGTCACAGAACATTGTCTACAGGCAGGGAACCCATTGTCCTGTCACAGAAAAGGGTCTCCACACAGGGAACCCTTTGTCCCGTCACAGAACAGGGTCTCCACGCAGGGAACCCGTTGTCCCGTCACAGAACAGGGTCTCCACACAGGGAACCCCTTGTCCCGTCACAGCACAGTGTCTCCAAAAAGGGAACCCATTGTCCCGTCGCAGAACAGGGTCTCCACGCAGGGAACCCGTTGTCCCGTCAGAGAACAGGGTCTCGACGTAGGGAACCCATTGCCCCGTCACAGAACAGTGTCTCCAGGCAGGGAACCCATTGTCCCATCACAGAACAGGGTCTCCACGCATGGAACCCGTTGTCCCATCACAGAACAGGGTCTCCACGCAGGGAACCTGTTTTCCATCACATAACAGGGTCTCCACGCATGGAACCCCTTGTCCCGTAACAGAACATGGTCTCCGCGCAGGGAACCCGTTGTCTCGTCACAGAACAGGGTCTCCAGGCAATGAACCTGTTTTTCATCACAGAACAGGGTCTCCACGCAGGGAACCCCTTGTCCCATCACAGAACAGGGTCTCCAGGCCGGGAACCCATTGCCCCGTCACAGAACAGTGTCTCCAGGCAGGGAACCCATTGTCCCATCACAGAACAGGGTCTCCAGGCAGGGAAACCATTGTCCCGTCAGAGAACAGGTTCTCCACGCAGGGAACCCTTTGTCCCGTCACAGAACAGGGTCTCCATGCAGGGAACCCGTTGTCCCGTCACAGAACATGGTCTCCACGCAGGGAACCCGTTGTCACATAAAAGAAAAGGGTCTCCAGGCAGGGAAACCGCTCTCCCGTCACAGAACAGGGTCTCCACGCAGGGAAACCGTTGTCCCACCACAGAACAGGGTCTCCCGGCAGGGAATCCGTTGTCCCACCAGAGAACAGGGTCTCCACGCAGGGAACCCATTGTCCCATCACAGAACAGGGTCTCCAGGCAAGGAACCCGTTGTCCCGTCACAGCACAGTGTCTACACGCAGGGAACCCCTTGTCCCCTCACAGAACAGAGTCTCCAGGCAGGGAACCCATTCTCCCGTCACAGAAGAGTGTCTCCAGGCAGGGAAACCCTTGTCCCGTCACAGAACAGGGTCTCCACTCAGGGAAACCCTTGTCCCGTCACAGAATACGGTCTGCCAGCAGGGAATCCGTTGTCATATCACAGAACAGGGTCTCCACACAGGGAACCCCTTGTCCTGTCACAGAACAGGGTCTCCAGGCAAGGAACCCGTTGTCCCGTCACAGCACAGGGTCTCCACGCTGGGAACCCATTGTCCCGTCACAGAGCAGGGTCTCCACGCAGGGAACCCCTTGTGCCGTCACAGAACAGGGTCTCCAGCCGGGGAACCCGTTGTCCCGTCACAGAACAGGGTCTCCGCGAAGGGAACCCTTTGTCCCGTCACAGAACAGGGCCACCACGCAGGGAACCCATTGTCCCGTCACAGAACAGGGTCTCCATGCAGGGAACCCCTTGTCCCGTCACAGAACAGGGTCTCCACGCAGGGAACCACTTGTCCCGTCACAGAACAGTGTCTCCACGCAGGGAACCCTTTGTCCCATCACAGAACGGGGTCTCCACGCAGGGAACCCATTTTCCCGTCACAGAAAAGGGTCTCCACGTAGGGAGCCCGTTGTCCCACCACAGAACAGGGTCTCCACGAAGGGAACCCGTTGTCCCGTCACAGAACAGGGTCTCCACGAAGGGAACCCTTTGTCCCGTCACAGAACAGGGGCACCACGCAGGGAAACGCTTGTCCCATCACAGAACAGGGTCTCCATGCAGGGAACCCCTTGTCCCATCACAGAACAGGGTCTCCACGCAGGGAACCCCTTGTCCCGTCACAGAACAGGGTCTCCAGGCAGGGAACCCATTGTCCCTTCACAGAACAGTGTCTCCAGGCAAGGAACCCCTTGTGCCATCACAGAACAGGGACTCCAGGCAGGGAATCCTTTGTCCCGTCACAGAACAGGGTCTGCCAGCAGGGAATCCGTTGTCCCATCACAGAAAGGGGTCTCCACACAGGGAACCCATTGTCCCGTCGCAGAACAGGGTCTCCACGAGGGAACAAGTTGTCCCGTTACAGATCAGGGTCTCCACGCAGGAAACCCGGTGTCCCGCCACAGAACAGGGTCTCCACGCAGGGAACCCGTTGTCCCGTCACAGAACATTGTCTCCAGGCAGGGAACCCATTGTCCTGTCACAGAAAAGGGTCTCCACACAGGGAACCCTTTGTCCCGTCACAGAACAGGGTCTCCAGGCCGGGAACCCGTTGTCCCGTCACAGAACAGGGTCTCCACGCAGGGAACCCGTTGTCCCGTCACAGCACAGTGTCTCCAAAAAGGGAACCCATTGTCCCGTCGCAGAACAGGGTCTCCACGCAGGGAACCCGTTGTCCCGTCAGAGAACAGGGTCTCGACGTAGGGAACCCATTGTCCCGTCACAGAACTGTGTCGCCAGGCAGGGAACCGCTTGCGCCGTCACAAAACATTGTCTCCACGCAGGGAACCCGTTGTCCCGTCACAGAACAGGGTCTCCACGAGGGGAACCCCTGGTCCCGTCACAGAACAGGGTCTCCACGCAGGGAACCCCTTGTCCCGTCACAGAACAGGGTCTCCACACAGGGAACCCCTTGTCCCGTAAGAGAAGAGGGTCTCCAGGCAGGGAACCCGTTGTCCCGTCAGAGAACAGGGTCTCCACGCAGGGACCCCCTTGTCCCGTCACAGAACAGGGTCTCCATGCAGGGAACCCGTTGTCCCGTCACAGAACAGGGTCTCCAGGCAGGGAATCCGTTGTCCCATCACAGAACAGGGTCTCCACTCAGGGAACCCCTTGTCCCGTCACAGAACATGTTCTCCACGCAGGGAACCCCTTGTCCCTTCACAGAACAGGGTCTCCATGCAGGGAACCCCTTGTCCCGTCACAGAACTGTGTCTCACGCAGGGAACCCATTGTCCCATCACAGAACAGGGTCTCCACGCAGGGAACCCGTTGTCGCGTCAGAGAACAGGGTCTCCAGGCAGGGAACCCGTTGTCCCTTCACAGAACAGCGTCTCCACGCAGGGAAGCCGTTGTCCCGTCACAGAACAGGGTCTCCAGGCAGGGAACAATTTGCCCCGTCACAGAACAGGGTCTCCACGCGGGGAACCCCTTTTCCGTCACAGAACAGGGTCTCCACGCAGGGAACCTCTTCCCCGGCACGGAAAAGGGTCTCCACGCAGGGAACCCCTTGTGTCGTCACAGAACAGGGTCTCCACGCAGGGAACCCGTTGTCCCGTCACGGAACAGGGTCTCCAGTAAGGGAACCCATTGTCCCATCACATAACAGGGTCTCCACGCAGGGAACCCATTGTCCCCTCACAGAACAGGGTCTCCCGGCAGGGAATCCATTGTCCCATCACAGAACAGGGTCTCCACGCAGGGAAACCGCTGTCCCGTCACAGCACAGTGTCTTCACGCAGGTAACCCCTTGTCCCGTCACAGAACTGTGTCCCCAGGCCGGGAACCCCTTGTCCCGTCACGGAACTGTGTCTCCAGGCAGGGAACCCATTGTCCCGTCACAGAACAGGGTCACCACGCAGGGAACCCGTTGTCCCGTCACAGAACAGGTTCTCCACGCAGGGAACCCGTTGTCCCGTCACAGAACAGGGTCTCCAGGCAAGGAACGCGTTGTCCCGTCACAGCACAGTGTCTCCGCGCAGGGAACCCCTTGTCCCGTCACAGAACAGGTTCTCCACGCAGGGAACCCCTTGTCCCATCACAGAAGAGTGTCTCCAGGAAGGGAACCCGTTGTCCCGTCACAGAACAGGATCTCCGCTCAGGGGACCCGTTGTCCCGTCACAGAGCAGGGTCTGCCAGCAGGGAATCCGTTGTCCCATCACAGAACAGGGTCTCCACGCAGGGAACCCCTTGTCTCGTCACAGAACAGGGTCTCCAGGCAAGGAACCCGTTGTCCCGTCACAGCACAGGGTCTCCAGGCAGGGAACCCATTGTCCCGTCACAGAACAGGGTCTCCAGGCAGGGAACCCGTTGTCCCGTCACAGAACAGGGTCTCCAGCCGGGGAACACGTTGTCCCGTCACAGAACAGGGTCTCCACGCAGGGGACCCCTCGTCCCGTCACAGAACAGGATCTCCAGGCAGGGAACCCTTTGTCCCGTCACAGAACAGGGTCTCCACGCAGGGAACCCCTTCTGTCGTCACAGAACAGGGTCTCCACACAGGGAACCTGTTTTCCATCACAGAACAGGGTCTCCACGCATGGAACCCGTTGTCCCATCACAGAACATGGTCTCCAGGCAGGGAACCCGTTGTCTCGTCACAGAAAAGGGTCTCCAGGCAGGGAACCTGTTTTCCATCACAGAACAGGGTCTCCACGCAGGGAACCCCTTGTCCCATCACAGAACTGGGTCTCCAGGCCGGGAACCCATTGCCCCGTCACAGAACAGTGTCTCCAGGCAGGGAAGCCATTGTCCCATCACAGAACAGGATCTCCAGGCAGGGAAACCATTGTCCCGTCACAGAACAGGTTCTCCACGCAGGGAACCCTTTGTCCCGTCACAGAACAGTGTCTCCACGCAGGGAACCCGTTGTCACATCAAAGAACAGGGTCTCAAGGCAGGGAAACCGCTCTCCCGTCACAGAACAGGGTCTCCACGCAGGGAAACCGTTGTCCCACCACAGAACAGGGTCTCCCGGCAGGGAATCCGTTGTCCCACCAGAGAACAGAGTCTCCACGCAGGGAACCCGTTGTCCCGTCACAGAACAGGGTCTCCAGGCAAGGAACCCGTTGTCCCGCCACAGCACAGTGTCTCCACGCAGGGAACCCTTGTCCCCTCACAGAACAGAGTCTCCAGGCAGGGAACCCATCCTCCCGCCACAGAAGAGTGTCTCCAGGCAGGGAACCCCTTGTCCCGTCACAGAACAGGGTCTCCACTCAGGGAAACCCTCGTCCCGTCACAGAATAGGGTCTGCCAGCAGGGAATCTCTTGTCATATCACAGAACAGGGTCTCCACACAGGGAACCCCTTGTCCTGTTACAGAACAGGGTCTCCAGGCAAGGAACCCGTTGTCCCTTCCCAGCACAAAGTCTTCACGCTGGGAACCCATTGTCCCGTCATAGAACAGGGTCTCCTGGCAGGGAACAATTTGCCCCGTCACAGAACAGGGTCTCCAGCCGGGGAACACGTTGTCCCGTCACAGAACAGGGTCTCCACGCAGGGAACCAGTTGTCCCATCACAGAACAGGGTCACCACGCAGGGAAGCCGTTGTCCTGTCACAGAACAGGGTCTCCACCCAGGGAACCACTTGTCCCGTCACGGAACAGGGTCTCCGGGCAGGGAACCCGTTGTCCTGTCACAGAACAGGGTCTCCACGCAGAGAACCCGTTGTCCCGTCACAGAACAGTGTCTCCACGCAGGGAACCCTTTGTCCCGTCACAGAACAGGGTCTCCACGCAGCGAACCCCTTGTCCCATCACAGAACAGGGTCTCCACGCAGGGAACCCGTTGTCCCGTCACACAACAGGGTCTCCAGTCAGGGAACCCGTTGTCCCACCACAGAACAGGTTCTCCACGCAGGGAACCCGTTGTCCCGTCACAGCACAGTGTCTCCAAGAAGGGAACCCATTGTCCCGTCGCAGAACAGGGTCTCCAAGCAGGGAACCCGGTGTCCCGTCACAGAACAGGGTCTCCATGCAGGGAACCCATTGTCCCGTCACAGAACTGTGTCGCCAGGCAGGGAACCCCTTGTCCCGTCACAAAACATTGTCTCCACGCAGGGAATCCGCTGTCCCGTCACAGAACAGGGTCTCCACTCAGGGAAACCCTTGTCCCGTCACAGAATAGGGTCTGCCAGCAGGGAATCCGTTGTCATATCACAGAACAGGGTCTCCACACAGGGAACCCCTTGTCCTGTCACAGAACAGGGTCTCCAGGCAAGGAACCCGTTGTCCCGTCACAGCACAGGGTCTCCACGCTGGGAACCCATTGTCCCGTCACAGAGCAGGGTCTCCAAGCAGGGAACCCCTTGTGCCGTCACAGAACAGGGTCTCCAGCCGGGGAACCCTTTGTCCCGTCACAGAACAGTGTCTCCACGCAGGGAACCCTTTGTCCCGTCACAGAACAGGGTCTCCACGCAGGGAACCCGTTGTCCCATCACAGAACAGGGTCTCCAGGCAGGGAACCCGTTGTCCCGTCACAGAACAGGGTCTCCAGGCAGGGAACCCTTTGTCCCAGCACAGAACAGGGTCTCCACGAAGGGAACCCCTTGTACCGTCCCAGAACAGGGTCTCCGCGAAGGGAACCCTTTGTCCCGTCACAGAACAGGGCCACCACACAGGGAACCCCTTGTCCCGTCACAGAACAGGGTCTCCACGCAGGGAACCACTTGTCCCGTCACAGAACAGTGTCTCCACGCAGGGAGCCCTTTGTCCCATCACAGAACGGGGTCTCCACGCAGGGAACCCATTTTCCCGTCACAGAAAAGGGTCTCCACGCAGGGAGCCCGTTGTCCCACCACAGAACAGGGTCTCCACGAAGGGAACCCGTTGTCCCGTCACTGAACAGGGTCTCCACGAAGGGAACCCTTTGTCCCGTCACAGAACAGGGGCACCACGCAGGGAAACGCTTGTCCCATCACAGAACAGGGTCTCCATGCAGGGAACCCCTTGTCCCATCACAGAACAGGGTCTCCACGCAGGGAACCCCTTGTCCCGTCACAGAACAGGGTCTCCAGGCAGGGAACCCATTGTCCCTTCACAGAACAGTGTCTCCAGGCAAGGAACCCCTTGTGCCATCACAAACAGGGACTCCAGGCAGGGAATCATTTGTCCCGTCACAGAACAGGGTCTGCCAGCAGGGAATCCGTTGTCCCATCACAGAAAGGGGTCTCCACACTGGGAACCCATTGTCCCGTCGCAGAACAGGGTTTCCACGAGGGAACAAGTTGTCCCGTTACAGATCAGGGTCTCCACGCAGGAAACCCGGTGTCCCGCCACAGTACAGGTTCTCCACGTAGGGAACCCGTTGTCCCGTCACAGAACATTGTCTCCAGGCAGGGAACCCATTGTCCTGTCACAGAAAAGGGTCTCCACACAGGGAACCCTTTGTCCCGTCACAGAACAGGGTCTCCACGCAGGGAACCCGTTGTCCCGTCCAGAACAGGGTCTCCACGCAGGGAACCCGTTGTCCCGTCACAGCACAGTGTCTCCAAAAAGGGAACCCATTGCCCCGTCGCAGAACAGGGTCTCCACGCAGGGAACCCGTTGTCCCGTCAGAGAACAGGGTCTCGACGTAGGGAACCCATTGTCCCGTCACAGAACTGTGTCGCCAGGCAGGGAACCCCTTGTCCCGTCACAAAACATTGTCTCCACGCAGGGAACCCGTTGTCCCGTCACAGAACAGGGTCTCCACGAGGGGAACCCCTGGTCCCGTCACAGAACAGGGTCTCCACGCAGGGAACCACTTGTCCCGTCACAGAACAGGGTCTCCACACAGGGAACCCCTTGTCCCGTCAGAGAAGAGGGTCTCCAGGCAGGGAACCCGTTGTCCCATCAGAGAACAGGGTCTCCACGCAGGGACCCCCTTGTCCCGTCACAGAACAGGGTCTCCATGCAGGGAACCCCTTGTCCCGTCACAGAACAGGGTCTCCAGGCAGGGAATCCGTTGTCCCATCACAGAACAGGGTCTCCACTCAGGGAACCCCTTGTCCCGTCACAGAACAGGTTCTCCACGCAGGGAACCCCTTGTCCCTTCACAGAACAGGGTCTCCATGCAGGGAACCCCTTGTCCCGTCACAGAACTGTGTCTCACGCAGGGAACCCATTGTCCCATCACAGAACAGGGTCTCCACGCAGGGAACCCGTTGTCGCGTCAGAGAACAGGGTCTCCAGGCAGGGAACCCGTTGTCCCTTCACAGAACAGGGTCTCCACGCAGGGAAGCCGTTGTCCCGTCACAGAACAGGGTCTCCAGGCAGGGAACAATTTGCCCCGTCACAGAACAGGGTCTCCACGCGGGGAACCCCTTTTCCGTCACAGAATAGGGTCTCCACGCAGGGAACCTCTTCTCCGGCACGGAAAAGGGTCTCCACGTAGGGAACCCCTTGTGCCGTCACAGAACAGGGTCTCCACGCAGGGAACCCGTTGTCCCGTCACGGAACAGGGTCTCCAGTAAGGGAACCCATTGTCCCATCACAGAACAGGGTCTCCACGCAGGGAACCCGTTGTCGCGTCAGAGAACAGGGTCTCCAGGCAGGGAACCCGTTGTCCCTTCACAGAACAGGGTCTCCACGCAGGGAAGCCGTTGTCCCGTCACAGAACTGGGTCTCCACGCAGGGAACAATTTGCCCCGTCACAGAACAGGGTCTCCACGCGGGGAACCCCTTTTCCGTCACAGAACAGGGTCTCCACGCAGGGAACCTCTTCTCCGTCACGGAAAAGGGTCTCCACGCAGGGAACCCCTTGTCCCGTCACAGAACAGGGTCTCCACGCAGGGAACCCATTGTCCCATCACAGAACAGGGTCTCCACGCAGGGAATCCGTTGTCCCATCTCAGAACAGGGTCTCCATGCAGGGAATCCGTTGTCCCATCGCAGGACAGGGTCTCCAGGCAGGGAACCTGTTGTCCCGTCACAGAACAGGTTCTCCAAGCAGGGAACCCGTTGTCCCGTCACAGCGCAGGGTCTCCAGGCAGGGAACCCATTGTCCCGTCACAGAACAGAGTCTCCCGGCAGGGAACCCGTTGTCCCATCACAGAACACGGTCTCCAGTCCGGGAAGCCGTTGTCCTGTCACAGAACAGGGTCTCCAAAAAGGGAACCCCATTTCCCGTCACGGAACAGGGTCTCCAGTCAGGGAACCCATTGTCCCGTCACAGAACAGGGTCTCCAGGCAGGGAACCCATTGTCCCCTCACAGAACAGGGTCTCCCGGCAGGGAATCCATTGTCCCATCACAGAACAGGGTCTCTACGCAGGGAAACCGCTGTCCCGTCACAGCACAGTGTCTTCACGCAGGGAACCCCTTGTCCCGTCACAGAACTGTGTCTCCAGGCCGGGAACCCCTTGTCCCGTCACGGAACTGTGTCTCCAGGCAGGGAACCCATTGTCCCGTCACAGAACAGGGTCACCACGCAGGGAACCCGTTGTCCCGTCACAGAACAGGTTCTCCACGCAGGGAACCCGTTGTCCCGTCACAGAACAGGGTCTCCAGGCAAGGAACGCGTTGTCCCGTCACAGCACAGTGTCTCCGTGCAGGGAACCCCTTGTCCCGTCACAGAACAGGTTCTCCACGCAGGGAACCCCTTGTCCCGTCACAGAAGAGTGTCTCCAGGAAGGGAACCCGTTGTCCCGTCACAGAACAGGATCTCCGCTCAGGGGACCCCTTGTCCCGTCACAGAGCAGGGTCTGCCAGCAGGGAATCCGTTGTCCCATCACAGAACAGGGTCTCCACGCAGGGAACCCCTTGTCTCGTCACAGAACAGGGTCTCCAGGCAAGGAACCCGTTGTCCCGTCACAGCACAGGGTCTCCAGGCAGGGAACCCATTGTCCCGTCACAGAACAGGGTCTCCAGGCAGGGAACCCGTTGTCCCGTCACAGAACAGGGTCTCCAGCCGGGGAACACGTTGTCCCGTCACAGAACAGGGTCTCCACGCAGGGGACCCCTCGTCCCGTCACAGAACAGGATCTCCAGGCAGGGAACCCTTTGTCCCGTCACAGAACAGGGTCTCCACGCAGGGAACCCCTTCTGTCGTCACAGAACAGGGTCTCCACACAGGGAACCTGTTTTCCATCACAGAACAGGGTCTCCACGCATGGAACCCGTTGTCCCATCACAGAACATGGTCTCCAGGCAGGGAACCCGTTGTCTCGTCACAGAAAAGGGTCTCCAGGCAGGGAACCTGTTTTCCATCACAGAACAGGGTCTCCACGCAGGGAACCCCTTGTCCCATCACAGAACTGGGTCTCCAGGCCGGGAACCCATTGCCCCGTCACAGAACAGTGTCTCCAGGCAGGGAAGCCATTGTCCCATCACAGAACAGGATCTCCAGGCAGGGAAACCATTGTCCCGTCACAGAACAGGTTCTCCACGCAGGGAACCCTTTGTCCCGTCACAGAACAGTGTCTCCACGCAGGGAACCCGTTGTCACATCAAAGAACAGGGTCTCAAGGCAGGGAAACCGCTCTCCCGTCACAGAACAGGGTCTCCACGCAGGGAAACCGTTGTCCCACCACAGAACAGGGTCTCCCGGCAGGGAATCCGTTGTTCCACCAGAGAACAGAGTCTCCACGCAGGGAACCCGTTGTCCCGTCACAGAACAGGGTCTCCAGGCAAGGAACCCGTTGTCCCGTCAGGGCACAGTGCCTCCACGCAGGGAACCCTTGTCCCCTCACAGAACAGAGTCTCCAGGCAGGGAACCCATCCTCCCGTCACAGAAGAGTGTCTCCAGGCAGGGAACCCCTTGTCCCGCCACAGAACAGGGTCTCCACTCAGGGAAACCCTCGTCCCGTCACAGAATAGGGTCTGCCAGCAGGGAATCTCTTGTCATATCACAGAACAGGGTCTCCACACAGGGAACCCCTTGTCCTGTTACAGAACAGGGTCTCCAGGCAAGGAACCCGTTGTCCCTTCACAGCACAAAGTCTTCACGCTGGGAACCCATTGTCCCGTCATAGAACAGGGTCTCCTGGCAGGGAACAATTTGCCCCGTCACAGAACAGGGTCTCCAGCCGGGGAACACGTTGTCCCGTCACAGAACAGGGTCTCCACGCAGGGAACCAGTTGTCCCATCACAGAACAGGGTCACCACGCAGGGAAGCCGTTGTCCTGTCACAGAACAGGGTCTCCACCCAGGGAACCACTTGTCCCGTCACGGAACAGGGTCTCCGGGCAGGGAACCCGTTGTCCTGTCACAGAACAGGGTCTCCACGCAGAGAACCCGTTGTCCCGTCACAGAACAGTGTCTCCACGCAGGGAACCCTTTGTCCCGTCACAGAACAGGGTCTCCACGCAGCGAACCCCTTGTCCCATCACAGAACAGGGTCTCCACGCAGGGAACCCGTTGTCCCGTCACAGAACAATGTCTCCAGTCAGGGAACCCGTTGTCCCACCACAGAACAGGTTCTCCACGCAGGGAACCCGTTGTCCCGTCACAGCACAGTGTCTCCAAGAAGGGAACCCATTGTCCTGTCGCAGAACAGGGTCTCCAAGCAGGGAACCCGGTGTCCCGTCACAGAACAGGGTCTCCATGCAGGGAACCCATTGTCCCGTCACAGAACTGTGTCGCCAGGCAGGGAACCCCTTGTCCCGTCACAAAACATTGTCTCCACGCAGGGAATCCGCTGTCCCGTCACAGAACAGGGTCTCCACTCAGGGAAACCCTTGTCCCGTCACAGAATAGGGTCTGCCAGCAGGGAATCCGTTGTCATATCACAGAACAGGGTCTCCACACAGGGAACCCCTTGTCCTGTCACAGAACAGGGTCTCCAGGCAAGGAACCCGTTGTCCCGTCACAGCACAGGGTCTCCACGCTGGGAACCCATTGTCCCGTCACAGAGCAGGGTCTCCAAGCAGGGAACCCCTTGTGCCGTCACAGAACAGGGTCTCCAGCCGGGGAACCCTTTGTCCCGTCACAGAACAGTGTCTCCACGCAGGGAACCCTTTGTCCCGTCACAGAACAGGGTCTCCACGCAGGGAACCCGTTGTCCCATCACAGAACAGGGTCTCCAGGCAGGGAACCCGTTGTCCCGTCACAGAACAGGGTCTCCAGGCAGGGAACCCTTTGTCCCACCACAGAACAGGGTCTCCACGAAGGGAACCCCTTGTACCGTCCCAGAACAGGGTCTCCGCGAAGGGAACCCTTTGTCCCGTCACAGAACAGGGCCACCACACAGGGAACCCCTTGTCCCGTCACAGAACAGGGTCTCCACGCAGGGAACCACTTGTCCCGTCACAGAACAGTGTCTCCACGCAGGGAGCCCTTTGTCCCATCACAGAACGGGGTCTCCACGCAGGGAACCCATTTTCCCGTCACAGAAAAGGGTCTCCACGCAGGGAGCCCGTTGTCCCACCACAGAACAGGGTCTCCACGAAGGGAACCCGTTGTCCCGTCACAGAACAGGGTCTCCACGAAGGGAACCCTTTGTCCCGTCACAGAACAGGGGCACCACGCAGGGAAACGCTTGTCCCATCACAGAACAGGGTCTCCATGCAGGGAACCCCTTGTCCCATCACAGAACAGGGTCTCCACGCAGGGAACCCCTTGTCCCGTCACAGAACAGGGTCTCCAGGCAGGGAACCCATTGTCCCTTCACAGAACAGTGTCTCCAGGCAAGGAACCCCTTGTGCCATCACAAACAGGGACTCCAGGCAGGGAATCATTTGTCCCGTCACAGAACAGGGTCTGCCAGCAGGGAATCCGTTGTCCCATCACAGAAAGGGGTCTCCACACTGGGAACCCATTGTCCCGTCGCAGAACAGGGTTTCCACGAGGGAACAAGTTGTCCCGTTACATATCAGGGTCTCCACGCAGGAAACCCGGTGTCCCGCCACAGTACAGGTTCTCCACGTAGGGAACCCGTTGTCCCGTCACAGAACATTGTCTCCAGGCAGGGAACCCATTGTCCTGTCACAGAAAAGGGTCTCCACACAGGGAACCCTTTGTCCCGTCACAGAACAGGGTCTCCACGCAGGGAACCCGTTGTCCCGTCCAGAACAGGGTCTCCACGCAGGGAACCCGTTGTCCCGTCACAGCACAGTGTCTCCAAAAAGGGAACCCATTGTCCCGTCGCAGAACAGGGTCTCCAGGCAGGGAACCCGTTGTCCCGTCAGAGAACAGGGTCTCGACGTAGGGAACCCATTGTCCCGTCACAGAACTGTGTCGCCAGGCAGGGAACCCCTTGTCCCGTCACAAAACATTGTCTCCACGCAGGGAACCCGTTGTCCCGTCACAGAACAGGGTCTCCACGAGGGGAACCCCTGGTCCCGTCACAGAACAGGGTCTCCACGCAGGGAACCACTTGTCCCGTCACAGAACAGGGTCTCCACACAGGGAACCCCTTGTCCCGTCAGAGAAGAGGGTCTCCAGGCAGGGAACCCGTTGTCCCGTCAGAGAACAGGGTCTCCACGCAGGGACCCCCTTGTCCCGTCACAGAACAGGGTCTCCATGCAGGGAACCCCTTGTCCCGTCACAGAACAGGGTCTCCACGCAGGGAATCCGTTGTCCCATCACAGAACAGGGTCTCCACTCAGGGAACCCCTTGTCCCGTCACAGAACAGGTTCTCCACGCAGGGAACCCCTTGTCCCTTCACAGAACAGGGTCTCCATGCAGGGAACCCCTTGTCCCGTCACAGAACTGTGTCTCACGCAGGGAACCCATTGTCCCATCACAGAACAGGGTCTCCACGCAGGGAACCCGTTGTCGCATCAGAGAACAAGGTCTCCAGGCAGGGAACCCGTTGTCCCTTCACAGAACAGGGTCTCCACGCAGGGAAGCCGTTGTCCCGTCACAGAACAGGGTCTCCAGCAGGGAACAATTTGCCCCGTCACAGAACAGGGTCTCCACGCGGGGAACCCCTTTTCCGTCACAGAACAGGGTCTCCACGCAGGGAACCTCTTCTCCGGCACGGAAAAGGGTCTCCACGTAGGGAACCCCTTGTGCCGTCACAGAACAGGGTCTCCACGCAGGGAACCCGTTGTCCCGTCACGGAACAGGGTCTCCAGTAAGGGAACCCATTGTCCCATCACAGAACAGGGTCTCCACGCAGGGAACCCGTTGTCGCGTCAGAGAACAGGGTCTCCAGGCAGGGAACCCGTTGTCCCTTCACAGAACAGGGTCTCCACGCAGGGAAGCCGTTGTCCCGTCACAGAACTGGGTCTCCACGCAGGGAACAATTTGCCCCGTCACAGAACAGGGTCTCCACGCGGGGAACCCCTTTTCCGTCACAGAACAGGGTCTCCACGCAGGGAACCTCTTCTCCGTCACGGAAAAGGGTCTCCACGCAGGGAACCCCTTGTCCCGTCACAGAACAGGGTCTCCACGCAGGGAACCCGTTGTCCCGTCACGGAAGAGGGTCTCCAGTAAGGGAACCCATTGTCCCGTCACAGAACAGGGTCTCCACGCAGGGAATCCGTTGTCCCATCTCAGAACAGGGTCTCCATGCAGGGAATCCGTTGTCCCATCGCAGGACAGGGTCTCCAGGCAGGGAACCTGTTGTCCCGTCACAGAACAGGTTCTCCAAGCAGGGAACCCGTTGTCCCGTCACAGCACAGGGTCTCCAGGCAGGGAACCCATTGTCCCGTCACAGAACAGAGTCTCCCGGCAGGGAACCCGTTGTCCCATCACTGAACACGGTCTCCAGTCCGGGAAGCCGTTGTCCTGTCACAGAACAGGGTCTCCAAAAAGGGAACCCCATTTCCCGTCACGGAACAGGGTCTCCAGTCAGGGAACCCATTGTCCCGTCACAGAACAGGGTCTCCAGGCAGGGAACCCATTGTCCCGTCACAGAACATTGTCTCCAGGCAGGGAACCCATTGTCCTGTCACAGAAAAGGGTCTCCACACAGGGAACCCTTTGTCCCGTCACAGAACAGGGTCTCCACGCAGGGAACCCGTTGTCCCGTCCAGAACAGGGTCTCCACGCAGGGAACCCGTTGTCCCGTCACAGCACAGTGTCTCCAAAAAGGGAACCCATTGTCCCGTCGCAGAACAGGGTCTCCAGGCAGGGAACCCGTTGTCCCGTCAGAGAACAGGGTCTCGACGTAGGGAACCCATTGTCCCGTCACAGAACTGTGTCGCCAGGCAGGGAACCCCTTGTCCCGTCACAAAACATTGTCTCCACGCAGGGAACCCGTTGTCCCGTCACAGAACAGGGTCTCCACGAGGGGAACCCCTGGTCCCGTCACAGAACAGGGTCTCCACGCAGGGAACCACTTGTCCCGTCACAGAACAGGGTCTCCACACAGGGAACCCCTTGTCCCGTCAGAGAAGAGGGTCTCCAGGCAGGGAACCCGTTGTCCCGTCAGAGAACAGGGTCTCCACGCAGGGACCCCCTTGTCCCGTCACAGAACAGGGTCTCCATGCAGGGAACCCCTTGTCCCGTCACAGAACAGGGTCTCCACGCAGGGAATCCGTTGTCCCATCACAGAACAGGGTCTCCACTCAGGGAACCCCTTGTCCCGTCACAGAACAGGTTCTCCACGCAGGGAACCCCTTGTCCCTTCACAGAACAGGGTCTCCATGCAGGGAACCCCTTGTCCCGTCACAGAACTGTGTCTCACGCAGGGAACCCATTGTCCCATCACAGAACAGGGTCTCCACGCAGGGAACCCGTTGTCGCATCAGAGAACAGGGTCTCCAGGCAGGGAACCCGTTGTCCCTTCACAGAACAGGGTCTCCACGCAGGGAAGCCGTTGTCCCGTCACAGAACAGGGTCTCCAGGCAGGGAACAATTTGCCCCGTCACAGAACAGGGTCTCCACGCGGGGAACCCCTTTTCCGTCACAGAACAGGGTCTCCACGCAGGGAACCTCTTCTCCGGCACGGAAAAGGGTCTCCACGTAGGGAACCCCTTGTGCCGTCACAGAACAGGGTCTCCACGCAGGGAACCCGTTGTCCCGTCACGGAACAGGGTCTCCAGTAAGGGAACCCATTGTCCCATCACAGAACAGGGTCTCCACGCAGGGAACCCGTTGTCGCGTCAGAGAACAGGGTCTCCAGGCAGGGAACCCGTTGTCCCTTCACAGAACAGGGTCTCCACGCAGGGAAGCCGTTGTCCCGTCACAGAACTGGGTCTCCACGCAGGGAACAATTTGCCCCGTCACAGAACAGGGTCTCCACGCGGGGAACCCCTTTTCCGTCACAGAACAGGGTCTCCACGCAGGGAACCTCTTCTCCGTCACGGAAAAGGGTCTCCACGCAGGGAACCCCTTGTCCCGTCACAGAACAGGGTCTCCACGCAGGGAACCCGTTGTCCCGTCACGGAAGAGGGTCTCCAGTAAGGGAACCCATTGTCCCGTCACAGAACAGGGTCTCCACGCAGGGAATCCGTTGTCCCATCTCAGAACAGGGTCTCCATGCAGGGAATCCGTTGTCCCATCGCAGGACAGGGTCTCCAGGCAGGGAACCTGTTGTCCCGTCACAGAACAGGTTCTCCAAGCAGGGAACCCGTTGTCCCGTCACAGCACAGGGTCTCCAGGCAGGGAACCCATTGTCCCGTCACAGAACAGAGTCTCCCGGCAGGGAACCCGTTGTCCCATCACTGAACACGGTCTCCAGTCCGGGAAGCCGTTGTCCTGTCACAGAACAGGGTCTCCAAAAAGGGAACCCCATTTCCCGTCACGGAACAGGGTCTCCAGTCAGGGAACCCATTGTCCCGTCACAGAACAGGGTCTCCAGGCAGGGAACCCATTGTCCCCTCACAGAACAGGGTCTCCCGGCAGGGAATCCATTGTCCCATCACAGAACAGGGTCTCCACGCAGGGAAACCGCTGTCCCGTCACAGCACAGTGTCTTCACGCAGGGAACCCCTTGTCCCGTCACAGAACAGGGTCTCCAGGCCGGGAACCCCTTGTCCCGTCACGGAACTGTGTCTCCAGGCAGGGAACCCATTGTCCCGTCACAGAACAGGGTCACCACGCAGGGAACCCGTTGTCCCGTCACAGAACAGGTTCTCCACGCAGGGAACCCGTTGTCCCGTCACAGAACAGGGTCTCCAGGCAAGGAACGCGTTGTCCCGTCACAGCACAGTGTCTCCGCGCAGGGAACCCCTTGTCCCGTCACAGAACAGGTTCTCCACGCAGGGAACCCCTTGTCCCATCACAGAAGAGTGTCTCCAGGAAGGGAACCCGTTGTCCCGTCACAGAACAGGGTCTGCCAGCAGGGAATCCGTTGTCCCATCACAGAACAGGGTCTCCACGCAGGGAACCCCTTGTCTCGTCACAGAACAGGGTCTCCAGGCAAGGAACCCGTTGTCCCGTCACAGCACAGGGTCTCCAGGCAGGGAACCCATTGTCCCGTCACAGAACAGGGTCTCCAGGCAGGGAACCCGTTGTCCCGTCACAGAACAGGGTCTCCAGCCGGGGAACACGTTGTCCCGTCACAGAACAGGGTCTCCACGCAGGGGACCCCTCGTCCCGTCACAGAACAGGATCTCCAGGCAGGGAACCCTTTGTCCCGTCACAGAACAGGGTCTCCACGCAGGGAACCCCTTGTGTCGTCACAGAACAGGGTCTCCACACAGGGAACCTGTTTTCCATCACAGAACAGGGTCTCCACGCATGGAACCCGTTGTCCCATCACAGAACATGGTCTCCAGGCAGGGAACCCGTTGTCTCGTCACAGAAAAGGGTCTCCAGGCAGGGAACTTGTTTTCCATCACAGAACAGGGTCTCCACGCAGGGAACCCCTTGTCCCATCACAGAACTGGGTCTCCAGGCCGGGAACCCATTGCCCCGTCACAGAACAGTGTCTCCAGGCAGGGAAGCCATAGTCCCATCACAGAACAGGATCTCCAGGCAGGGAAACCATTGTCCCGTCACAGAACAGGTTCTCCACGCAGGGAACCCTTTGTCCCGTCACAGAACAGTGTCTCCACGCGGGGAACCCGTTGTCACATCAAAGAACAGGGTCTCAAGGCAGGGAAACCGCTCTCCCGTCACAGAACAGGGTCTCCACGCAGGGAAACCGTTGTCCCACCACAGAACAGGGTCTCCCGGCAGGGAATCCGTTGTCCCACCAGAGAACAGAGTCTCCACGCAGGGAACCCGTTGTCCCGTCACAGAACAGGGTCTCCAGGCAAGGAACCCGTTGTCCCGTCAGAGCACAGTGTCTCCACGCAGGGAACCCTTGTCCCCTCACAGAACAGAGTCACCAGGCAGGGAACCCATCCTCCCGTCACAGAAGAGTGTCTCCAGGCAGGGAACCCCTTGTCCCGTCACAGAACAGGGTCTCCACTCAGGGAAACCCTCGTCCCGTCACAGAATAGGGTCTGCCAGCAGGGAATCTCTTGTCATATCACAGAACAGGGTCTCCACACAGGGAACCCCTTGTCCTGTTACAGAACAGGGTCTCCAGGCAAGGAACCCGTTGTCCCTTCACAGCACAAAGTCTTCACGCTGGGAACCCATTGTCCCGTCATAGAACAGGGTCTCCTGGCAGGGAACAATTTGCCCCGTCACAGAACAGGGTCTCCACGAAGGGAACACGTTGTCCCGTCACAGAACAGGGTCTCCACGCAGGGAACCAGTTGTCCCATCACAGAACAGGGTCACCACGCAGGGAAGCCGTTGTCCTGTCACAGAACAGGGTCTCCACCCAGGGAACCACTTGTCCCGTCACGGAACAGGGTCTCCGGGCAGGGAACCCGTTGTCCTGTCACAGAACAGGGTCTCCACGCAGAGAACCCGTTGTCCCGTCACAGAACAGTGTCTCCACGCAGGGAACCCTTTGTCCCGTCACAGAACAGGGTCTCCACGCAGCGAACCCCTTGTCCCATCACAGAACAGGGTCTCCACGCAGGGAACCCGTTGTCCCGTCACAGAACAGGGTCTCCAGTCAGGGAACCCGTTGTCCCACCACAGAACAGGTTCTCCACGCAGGGAACCCGTTGTCCCGTCACAGCACAGTGTCTCCAAGAAGGGAACCCATTGTCCCGTCGCAGAACAGGGTCTCCAAGCAGGGAACCCGGTGTCCCGTCACAGAACAGGGTCTCCATGCAGGGAACCCATTGTCCCGTCACAGAACTGTGTCGCCAGGCAGGGAACCCCTTGTCCCGTCACAAAACATTGTCTCCACGCAGGGAATCCGCTGTCCCGTCACAGAACAGGGTCTCCACGCGGGGAACCCCTTGTCCCGTCACACAACAGGGTCTCCACACAGGGAACCCCTTGTCCCTTCAGAGAAGAGTGTCTCCAGGCAGGGAACACGTTGTCCCGTCACAGAACAGGGTCTCCACGCAGGGAACCCCTTGTCCCGTCACAGAACAGGGTCTCCAGGCAAGGAACCCCTTGTCCCATCAGAGAACAGTGTCTCCACGCAGGGAACCCCTTGTGCCGTCACAGAACAGGGTCTCCAGCCGGGGAACACGTTGTCCCGTCTCAGAACAGGGTCTCCAGTCAGGGAACCCCTTGTCCCATCACAGAACGGTGTCTCCACTCTGGGAACCCGTTGTCCTGTCACAGAACAGGGTCTCCATGCAGGGAATCCTTTGTCCCATCGCAGAACAGGGTCTGCAGCAGGGAACCTGTTGTCCCGTCACAGAACAGGTTCTCCACGCAGGGAACCCGTTGTCCCGTCACAGCACATTGTCTCCACGCAGGGAACCAGTTGTCCCGTCACAGAACAGAGTCTCCTGGCAGGGAACCCGTTGTCCTGTCACAGAACGGGGCCTCCAAAAAGGGAACCCCTTTTCCCGTCACGGAACAGGGTCTCCAGTCAGGGACCCCATTGTCCCGTCACAGAACAGGGTCTCCACACAGGGAACCCGTTGTCCCGTCAGAGAAAAGGGTCTCCCGGCAGGGAATCCGTTGTCGCATAACAGAACAGGGTCTCCAGGCAGGGAACCCGTTGTCCCGTGACAGCACAGGGTCTCCACGCAGGGAACCCCTTGTCCCGTCACAGAACAGTGTCTCCAGGCAGGGAACCCCTTGTGCCATCACAGAACAGGGTCTCCAGCCTTGGAAAACGTTGTCCCGTCACAGAACAGGGTCTCCACGCAGGGAACCCATTGTCCCGTCATAGAACAGGGTCTCCACGCTGGGAACCCCTTGTCCCGGCACAGAACAGGGTCTCCACGCAGGGAACCCGTTGTCCCATCACAGAACAGTGTCTCCACGCAGGGAACCCGTTGTCCCGTCACAAATAGGTTCTCCAGGCAGGGAACCCCTCGGCCCGTCACAGAAAAGGGTCTCCAAGCAGGGAACCCCTTCTCCCTTCACAGAACAGGGTCTCCACGCAGGGAACCCCTTGTCCCGTCACAGAACAGGGTCTCCACGCAGGGAAAAAGTTGTCCCGTCGCAGCACAGGGTGTCCATTCAGAGAACCCATTGTCCCGTCACAGAATATGGCCCCCATCAAGTGTACCACTTGTGCCGTCACAGAACAGGTTTCCCTGTCAAGGAACCCCTTGTCCCGTCACAGAAAAGGGTCTCCACGCAAGGAACCCCTTGTCCCATCACAGAACATGGTCTCCACGAAGGGAACCCCTTGTCTCTTCACAGCACAGGGTCTCCACGAAGGGAACCCGTTGTCCCTTCATAGAACAGGGTCTCCAGGCAGGAAACCCGTTGTCCCGTCACAGAACAGGGTCTGCCCGCAGGGAACCCCTTGTCCCGTCACAGAACAGGGTCTACACGCAGGGAACCCCTTGTGTCGTCACAGAACAGGGTCTCCACGCAGGGAACCCGTTGTCCCGTCACAGAACAGGGTCTCCAGGCAGAGAACCCTTTGTCCCGTCACAGAACAGGGTGTCCAGGCAGGGAACCCATTGTCCCTTCACAGAACAGATTCTCCACGCAGGGAACCCCTTGTCCCGTCACAGAACAGGGTCTCCAGCGGGGATCCTGTTGTCCGTCACGGAACAGGGTCTCCACGCAGGGAACCCGTTGTCCCGTCACAGAACAGGGTCTCCAGCCGGGGAACACGTTGTCCCATCACAGAACAGGGTCTGCCAGCAGGGAATCCGTTGTCCCATCACAGAACAGGGTCTCCCCACAGGGAACCCCTTGTCCCGTCACAGAACAGGGTCTCCAGGCAAGGAACCCGTTGTCCCGTCACAGCACAGGGTCTCCACGCTGGGAACCCATTGTCCCGTCACAGAGCAGGGTCTCCACGCAGGGAACCCCTTGTGCCGTCACAGAACAGGGTCTCCAGCCGGGGAACACGTTGTCCCGTCACAGAACAGGGTCTCCACGCAGGGAACCCGTTCTCCCATCAGAGAACAGTGTCACCACGCAGGGAACCCGTTGTCCTGTCACAGAACAGGGTCTCCAGGCAGGGAACCTGTTGCCCCGTCACAGAACAGGTTCTCCAGGCAGGGAACCCCTTGTCCCGTCACAGCACAGGGTCTCCACGCAGGGAACCAGTTGTCCCGTCACAGCACATGGTCTCCAGGCAGGGAACCCATTGTCCCGTCACAGAACAGAGTCTCCTGGCAGGGAACCCGTTGTCCTGTCACAGAACAGGGCCTCCAAAAAGGGAACCCCTTTTCCCGTCACGGAACAGGGTCTCCAGTCAGGGAACCCATTGTCCCGTCACAGAACAGGGTCTCCACGCGGGGAACCCGTTGTCCCGTCACAGAACAGGGTCTCCACACAGGGAACCCATTGTCCCTTCATAAAACAGGGTCTCCACGCAAGGAACCCGTTGTCCCGTCACAGAACAGGGTCTCCAGGGAAGGAACCCGTTGCCCAGTCACAGAACAGGGTCTCCACGGAGGGAAACCCTTGTGTCGTCACAGAACAGGGTCTCCAGGCAGGGAACCCCTTGTCCCGTCGCAGAAGAGTGTCTCCAGGCAGGGAACCCGTTGTCCCGTCACAGAACAGGGTCTCCACTCAGGGAAACCCTTGTCCCGTCACAGAACAGGGTCTGCCAGCAGGGAATCAGTTGTCCCATCACAGAACAGGGTCTCCACACAGGGAACCCCTTGTCCCGTCACAGAACAGGGTCTCCAGGCAAGGAACCCGTTGTCCCGTCACAGCACAGGGTCTCCACTCTGGGAACCCGTTGTCCCGTCACAGAACAGTGTCTCCACGCAGGGAACCTATTGACCCATCACAGAACAGTGTCACCACGCAGGGAACCCGTTGTCCTGTCACAGAACAGGGTCTCCACGCAGGGAACAACATGTCCCGTTATGGAACAGGGTCTCCACGCAGGGAACCCGTTGTCCTGTCAGAGAACAGGGTCTCCACGGAGGGAACCCGTTTTCCAGTCACAGAACAGGGTCTCCAAGCAGGGAACCCTTTGTCCCGTCGCAGAACAGGGTCTCCACGCAGGGAACCCCTTGTTCCGTCACAGAAGAGTGTCTCCAGGCAGGGAACCCGTTGTCCCGTCACAGAACAGGGTCTCCAGCCGGGGAACACGTTGTCCCGTCACAGAACAGGGTCTGCCAGCAGGGAATGCGTTGTCCCATCACAGAACAGGGTCTCCCCACAGGGAACCCCTTGTCCCGTCACAGAACAGGGTCTCCAGGCAAGGAACCCGTTGTCCCGTCACAGCACAGGGTCTCCACACCGGGAACCCCATGTCCCGTCACAGAACAGGGTCTCCAAGCAGGGAACCCCTTGTGCCGTCACAGAACAGGGTCTCCAGGCGGGGAACACGTTGTCCCATCACAGAACAGGGTCTCCACGCAGGGAACCAGTTGTCCTGTCACAGAACAGGGTCTCCACACAGGGAACCTGTTGCCCCGTCACAGAACAGGTTCTCCACGCAGGGAACCCCTTGTCCCGTCACAGCACAGGGTCTCCACGCAGGGAACCAGTTGTCCCGTCACAGAACAGAGTCTCCTGGCAGGGAACCCGTTGTCCTGTCACAGAACAGGGCCTCCAAAAAGGGAACCCCTTTTCCCGTCACAGAACAGGGTCTCCACGCAGGGAACCCATTGTCCCTTCATAGAACAGGGTCTCCACGCAGGGAACCCGTTGTCCCGTCACAGAACAGGGTCTCCAGGCAAGGAACCCGTTGCCCAGTCACAGAACAGGGTCTCCACGGAGGGAAACCCTTGTGTCGTCACAGAACAGGGTCTCCAGGCAGGGAACCCCTTGTCCCGTCACAGAAGAGTGTCTCCAGGCAGGGAACCCGTTGTCCCGTCACAGAACAGGGTCTCCACGTAGGGAACCCCTTGTCCCGTCACAGAACAGGGTCTGCCAGCAGGGAATCAGTTGTCCAATCACAGAACAGGGTCTCCACACAGGGAACCCCTTGTCCCGTCACAGAACAGGGTCTCCACACAGGGAACCCCTTGTCCCGTCACAGCACAGGGTCTCCACTCTGGGAACCCGTTGTCCCGTCACAGAACAGGGTCTCCACGCAGGGAACCTATTGACCCATCACAGAACAGTGTCACCACGCAGGGAACCCGTTGTCCTGTCACAGAACAGGGTCTCCACGCTGGGAACAACTTGTCCCGTTATGGAACAGGGTCTCCACGCAGGGAACCCGTTGTCCTGTCAGAGAACAGGGTCTCCACGCAGGGAACCCGTTTTCCAGTCAAAGAACAGGGTCTCCACGCAGGGAACCCTTTGTCCCGTCACAGAACAGGGTCTCCACGCAGGGAACCCGTTGTCCCATCACAGAACAGGGTCTCCACGCAGGTAACCCGCTGTCCCGTCACAGAACAGGGTCTCCATGCAGGGAACCCGTTCTCCCATCACAGAACAGTGTCACCACGCAGGGAACCCATTGTCCTGTCACAGAACAGGGTCTCCACGCAGAGAGCCCGTTGTCCCATCCCAGAACAGGGTCTCCAAGAAGGGAAACCGTTGTCCCATCACAGAACAGGGTCTCCAGGCAGGGAACCCCTTGTCCCGTCACAGAACAGGGTCTCCAGGCAGGGAACCCCTTGTCCCGTCACAGAAGAGTGTCTCCACGCAGGGAACCCATTGTCCTGTCACAGAACGGGGTCTCCACACAGGGAACCCAATGTCCCGTCACAGAACAGGGTCTCCACTCAGGGAACAAGTTGTCCCGTTACAGAGGAGTGTCTCCACGCAGGAAACCCGGTGTCCCGCCACAGAAAAGGGTCTCCAGGCCTGGAACCCGTTGTCCCGTCAGAGAACATTGTCTCCAGGCAGGGAACCCATTGTCCCGTCACAGAACAGGGTCTCCACACAGGGAACCCTTTGTCCCGTCACAGAACAGGGTCTCCCAGCAGGGAACCCGTTGTCCCGTCACAGAACAGGGTCTCCACGCAGGGAACCCATTCTCCCGTCACAGCACAGTGTCTCCAAAAAGGGAACCCATTGTCCCGTCACAGAACAGGGTCTCCACGAAGGGAACCCGTTGTCCCGTCACAGAACAGGGTCTCCACGTAGGGAACTCATTGTCCCGTCACAGAACTGTGTCGCCAGGCAGGGAACCGCTTGCGCCGTCACAAAACATTGTCTCCACGCAGGGAACCCGTTGTCCCGTCACAGAACAGGGTCTCCACGAGGGGAACCCCTGGTCCCGTCACAGAACAGGGTCTCCACGCAGGGAACCCCTTGTGCCGTCACAGAACAGGGTCTCCACGCAGGGAAACCGTTGTCCCGTCACAGAACAGGGTCTCCAGGCAAGGAACCCGTTGCCCCGTCACAGCACAGAGTCTCCATGCAGGGAAACCCTTGTGTCGTCACAGAACAGGGTCTCCACGCAGGGAACCCCTTGTCCCGTCACAGAACAGGGTCTGCCAGCAGGGAATCCGTTGTCCCATCACAGAACAGGGTCTCCACGCAGGGAACCCCTTGTCCCGTCACAGAACAGTGTCTCCACGCAGGGAACCCGTTGTCCCATCACAGAACAGTGTCTCCACGCAGGGAACCCGTTGTCACATCAAAGAACATGGTCTCAAGGCAGGGAAACCGCTCTCCCGTCACAGAACAGGGTCTCCACGCAGGGAATCCGTTGTCCCACCAGAGAACAGAGTCTCCACGCAGGGAACCCATTGTCCCGTCACAGAACAGGGTCTCCAGGCAAGGAACCCGTTGTCCCGCCACAGCACAGTGTCTCCACGCAGGGAACCCTTGTCCCCTCACAGAACAGAGTCTCCAGGCAGGGAACCCATCCTCCCGTCACAGAAGAGTGTCTCCAGGCAGGGAACCCGTTGTCCCGTCACAGAACAGGGTCTCCAGGCAAGGAACCCGTTGTCCCGTCACAGCACAGGGTCTCCACGCAGGGAACCCGTCGTCCCGTCACAAAACAGGGTCTCCAAGCAGGGAACCCCTTGTGCCGTCACAGAACAGGGTCTCCAGCCGGGGAACCCGTTGTCCCGTCACAGAACAGGGTCTCCACGCAGGGAACCTATTGACCCATCACAGAACAGTGTCACCACGCAGGGAAACCGTTGTCCTGTCACAGAACAGGGTCTCCACGCAGGGAACAACTTGTCCCGTTATGGAACAGGGTCTCCACGCAGGGAACCCGTTATCCTGTCAGAGAACAGGGTCTCCACGCAGGGAACCCGTTGTCCCGTCACAGAACAGGGTCTCCACGCAGGGAACCCCTTGTCCCATCACAGAACAGGGTCTCCACGCAGGGAACCCGTTGTCCCGTCACAGAACAGTGTCTCCACGCAGGGAACCCATTTTCCTGTCACAGAACAGGGTCTCCACGCAGGGAACCCGTTGTCCCGTCACAGAACAGGGTCTCCAGTCAGGGAACCCGTTGTCCCATCACACAACAGTGTCTCCACGCAGGGAACCCATTTTCCTGTCACAGAACAGGGTCTCCACGCAGGGAACCCGTTGTCCCGTCACAGAACAGGGTCTCCAGTCAGGGAGCCCGTTGTCCCATCACAGAACAGGGTCTCCACGAAGGGAACCCGTTGTCCCATCACAGAACAGGGTCTCCAGGCAGGGAACCCGTTGTCCCGTCACAGAACAGGGTCTCCAGTCAGGGAACCCGTTGTCCCATCACAGAACAGTGTCTCCACGCAGGGAACCCATTGTCCCGTCACAGAACGGGGTCTCCACACAGGGAACCCAATGTCCCGTCACAGAACAGGGTCTCCACGCAGGGAACAAGTTGTCCCGTTACAGAGGAGGGTCTCCACGCAGGAAACCCGGTGTCCCGCCACAGAAAAGGGTCTCCAGGCCGGGAACCCGTTGTCCCGTCAGAGAACATTGTCTCCAGGCAGGGAACCCATTGTCCCGTCACAGAACAGGGTCTCCACACAGGGAACTCTTTGTCCCATCACAGAACAGGGTCTCCAAGCAGGGAACCCATTGTCCCGTCACAGAACAGGGTCTCCACACAGGGAACCCATTGTCCCGTCACAGCACAGTGTCTCCAAAAAGGGAACCCATTGTCCCGTCACAGAACAGGGTCTCCACGCAGGGAATCCCTTGTGCCGTCACAGAACAGAGTCTCCAGGGGGGGAACACGTTGTCCCGTCACAGAACAGGGTCTCCACGCAGGGAACCAGTTGTCCCATCACAGAACAGGGTCACCACGCAGGGAAGCCGTTGTCCCGTCACAGAACAGGATCTGCACGCAGGGAACCACTTGTCCCGTCACGGAACAGGGTCTCCACGCAGGGAACCCGTTGTCCTGTCACAGAACAGGGTCTCCACGCAGAGAACCCGTTGTCCCGTCACAGAACAGTGTCTCCACGCAGGGAACCCGTTGTCCCGTCACAGAACAGGGTCTCCAGTCAGGGAACAGGTTGTCCCACCACAGAACAGGGTCTCCACGAAGGGAACCCGTTGTCCCGTCACAGCACAGTGTCTCCAAGAAGGGAACCCATTGTCCCGTCGCAGAACAGGGTCTCTAAGCAGGGAACCCGTTGTCCCGAAACAGAACAGGGTCTCCACGTAGGGAACCCATTGTCCCGTCACAGAACTGTGTCGCCAGGCAGGGAACCCCTTGTCCCGTCACAAAACCTTGTCTCCACGCAGGGAATCCGTTGTCCCGTCACAGAACAGGGTCTCCACGAGAGGAACCCCTGGTCCCGTCACAGAAGAGGGTCTCCACGCAGGGAACCCCTTGTCCCGTCACAGAACAGGGTCTCCACTCAGGGAACCCCTTGTCCCTTCAGAGAAGAGTGTCTCCAGGCAGGGAACACGTTGTCCCGTCACAGGTCAGGGTCTCCACGCAGGGAACCCCTTGTCCTGTCAAAGAACAGGGTCTCCAGCCGGGGAACACGTTGTCCCAACAGAGAACAGTGTCTCCAGGCAGGGAACCCCTTGTGCTCTCACAGAACAGGGTCTCCAGCCGGGGAACATGTTGTCCCGTCACAGAACAGGGTCTCCACGCAGGGAACCCCCTGTCCCATCACAGAACGGTGTCTCCACGCAGGGAACCCGTTGTCCTGTCACAGAACAGGGTCTCCATGCAGGGAATCCGTTGTCCCATCGCAGAACAGGGTCTGCAGCAGGGAACCTGTTGTCCCGTCACAGAACAGGTTCTCCACGCAGGGAACTAGTTGTCCCGTCACAGAACAGGGTCTCCACGCAGGGAACCAGTTGTCCCGTCACAGCACGTGGTCTCCAGGCAGGGAACCCATTGTCCCGTCACAGAACAGTGTCTCCTGGCAGGGAACCCGTTGTCCTGTCACAGAACAGGGCCTCCAAAAAGTTAACCCCTTTTCCCATCACGGAACAGGGTCTCCAGTCAGGGAACCCATTGTCCCGTCACAGAACAGGGTCTCCACGCAGGGAACCCGTTGTCCCGTCAGAGAAAAGGGTCTCCCGGCAGGGAATCCGTTGTCGCATCACAGAACAGGGTCTCCAGGCAGGGCACCCGTTGTCCCGTGACAGCACAGGGTCTCCACGCAGGGAACCCCTTGTCCCGTCACAGAACAGTGTCTCCATTCAGGGAACCCCTTGTCCCGTCACAGAACAGGGTCTCCAGCCTTGGAAAACGTTGTCCCGTCACAGAACTGTGTCTCCACGCAGGGAACCCATTGTCCCGTCATAGAACAGGGTCTCCACGCTGGGAACCCCTTGTCCCGTCACAGAACAGGGTCTCCACGCAGGGAACCCGTTGTCCCGTCACAGAACAGTGTCTCCACGCAGGGAACCTGTTGTCCCGTCACAAATAGGTTCTCCAGGCAGGGAACCCCTCGGCCCGTCACAGAACAGGGTCTCCACGCAGGGACCCCCTTGTCCCTTCACAGAACAGGGTCTCCACGCAGGGAACACGTTGTCCCGTCGCAGCACAGGGTGTCCATTCAGAGAACCCATTGTCCCGTCACAGAATATTGCCCCCATCAAGTGAACCACTTGTGCCGTCACAGAACAGGTTCTCCTGTCAAGGAACCCCTTGTCCCGTCACAGAAAATGGTCTCCACGCAAGGAACCCCTTGTCCCATCACAGAACATGGTTTCCACGAAGGGAACCCCTTGTCTCTTCACAGCACAGGGTCTCCACGAAGGGAACCCGTTGTCCCTTCATAGAACAGGGTCTCCAGGCAGGAAACCCGTTGTCCCGTCACAGAACAGGGTCTGCCAGCAGGGAATCCGTTGTCCCGTCACAGAACAGGGTCTCCACACAGGGAACCCCTTGTGTCGTCACAGAACAGGGTCTGCCCGCAGGGAACCCGTTGTCCCGTCACAGAACAGTGCCTCCACGTAGGGAACCCGTTGTGACATCAAAGAACAGTGTCTCAAGGCAGGGAAACCGCTCTCCCGTCACAGAACAGGGTCTCCAGCGGGGAAACCGTTGTCCCACCATAGAACAGGGTCTCCCGGCAGGGAATCCGTTGTCCCACCAGAGAACAGGGTCTCCACGCAGGGAACCCGCTGTCACGTCACAGAACAGGGTCTCCCGGCAAGGAACCCGTTGTCCCGTCACAGCACATTGTCTCCATGCAGGTAACTCTTTGTCCCGTCACAGAACAGGGTCTCCACGCAGGGAACCCGTTGTCCCATCACAGAATAGGGTCTCCAGTAGGGGAACCCCTTGTCCCGTCACAGAAGAGTGTCTCCAGGCAGGGAACCCGTTGTCCCGTCACAGAACAGGGTCTCCACTCAAGGAACCCCTTCTCCCGTCACAGAACAGGGTCTGCCAGGAGGGAATCCGTTGTCCCATCACAGAACAGTGTCTCCACGCAGGGAACCCGTTGTCCCGTCACAAATAGGTTCTCCAGGCAGGGAACCCCTCGCCCCGTCACAGAACAGGGTCTCCACTCAGGGAACCCCTTGTCCCTTCACAGAACAGGTTCTCCACTCAGGGAACCCCTTGTCCCGTCACAGAACAGGGTCTCCACGCAGGGAAAAAGTCGTTCCGTCGCAGCACAGGGTGTCTATGCAGAGAACCCATTGTCACGTCACAGAATTTGGCCCCCATCAAGTGAACCACTTGTGCCGTCTCAGAACAGGTTCTCCTGTCAAGGAACTACTTGTCCCGTCAAAGAAAAGGGTCTCCATGCAAGGAACCCGTTGTCCCATCACAGAACATGGTCTCCACGAAGGGAACCCCTTATCCCTTCACAGCACAGGGTCTCCACGAAGGGAACCCGTTGTCCCTTCATAGAACAGGGTGTCCAGGCAGGAAACCCGTTGTCCCGTCACAGAACAGGGTCTGCACGCAGGGAACCCCTTGTCCCGTCACAGAACAGGGTCTCCACGCTGGGAACCCCTTGTCCCGTCACAGAACAGGGTCTCCACGCACGGAACCCCTTGTCCCGTCACAGAACAGGGTCTCCAGGCAGGGAACCCATTGTCCCGTCACAGAAAAGGGTGTCCAGGCAGGGAACCCGTTGTCCCGTCACAGAACAGGGTCTCCACGCAGGGAACCCATTGTCCCGTCACAGAACAGGGTCTGCCAGCAAGGAATCCGTTGTCCCATCACAGAACAGGGTCTCCACACAGGGAACCCGTTGTCCCGTCACAGAACAGGGTCTCCAGGCAAGGAACCCGTTGTCCCGTCACAGCACAGGGTCTCCACGCAGGGAACCCGTCGTCCCGTCACAAAACAGGGTCTCCAAGCAGGGAACCCCTTGTGCCGTCACAGAACAGGGTCTCCAGCCGGGGAACCCGTTGTCCCGTCACAGAACAGGGTCTCCACGCAGGGAACCTATTGACCCATCACAGAACAGTGTCACCACGCAGGGAAACCGTTGTCCTGTCACAGAACAGGGTCTCCACGCAGGGAACAACTTGTCCCGTTATGGAACAGGGTCTCCACGCAGGGAACCCGTTATCCTGTCAGAGAACAGGGTCTCCACGCAGGGAACCCGTTGTCCCGTCACAGAACAGGGTCTCCACGCAGGGAACCCCTTGTCCCATCACAGAACAGGGTCTCCACGCAGGGAACCCGTTGTCCCGTCACAGAACAGTGTCTCCACGCAGGGAACCCATTTTCCTGTCACAGAACAGGGTCTCCACGCAGGGAACCCGTTGTCCCGTCACAGAACAGGGTCTCCAGTCAGGGAACCCGTTGTCCCATCACACAACAGTGTCTCCACGCAGGGAACCCATTTTCCTGTCACAGAACAGGGTCTCCACGCAGGGAACCCGTTGTCCCGTCACAGAACAGGGTCTCCAGTCAGGGAGCCCGTTGTCCCATCACAGAACAGGGTCTCCACGAAGGGAACCCGTTGTCCCATCACAGAACAGGGTCTCCAGGCAGGGAACCCGTTGTCCCGTCACAGAACAGGGTCTCCAGTCAGGGAAACCGTTGTCCCATCACAGAACAGTGTCTCCACGCAGGGAACCCATTGTCCCGTCACAGAACGGGGTCTCCACACAGGGAACCCAATGTCCCGTCACAGAACAGGGTCTCCACGCAGGGAACAAGTTGTCCCGTTACAGAGGAGGGTCTCCACGCAGGAAACCCGGTGTCCCGCCACAGAAAAGGGTCTCCAGGCCGGGAACCCGTTGTCCCGTCAGAGAACATTGTCTCCAGGCAGGGAACCCATTGTCCCGTCACAGAACAGGGTCTCCACACAGGGAACTCTTTGTCCCATCACAGAACAGGGTCTCCAAGCAGGGAACCCATTGTCCCGTCACAGAACAGGGTCTCCACACAGGGAACCCATTGTCCCGTCACAGCACAGTGTCTCCAAAAAGGGAACCCATTGTCCCGTCACAGAACAGGGTCTCCACGCAGGGAATCCCTTGTGCCGTCACAGAACAGAGTCTCCAGGCGGGGAACACGTTGTCCCGTCACAGAACAGGGTCTCCACGCAGGGAACCAGTTGTCCCATCACAGAACAGGGTCACCACGCAGGGAAGCCGTTGTCCCGTCACAGAACAGGGTCTCCACCCAGGGAACCACTTGTCCCGTCACGGAACAGGGTCTCCACGCAGGGAACCCGTTGTCCTGTCACAGAACAGGGTCTCCACGCAGAGAACCCGTTGTCCCGTCACAGAACAGTGTCTCCACGCAGGGAACCCGTTGTCCCGTCACAGAACAGGGTCTCCAGTCAGGGAACAGGTTGTCCCACCACAGAACAGGGTCTCCACGAAGGGAACCCGTTGTCCCGTCACAGCACAGTGTCTCCAAGAAGGGAACCCATTGTCCCGTCGCAGAACAGGGTCTCTAAGCAGGGAACCCGTTGTCCCGAAACAGAACAGGGTCTCCACGTAGGGAACCCATTGTCCCGTCACAGAACTGTGTCGCCAGGCAGGGAACCCCTTGTCCCGTCACAAAACCTTGTCTCCACGCAGGGAATCCGTTGTCCCGTCACAGAACAGGGTCTCCACGAGAGGAACCCCTGGTCCCGTCACAGAAGAGGGTCTCCACGCAGGGAACCCCTTGTCCCGTCACAGAACAGGGTCTCCACTCAGGGAACCCCTTGTCCCTTCAGAGAAGAGTGTCTCCAGGCAGGGAACACGTTGTCCCGTCACAGGACAGGGTCTCCACGCAGGGAACCCCTTGTCCTGTCACAGAACAGGGTCTCCAGGCAACGAACCCCTTGTCCCATCACAGAACAGGGTCTCCAGGCAGGGAACCCCTTGTGCTGTCACAGAACAGGGTCTCCAGCCGGGGAACATGTTGTCCCGTAACAGAACAGGGTCTCCACGCAGGGAACCCCCTGTCCCATCACAGAACGGCGTCTCCACGCAGGGAACCCGTTGTCCTGTCACAGAACAGGGTCTCCATGCAGGGAATCCGTTGTCCCATCGCAGAACAGGGTCTGCAGCAGGGAACCTGTTGTCCCGTCACAGAACAGGTTCTCCACGCAGGGAAAAAGTTGTCCCGTCACAGAACAGGGTCTCCACGCAGGGAACCAGTTGTCCCGTCACAGCACGTGGTCTCCAGGCAGGGAACCCATTGTCCCGTCACAGAACAGTGTCTCCTGGCAGGGAACCCGTTGTCCTGTCACAGAACAGGGCCTCCAAAAAGTTAACCCCTTTTCCCGTCACGGAACAGGGTCTCCAGTCAGGGAACCCATTGTCCCGTCACAGAACAGGGTCTCCACGCAGGGAACCCGTTGTCCCGTCACAGAACAGTGTCTCCAGGCAGGGAACCCCTTGTCCCGTCACAGAACAGGGTCTCCAGCCTTGGAAAACGTTGTCCCGTCACAGAACTGTGTCTCCACGCAGGGAACCCATTGTCCCGTCATAGAACAGGGTCTCCACGCTGGGAACCCCTTGTCCCGTCACAGAACAGGGTCTCCACGCAGGGAACCCGTTGTCCCGTCACAGAACAGTGTCTCCACGCAGGGAACCTGTTGTCCCGTCACAAATAGGTTCTCCAGGCAGGGAACCCCTCGGCCCGTCACAGAACAGGGTCTCCACGCAGGGACCCCCTTGTCCCTTCACAGAACAGGGTCTCCACGCAGGGAACACGTTGTCCCGTCGCAGCACAGGGTGTCCATTCAGAGAACCCATTGTCCCGTCACAGAATATTGCCCCCATCAAGTGAACCACTTGTGCCGTCACAGAACAGGTTCTCCTGTCAAGGAACCCCTTGTCCCGTCACAGAAAATGGTCTCCACGCAAGGAACCCCTTGTCCCATCACAGAACATGGTTTCCACGAAGGGAACCCCTTGTCTCTTCACAGCACAGGGTCTCCACGAAGGGAACCCGTTGTCCCTTCATAGAACAGGGTCTCCAGGCAGGAAACCCGTTGTCCCGTCACAGAACAGGGTCTGCCAGCAGGGAATCCGTTGTCCCGTCACAGAACAGGGTCTCCACACAGGGAACCCCTTGTGTCGTCACAGAACAGGGTCTGCCCGCAGGGAACCCGTTGTCCCGTCACAGAACAGTGCCTCCACGCAGGGAACCCGTTGTGACATCAAAGAACAGTGTCTCAAGGCAGGGAAACCGCTCTCCCGTCACAGAACAGGGTCTCCAGCGGGGAAACCGTTGTCCCACCATAGAACAGGGTCTCCCGGCAGGGAATCCGTTGTCCCACCAGAGAACAGGGTCTCCACGCAGGGAACCCGCTGTCACGTCACAGAACAGGGTCTCCCGGCAAGGAACCCGTTGTCCCGTCACAGCACATTGTCTCCATGCAGGTAACTCTTTGTCCCGTCACAGAACAGTGCCTCCACGCAGGGAACCCGTTGTGACATCAAAGAACAGTGTCTCAAGGCAGAGAAACCGCTCTCCCGTCACAGAACAGGGTCTCCAGCGGGGAAACCGTTGTCCCACCATAGAACAGGGTCTCCCGGCAGGGAATCCGTTGTCCCACCAGAGAACAGGGTCTCCACGCAGGGAACCCGCTGTCACGTCACAGAACAGGGTCTCCCGGCAAGGAACCCGTTGTCCCGTCACAGCACATTGTCTCCATGCAGGTAACTCTTTGTCCCGTCACAGAACAGGGTCTCCACGCAGGGAACCCGTTGTCCCATCACAGAATAGGGTCTCCAGTAGGGGAACCCCTTGTCCCGTCACAGAAGAGTGTCTCCAGGCAGGGAACCCGTTGTCCCGTCACAGAACAGGGTCTCCACTCAAGGAACCCCTTCTCCCGTCACAGAACAGGGTCTGCCAGGAGGGAATCCGTTGTCCCATCACAGAACAGTGTCTCCACGCAGGGAACCCGTTGTCCCTTCACAAATAGGTTCTCCAGGCAGGGAACCCCTCGCCCCGTCACAGAACAGGGTCTCCACTCAGGGAACCCCTTGTCCCTTCACAGAACAGGTTCTCCACGCAGGGAACCCCTTGTCCCGTCACAGAACAGGGTCTCCACGCAGGGAAAAAGTCGTTCCGTCGCAGCACAGGGTGTCTATGCAGAGAACCCATTGTCCCGTCACAGAATTTGGCCCCCATCAAGTGAACCACTTGTGCCGTCTCAGAACAGGTTCTCCTGTCAAGGAACTCCTTGTCCCGTCAAAGAAAAGGGTCTCCACGCAAGGAACCCGTTGTCCCATCACAGAACATGGTCTCCACGAAGGGAACCCCTTATCCCTTCACAGCACAGGGTCTCCAGGCAGGGAACCCGTTGTCCCTTCATAGAACAGGGTGTCCAGGCAGGAAACCCGTTGTCCCGTCACAGAACAGGGTCTGCACGCAGGGAACCCCTTGTCCCGTCACAGAACAGGGTCTCCACGCTGGGAACCCCTTGTCCCGTCACAGAACAGGGTCTCCAGGCAGGGAACCCCTTGTCCCGTCACAGAACAGGGTCTCCAGGCAGGGAACCCATTGTCCCGTCACAGAAAAGGGTGTCCAGGCAGGGAACCCGTTGTCCCGTCACAGAACAGGGTCTCCACGCAGGGAACCCATTGTCCCGTCACAGAACAGGGTCTGCCAGCAGGGAATCCGTTGTCCCATCACAGAACAGGGTCTCCAGGCAGGGCACCCGTTGTCCCGTGACAGCACAGTGTCTCCACGCAGGGAACCCCTTGTCCCCTCACAGAACAGAGTCTCCAGGCAGGGAACCCATCCTCCCGTCACAGAAGAGTGTCTCCAGGCAGGGAACCCGTTGTCCCGTCACAGAACAGTGTCTCCACGCAGGGAACCTGTTGTCCCGTCACAAATAGGTTCTCCAGGCAGGGAACCCCTCGGCCCGTCACAGAACAGGGTCTCCACGCAGGGACCCCCTTGTCCCTTCACAGAACAGGGTCTCCACGCAGGGAACACGTTGTCCCGTCGCAGCACAGGGTGTCCATTCAGAGAACCCATTGTCCCGTCACAGAATATTGCCCCCATCAAGTGAACCACTTGTGCCGTCACAGAACAGGTTCTCCTGTCAAGGAACCCCTTGTCCCGTCACAGAAAATGGTCTCCACGCAAGGAACCCCTTGTCCCATCACAGAACATGGTTTCCACGAAGGGAACCCCTTGTCTCTTCACAGCACAGGGTCTCCACGAAGGGAACCCGTTGTCCCTTCATAGAACAGGGTCTCCAGGCAGGAAACCCGTTGTCCCGTCACAGAACAGGGTCTGCCAGCAGGGAATCCGTTGTCCCGTCACAGAACAGGGTCTCCACACAGGGAACCCCTTGTGTCGTCACAGAACAGGGTCTGCCCGCAGGGAACCCGTTGCCCCGTCACAGAACAGTGCCTCCACGCAGGGAACCCGTTGTGACATCAAAGAACAGTGTCTCAAGGCAGGGAAACCGCTCTCCCGTCACAGAACAGGGTCTCCAGCGGGGAAACCGTTGTCCCACCATAGAACAGGGTCTCCCGGCAGGGAATCCGTTGTCCCACCAGAGAACAGGGTCTCCACGCAGGGAACCCGCTGTCACGTCACAGAACAGGGTCTCCCGGCAAGGAACCCGTTGTCCCGTCACAGCACATTGTCTCCATGCAGGTAACTCTTTGTCCCGTCACAGAACAGGGTCTCCACGCAGGGAACCCGTTGTCCCATCACAGAATAGGGTCTCCAGTAGGGGAACCCCTTGTCCCGTCACAGAAGAGTGTCTCCAGGCAGGGAACCCGTTGTCCCGTCACAGAACAGGGTCTCCACTCAAGGAACCCCTTCTCCCGTCACAGAACAGGGTCTGCCAGGAGGGAATCCGTTGTCCCATCACAGAACAGTGTCTCCACGCAGGGAACCCGTTGTCCCGTCACAAATAGGTTCTCCAGGCAGGGAACCCCTCGCCCCGTCACAGAACAGGGTCTCCACTCAGGGAACCCCTTGTCCCTTCACAGAACAGGTTCTCCACTCAGGGAACCCCTTGTCCCGTCACACAACAGGGTCTCCACGCAGGGAAAAAGTCGTTCCGTCGCAGCACAGGGTGTCTATGCAGAGAACCCATTGTCACGTCACAGAATTTGGCCCCCATCAAGTGAACCACTTGTGCCGTCTCAGAACAGGTTCTCCTGTCAAGGAACTACTTGTCCCGTCAAAGAAAAGGGTCTCCATGCAAGGAACCCGTTGTCCCATCACAGAACATGGTCTCCACGAAGGGAACCCCTTATCCCTTCACAGCACAGGGTCTCCACGAAGGGAACCCGTTGTCCCTTCATAGAACAGGGCGTCCAGGCAGGAAACCCGTTGTCCCGTCACAGAACAGGGTCTGCACGCAGGGAACCCCTTGTCCCGTCACAGAACAGGGTCTCCACGCTGGGAACCCCTTGTCCCGTCACAGAACAGGGTCTCCACGCACGGAACCCCTTGTCCCGTCACAGAACAGGGTCTCCAGGCAGGGAACCCATTGTCCCGTCACAGAAAAGGGTGTCCAGGCAGGGAACCCGTTGTCCCGTCACAGAACAGGGTCTCCACGCAGGGAACCCATTGTCCCGTCACAGAACAGGGTCTGCCAGCAAGGAATCCGTTGTCCCATCACAGAACAGGGTCTCCACACAGGGAACCCGTTGTCCCGTCACAGAACAGGGTCTCCAGGCAAGGAACCCGTTGTCCCGTCACAGCACAGGGTCTCCACGCAGGGAACCCGTCGTCCCGTCACAAAACAGGGTCTCCAAGCAGGGAACCCCTTGTGCCGTCACAGAACAGGGTCTCCAGCCGGGGAACCCGTTGTCCCGTCACAGAACAGGGTCTCCACGCAGGGAACCTATTGACCCATCACAGAACAGTGTCACCACGCAGGGAAACCGTTGTCCTGTCACAGAACAGGGTCTCCACGCAGGGAACAACTTGTCCCGTTATGGAACAGGGTCTCCACGCAGGGAACCCGTTATCCTGTCAGAGAACAGGGTCTCCACGCAGGGAACCCGTTGTCCCGTCACAGAACAGGGTCTCCACGCAGGGAACCCCTTGTCCCATCACAGAACAGGGTCTCCACGCAGGGAACCCGTTGTCCCGTCACAGAACAGTGTCTCCACGCAGGGAACCCATTTTCCTGTCACAGAACAGGGTCTCCACGCAGGGAACCCGTTGTCCCGTCACAGAACAGGGTCTCCAGTCAGGGAACCCGTTGTCCCATCACACAACAGTGTCTCCACGCAGGGAACCCATTTTCCTGTCACAGAACAGGGTCTCCACGCAGGGAACCCGTTGTCCCGTCACAGAACAGGGTCTCCAGTCAGGGAGCCCGTTGTCCCATCACAGAACAGGGTCTCCACGAAGGGAACCCGTTGTCCCATCACAGAACAGGGTCTCCAGGCAGGGAACCCGTTGTCCCGTCACAGAACAGGGTCTCCAGTCAGGGAAACCGTTGTCCCATCACAGAACAGTGTCTCCACGCAGGGAACCCATTGTCCCGTCACAGAACGGGGTCTCCACACAGGGAACCCAATGTCCCGTCACAGAACAGGGTCTCCACGCAGGGAACAAGTTGTCCCGTTACAGAGGAGGGTCTCCACGCAGGAAACCCGGTGTCCCGCCACAGAAAAGGGTCTCCAGGCCGGGAACCCGTTGTCCCGTCAGAGAACATTGTCTCCAGGCAGGGAACCCATTGTCCCGTCACAGAACAGGGTCTCCACACAGGGAACTCTTTGTCCCATCACAGAACAGGGTCTCCAAGCAGGGAACCCATTGTCCCGTCACAGAACAGGGTCTCCACACAGGGAACCCATTGTCCCGTCACAGCACAGTGTCTCCAAAAAGGGAACCCATTGTCCCGTCACAGAACAGGGTCTCCACGCAGGGAATCCCTTGTGCCGTCACAGAACAGAGTCTCCAGGCGGGGAACACGTTGTCCCGTCACAGAACAGGGTCTCCACGCAGGGAACCAGTTGTCCCATCACAGAACAGGGTCACCACGCAGGGAAGCCGTTGTCCCGTCACAGAACAGGGTCTCCACCCAGGGAACCACTTGTCCCGTCACGGAACAGGGTCTCCACGCAGGGAACCCGTTGTCCTGTCACAGAACAGGGTCTCCACGCAGAGAACCCGTTGTCCCGTCACAGAACAGTGTCTCCACGCAGGGAACCCGTTGTCCCGTCACAGAACAGGGTCTCCAGTCAGGGAACAGGTTGTCCCACCACAGAACAGGGTCTCCACGAAGGGAACCCGTTGTCCCGTCACAGCACAGTGTCTCCAAGAAGGGAACCCATTGTCCCGTCGCAGAACAGGGTCTCTAAGCAGGGAACCCGTTGTCCCGAAACAGAACAGGGTCTCCACGTAGGGAACCCATTGTCCCGTCACAGAACTGTGTCGCCAGGCAGGGAACCCCTTGTCCCGTCACAAAACCTTGTCTCCACGCAGGGAATCCGTTGTCCCGTCACAGAACAGGGTCTCCACGAGAGGAACCCCTGGTCCCGTCACAGAAGAGGGTCTCCACGCAGGGAACCCCTTGTCCCGTCACAGAACAGGGTCTCCACTCAGGGAACCCCTTGTCCCTTCAGAGAAGAGTGTCTCCAGGCAGGGAACACGTTGTCCCGTCACAGGACAGGGTCTCCACGCAGGGAACCCCTTGTCCTGTCACAGAACAGGGTCTCCAGGCAACGAACCCCTTGTCCCATCACAGAACAGGGTCTCCAGGCAGGGAACCCCTTGTGCTGTCACAGAACAGGGTCTCCAGCCGGGGAACATGTTGTCCCGTAACAGAACAGGGTCTCCACGCAGGGAACCCCCTGTCCCATCACAGAACGGCGTCTCCACGCAGGGAACCCGTTGTCCTGTCACAGAACAGGGTCTCCATGCAGGGAATCCGTTGTCCCATCGCAGAACAGGGTCTGCAGCAGGGAACCTGTTGTCCCGTCACAGAACAGGTTCTCCACGCAGGGAAAAAGTTGTCCCGTCACAGAACAGGGTCTCCACGCAGGGAACCAGTTGTCCCGTCACAGCACGTGGTCTCCAGGCAGGGAACCCATTGTCCCGTCACAGAACAGTGTCTCCTGGCAGGGAACCCGTTGTCCTGTCACAGAACAGGGCCTCCAAAAAGTTAACCCCTTTTCCCGTCACGGAACAGGGTCTCCAGTCAGGGAACCCATTGTCCCGTCACAGAACAGGGTCTCCACGCAGGGAACCCGTTGTCCCGTCACAGAACAGTGTCTCCAGGCAGGGAACCCCTTGTCCCGTCACAGAACAGGGTCTCCAGCCTTGGAAAACGTTGTCCCGTCACAGAACTGTGTCTCCACGCAGGGAACCCATTGTCCCGTCATAGAACAGGGTCTCCACGCTGGGAACCCCTTGTCCCGTCACAGAACAGGGTCTCCACGCAGGGAACCCGTTGTCCCGTCACAGAACAGTGTCTCCACGCAGGGAACCTGTTGTCCCGTCACAAATAGGTTCTCCAGGCAGGGAACCCCTCGGCCCGTCACAGAACAGGGTCTCCACGCAGGGACCCCCTTGTCCCTTCACAGAACAGGGTCTCCACGCAGGGAACACGTTGTCCCGTCGCAGCACAGGGTGTCCATTCAGAGAACCCATTGTCCCGTCACAGAATATTGCCCCCATCAAGTGAACCACTTGTGCCGTCACAGAACAGGTTCTCCTGTCAAGGAACCCCTTGTCCCGTCACAGAAAATGGTCTCCACGCAAGGAACCCCTTGTCCCATCACAGAACATGGTTTCCACGAAGGGAACCCCTTGTCTCTTCACAGCACAGGGTCTCCACGAAGGGAACCCGTTGTCCCTTCATAGAACAGGGTCTCCAGGCAGGAAACCCGTTGTCCCGTCACAGAACAGGGTCTGCCAGCAGGGAATCCGTTGTCCCGTCACAGAACAGGGTCTCCACACAGGGAACCCCTTGTGTCGTCACAGAACAGGGTCTGCCCGCAGGGAACCCGTTGTCCCGTCACAGAACAGTGCCTCCACGCAGGGAACCCGTTGTGACATCAAAGAACAGTGTCTCAAGGCAGGGAAACCGCTCTCCCGTCACAGAACAGGGTCTCCAGCGGGGAAACCGTTGTCCCACCATAGAACAGGGTCTCCCGGCAGGGAATCCGTTGTCCCACCAGAGAACAGGGTCTCCACGCAGGGAACCCGCTGTCACGTCACAGAACAGGGTCTCCCGGCAAGGAACCCGTTGTCCCGTCACAGCACATTGTCTCCATGCAGGTAACTCTTTGTCCCGTCACAGAACAGTGCCTCCACGCAGGGAACCCGTTGTGACATCAAAGAACAGTGTCTCAAGGCAGAGAAACCGCTCTCCCGTCACAGAACAGGGTCTCCAGCGGGGAAACCGTTGTCCCACCATAGAACAGGGTCTCCCGGCAGGGAATCCGTTGTCCCACCAGAGAACAGGGTCTCCACGCAGGGAACCCGCTGTCACGTCACAGAACAGGGTCTCCCGGCAAGGAACCCGTTGTCCCGTCACAGCACATTGTCTCCATGCAGGTAACTCTTTGTCCCGTCACAGAACAGGGTCTCCACGCAGGGAACCCGTTGTCCCATCACAGAATAGGGTCTCCAGTAGGGGAACCCCTTGTCCCGTCACAGAAGAGTGTCTCCAGGCAGGGAACCCGTTGTCCCGTCACAGAACAGGGTCTCCACTCAAGGAACCCCTTCTCCCGTCACAGAACAGGGTCTGCCAGGAGGGAATCCGTTGTCCCATCACAGAACAGTGTCTCCACGCAGGGAACCCGTTGTCCCTTCACAAATAGGTTCTCCAGGCAGGGAACCCCTCGCCCCGTCACAGAACAGGGTCTCCACTCAGGGAACCCCTTGTCCCTTCACAGAACAGGTTCTCCACGCAGGGAACCCCTTGTCCCGTCACAGAACAGGGTCTCCACGCAGGGAAAAAGTCGTTCCGTCGCAGCACAGGGTGTCTATGCAGAGAACCCATTGTCCCGTCACAGAATTTGGCCCCCATCAAGTGAACCACTTGTGCCGTCTCAGAACAGGTTCTCCTGTCAAGGAACTCCTTGTCCCGTCAAAGAAAAGGGTCTCCACGCAAGGAACCCGTTGTCCCATCACAGAACATGGTCTCCACGAAGGGAACCCCTTATCCCTTCACAGCACAGGGTCTCCAGGCAGGGAACCCGTTGTCCCTTCATAGAACAGGGTGTCCAGGCAGGAAACCCGTTGTCCCGTCACAGAACAGGGTCTGCACGCAGGGAACCCCTTGTCCCGTCACAGAACAGGGTCTCCACGCTGGGAACCCCTTGTCCCGTCACAGAACAGGGTCTCCAGGCAGGGAACCCCTTGTCCCGTCACAGAACAGGGTCTCCAGGCAGGGAACCCATTGTCCCGTCACAGAAAAGGGTGTCCAGGCAGGGAACCCGTTGTCCCGTCACAGAACAGGGTCTCCACGCAGGGAACCCATTGTCCCGTCACAGAACAGGGTCTGCCAGCAGGGAATCCGTTGTCCCATCACAGAACAGGGTCTCCAGGCAGGGCACCCGTTGTCCCGTGACAGCACAGTGTCTCCACGCAGGGAACCCCTTGTCCCCTCACAGAACAGAGTCTCCAGGCAGGGAACCCATCCTCCCGTCACAGAAGAGTGTCTCCAGGCAGGGAACCCGTTGTCCCGTCACAGAACAGTGTCTCCACGCAGGGAACCTGTTGTCCCGTCACAAATAGGTTCTCCAGGCAGGGAACCCCTCGGCCCGTCACAGAACAGGGTCTCCACGCAGGGACCCCCTTGTCCCTTCACAGAACAGGGTCTCCACGCAGGGAACACGTTGTCCCGTCGCAGCACAGGGTGTCCATTCAGAGAACCCATTGTCCCGTCACAGAATATTGCCCCCATCAAGTGAACCACTTGTGCCGTCACAGAACAGGTTCTCCTGTCAAGGAACCCCTTGTCCCGTCACAGAAAATGGTCTCCACGCAAGGAACCCCTTGTCCCATCACAGAACATGGTTTCCACGAAGGGAACCCCTTGTCTCTTCACAGCACAGGGTCTCCACGAAGGGAACCCGTTGTCCCTTCATAGAACAGGGTCTCCAGGCAGGAAACCCGTTGTCCCGTCACAGAACAGGGTCTGCCAGCAGGGAATCCGTTGTCCCGTCACAGAACAGGGTCTCCACACAGGGAACCCCTTGTGTCGTCACAGAACAGGGTCTGCCCGCAGGGAACCCGTTGTCCCGTCACAGAACAGTGCCTCCACGCAGGGAACCCGTTGTGACATCAAAGAACAGTGTCTCAAGGCAGGGAAACCGCTCTCCCGTCACAGAACAGGGTCTCCAGCGGGGAAACCGTTGTCCCACCATAGAACAGGGTCTCCCGGCAGGGAATCCGTTGTCCCACCAGAGAACAGGGTCTCCACGCAGGGAACCCGCTGTCACGTCACAGAACAGGGTCTCCCGGCAAGGAACCCGTTGTCCCGTCACAGCACATTGTCTCCATGCAGGTAACTCTTTGTCCCGTCACAGAACAGGGTCTCCACGCAGGGAACCCGTTGTCCCATCACAGAATAGGGTCTCCAGTAGGGGAACCCCTTGTCCCGTCACAGAAGAGTGTCTCCAGGCAGGGAACCCGTTGTCCCGTCACAGAACAGGGTCTCCACTCAAGGAACCCCTTCTCCCGTCACAGAACAGGGTCTGCCAGGAGGGAATCCGTTGTCCCATCACAGAACAGTGTCTCCACGCAGGGAACCCGTTGTCCCGTCACAAATAGGTTCTCCAGGCAGGGAACCCCTCGCCCCGTCACAGAACAGGGTCTCCACTCAGGGAACCCCTTGTCCCTTCACAGAACAGGTTCTCCACTCAGGGAACCCCTTGTCCCGTCACACAACAGGGTCTCCACGCAGGGAAAAAGTCGTTCCGTCGCAGCACAGGGTGTCTATGCAGAGAACCCATTGTCACGTCACAGAATTTGGCCCCCATCAAGTGAACCACTTGTGCCGTCTCAGAACAGGTTCTCCTGTCAAGGAACTCCTTGTCCCGTCAAAGAAAAGGGTCTCCATGCAAGGAACCCGTTGTCCCATCACAGAACATGGTCTCCACGAAGGGAACCCCTTATCCCTTCACAGCACAGGGTCTCCACGAAGGGAACCCGTTGTCCCTTCATAGAACAGGGTGTACAGGCAGGAAACCCGTTGTCCCGTCACAGAACAGGGTCTGCACGCAGGGAACCCCTTGTCCCGTCACAGAACAGGGTCTCCACGCTGGGAACCCCTTGTCCCGTCACAGAACAGGGTCTCCACGCACGGAACCCCTTGTCCCGTCACAGAACAGGGTCTCCAGGCAGGGAACCCATTGTCCCGTCACAGAAAAGGGTGTCCAGGCAGGGAACCCGTTGTCCCGTCACAGAACAGGGTCTCCACGCAGGGAACCCATTGTCCCGTCACAGAACAGGGTCTGCCAGCAAGGAATCCGTTGTCCCATCACAGAACAGGGTCTCCACACAGGGAACCCGTTGTCCCGTCACAGAACAGGGTCTCCAGGCAAGGAACCCGTTGTCCCGTCACAGCACAGGGTCTCCACGCAGGGAACCCGTTGTCCCGTCACAAAACAGGGTCTCCAAGCAGGGAACCCCTTGTGCCGTCACAGAACAGGGTCTCCAGCCGGGGAACCCGTTGTCCCGTCACAGAACAGGGTCTCCACGCAGGGAACCTATTGACCCATCACAGAACAGTGTCACCACGCAGGGAAACCGTTGTCCTGTCACAGAACAGGGTCTCCACGCTGGGAACAACTTGTCCCGTTATGGAACAGGGTCTCCACGCAGGGAACCCGTTATCCTGTCAGAGAACAGGGTCTCCACGCAGGGAACCCGTTGTCCCGTCACAGAACAGGGTCTCCACGCAGGGAACCCCTTGTCCCATCACAGAACAGGGTCTCCACGCAGGGAACCCGTTGTCCCGTCACAGAACAGTGTCTCCACGCAGGGAACCCATTTTCCTGTCACAGAACAGGGTCTCCACGCAGGGAACCCGTTGTCCCGTCACAGAACAGGGTCTCCAGTCAGGGAACCCGTTGTCCCATCACACAACAGTGTCTCCACGCAAGGAACCCATTTTCCTGTCACAGAACAGGGTCTCCACGCAGGGAACCCGTTGTCCCGTCACAGAACAGGGTCTCCAGTCAGGGAGCCCGTTGTCCCATCACAGAACAGGGTCTCCACGAAGGGAACCCGTTGTCCCATCACAGAACAGGGTCTCCACGCAGGGAACCCGTTGTCCCGTCACAGAACAGGGTCTCCAGTCAGGGAAACCGTTGTCCCATCACAGAACAGTGTCTCCACGCAGGGAACCCATTGTCCCATCACAGAACGGGGTCTCCACACAGGGAACCCAATGTCCCGTCACAGAACAGGGTCTCCACGCAGGGAACAAGTTGTCCCGTTACAGAGGAGGGTCTCCACGCAGGAAACCCGGTGTCCCGCCACAGAAAAGGGTCTCCAGGCCGGGAACCCGTTGTCCCGTCAGAGAACATTGTCTCCAGGCAGGGAACCCATTGTCCCGTCACAGAACAGGGTCTCCACACAGGGAACTCTTTGTCCCATCACAGAACAGGGTCTCCAAGCAGGGAACCCATTGTCCCGTCACAGAACAGGGTCTCCACACAGGGAACCCATTGTCCCGTCACAGCACAGTGTCTCCAAAAAGGGAACCCATTGTCCCGTCACAGAACAGGGTCTTCACGCAGGGAACCCGTTGTCCCGTCACAGAACAGGGTCTCCAAGTAGGGAACTCATTGTCCCGTCACAGAACTGTGTCGCCAGGCAGGGAACCGCTTGCGCCGTCACAAAACATTGTCTCCACGCAGGGAACCCGTTGTCCCGTCACAGAACAGGGTCTCCACGAGGGGAACCCCTGGTCCCGTCACAGAAGAGGGTCTCCACGCAGGGAACCCCTTGTCCCGTCAGAGAACAGGGTCTCCACGCAGGGAACCCGTTGTCCCGTCACAGAACAGGGTCTCCAGGCAAGGAACCCGTTGCCCCGTCACAGCACAGTGTCTCCACGCAGGGAAACCCTTGTGTCGTCACAGAACAGGGTCTCCACGCAGGGAACCCCTTGTCCCGTCACAGAAGAGTGTCTCCAGGCAGGGAACCCGTTGTCCCGTCACAGAACAGGGTCTCCACTCAAGGAACCCCTTGTCCCGTCACAGAACAGGGTCTCCACACAGGGAACCCCTTGTCCCGTCGCAGAACAGTTTCTCCACGCAGGGAACCCGTTGTCCCGTCACAGAACAGTGCCTCCACGCAGGGAACCCTTTGTGACATCAAAGAACAGGGTCTCAAGGCAGGGAAACCACTCTCCCGTCACAGAACAGGGTCTCCACGCAGGGAAACCGTTGTCCCACCACAGAACAGGGTCTCCCGGCAGGGAATCCGTTGTCCCACCAGAGAACAGAGTCTCCACGCAGGGAACCCGTTGTCCCGTCACAGAACAGGGTCTCCCGGCAAGGAACCCGCTGTCCCGTCACAGCACAGTGTCTCCACGCAGGGAACCCTTGTCCCCTCACAGAACAGAGTCTCCAGGCAGGGAACCCATCCTCCCGTCACAGAAGAGTGTCTCCAGGCAGGGAACCCGTTGTCCCGTCACAGAACAGGGTCTCCACTCAGGGAAACCCTCGTCCCGTCACAGAATAGGGTCTGCCAGCAGGGAATCCGTTGTCATATCACAGAACAGGGTCTCCACACAGGAAACCCCTTGTCCTGTTACAGAACAGGGTCTCCAGGCAAGGAACCCGTTGTCCCTTCACAGCACAAAGTCTTCACGCTGGGAAACCATTGTCCCGTCACAGAGCAGGGTCTCCAAGCAGGGAACCCCTTGTGCCGTCACAGAACAGGGTCTCCAGCCGGGGAACACGTTGTCCCGTCACAGAACAGGGTCTCCACGCAGGGAACCAGTTGTCCCATCACAGAACAGTGTCACCACGCAGGGAAGCCGTTGTCCCGTCACAGAACAGGGTCTCCACCCAGGGAACCACTTGTCCCGTCACGGAACAGGGTCTCCACGCAGGGAACCCGTTGTCCTGTCACAGAACAGGGTCTCCACGCAGGGAACCCTTTGTCCCGTCACAGAACAGGGTCTCCACGCAGCGAACCCCTTGTCCCATCACAGAACAGGGTCTCCACGCAGGGAACCCGTTGTCCCGTCACAGAACTGTGTCTCCAGTCAGGGAACCAGTTGTCCCACCACAGAACAGGGTCTCCACGAAGGGAACCCGTTGTCCCGTTACAGCACAGTGTCTCCAAGAAGGGAACCCATTGTCCCGTTGCAGAACAGGGTCTCTAAGCAGGGAACCCGTTGTCCCGTCACAGAACAGGGTCTCCATGTAGGGAACCCATTGTCCCGTCACAGAACTGTGTCGCCAGGCAGGGAACCCCTTGTCCCGTCACAAAACATTGTCTCCACGCAGGGAATCCGTTGTCCCGTCACAGAACAGGGTCTCCACGAGGGGAACCCCTGGTCCCGTCACAGAAGAGGGTCTCCACGCAGGGAACCCCTTGTCCCGTCACAGAACAGGGTCTCCAAGCAGGGAACCACTTGTCCCATCACAGAAGAGTGTCTCCAGGCAGGGAACACGTTGTCCCGTCACAGAACAGGGTCTCCACGCAGGGAACCCCTTGTCCCGTCACAGAACAGGGTCTCCAGGCAAGGAACCCCTTGTCCCATCACAGAACAGTGTCTCCAGGCAGGGAACCCCTTGTCCCATCGCAGAACAGGGTCTCCACGCAGGGAACCAGTTGTCCCGTCACAGCACATGGTCTCCAGGCAGGGAACCCATTGTCCCGTCACAGAACAGAGTCTCCTGGCAGGGAATCAGTTGTCCCATCACAGAACAGGGCCTCCAAAAAGGGAACCCCTTTTCCCGTCACGGAACAGGGTCTCCAGTCAGGGAACCCATTCTCCCGTCACAGAACAGGGTCTCCACGCAGGGAAGCCGTTGTCCTGTCACAGAACAGGGTCTCCCGGCAGGGAATCCGTTGTCCCATCACAGAACAGGTTCTCCAGGCAGGGAACCCGTTGTCCCGTGACAGCACAGGGTCTCCACGCATGAAACCCCTTGTCCCGTCACAGAACAGTGTCTCCAGGCAGGGAACCCGTTGTCCCGTCACAGAACTGTGTCTCCAGGCAGGGAACCCATTGTCCCGTCACAGAACAGGGTCTCCACGCAGGGAACCCATTGTCCCGTCATAGAACAGGGTCTCCACGCAGGGAACCCGTTGTCCCGTCACAGAACAGGGTCTCCACGCTTGGAACCCCTTGTCCCGTCACAGAACAGGGTCTCCGCGCAGGGAACCCCTTGTCCCGTCACAGAACAGTGTCTCCACGCAGGGAACCCGTTGTCCCGTCACAAATAGGTTCTCCAGGCAGGGAACCCCTCGGCCCGTCACAGAACAGGGTCTCCACTCAGGGAACCCCTTGTCCCTTCACAGAACAGGGTCTCCACGCAGGGAACCCCTTGTCCCGTCACAGAACAGGGTCTCCACGCAGGGAAAAAGTTGTCCCGTCGCAGCACAGGGTGTCCATTCAGAGAACCCATTGTCCCGTCACAGAATATGGCCCCCATCAAGTGAACCACTTGTGCCGTCACAGAACAGGTTCTCCTGTCAAGGAACCCCTTGTCCCGTCACAGAAAAGGGTCTCCACGCAAGGAACCCCTTGTCCCATCACAGAACATGGTCTCCACGAAGGGAACCCCTTGTCCCTTCACAGCACAGGGTCTCCGCGAAGGGAACCCGTTGTCCCTTCATAGAACAGGGTCTCCAGGCAGGGAACCCGTTGTCCCGTCACAGAACAGGGTCTCCACGCAGGGAACCCGTTGTCCCGTCACAGAACAGGGTCTGCCAGCAGGGAATCCGTTGTCCCATCACAGAACAGGGTCTCCACACAGGGAACCCCTTGTCCCGTCACAGAACAGGGTCTCCAGGCAAGGAACCCGTTGTCCCGTCACAGCACAGGGTCTCCAGGCAGGGAAACCCTTGCCCCGTCACAGAACAGGGTCTCCAGGCAGGGAATCCGTTGTGCCGTCACAGAACAGGGTCTCCAGCCGGGGAACACGTTGTCCCGTCACAGAACAGTGTCTCCAGGCAGGGAACCCTTTGTCCCATCACAGAACAGCGTCACCACGCAGGGAACCCGTTGTCCCGTCACAGAACAGGGTCTCCATGCAGGGAATCCGTTGTCCCATCGCAGAACAGGGTCTCCAGGCAGGGAACCTGTTGCCCAATCACAGAACAGGTTCTCCACGCAGGGAACCCGTTGTCCCGTCACAGAACAGGGTCTCCACGCAGGGGACCCGTTGTCCCGTCAGAGAACAGGGTCTCCCGGCAGGGAATCCGTTGTCCCATCACAGAACAGGGTCTCCACGCAGGGAACCCGTTGTCCCGTCACAGAACAGGGTCTCCACGCAGGGAACCCGTTGTCCCTTCACAGAACAGGGTCTCCATGCAGGGAACCCCTTGTCCCATCACAGAACTGTTTCTCCAGGCAGGGAACCCATTGTACCGTCACAGAACAGGGTCTCCACGCAGGGAACCCATTGTCCCTTCATAGAACAGGGTCTCCACGCAGGGAACCCGTTGTCCCGTCACAGAACAGTGTCTCCACGCAGGGAACAAGTTGTCCCGTTACAGAGGAGGGTCTCCACGCAGGAAACCCGGTGTCCCGCCACAGAACAGGGTCTCCAGGCCGGGAACCCGTTGTCCCGTCACAGAACATTGTCTCCAGGCAAGGAACCCATTGTCCCGTCACAGAACAGGGTCTCCACACAGGGAACCCTTTGTCCCGTCACAGAACAGGGTCTCCACGCAGGGAACCCGTTGTCCCGTCACAGAACAGGGTCTCCAGGCAGGGAACCCATTGTCCCGTCACAGCACAGTGTCTCCAAAAAGGGAACCCATTGTCCCATCACAGAACAGGGTCTCCACGTAGGGAACTCATTGTCCCGTCACAGAACTGTGTCGCCAGGCAGGGAACCCCTTGCGCCGTCACAAAGCATTGTCTCCACGCAGGGAACCCGTTGTCCCATCACAGAACAGGTTCTCCACGCAGGGAACCCCGTGTCCCGTCACAGAACAGGGTCTCCACGCAGGGAAAAAGTTGTCCTGTCGCAGCACAGGGTGTCCATTCAGAGAACCCATTGTCCCGTCACAGAATATGGCCCCCATCAAGTGAACCACTTGTGCCGTCACAGAACAGGTTCTCCTGTCAAGGAACCCCTTGTCCCGTCACAGAAAATGGTCTCCACGCAAGGAACCCTTTGTCCCATCACAGAACATAGTCTCCACGAAGGAAACCCCTTGTCCCTTCACAGAGCAGTGTCTCCCGGCAGGGAACCCCTTGTCCCTTCACAGAACAGGGTCTCCCCGCAGGGAACCCCTTGCGTCGTCACAGAACAGGGTCTCCACACAGGGAACCTGTTTTCCATCACAGAACAGTGTCTCCACGCATGGAACCCGTTGTCCTGTCACAGAACATGGTCTCCGCGCAGGGAACCCGTTGTCTCGTCACAGAACAGGGTCTCCACACAGGGAACCTCTTTTCCATCACAGAACAGGGTCTCCACGCAGGGAACCCGTTGTCCCGTCACAGAACAGGGTCTCCACGCAGGGAAGCCATTGCCCCATCACAGAACAGTGTCTCCAGGCAGGGAACGCATTGTCCCATCACAGAACAGGGTCTCCAGGCAGGGAACCCATTGTCCCGTCACAGAACAGGGTCGCAAGGCAGGGAACCCATTTTCCCGTCACGGAACGGGGCCTCCATCCGGGGAACCCCTTGTCACGTCACAGAACAGGGTCTCCACGCAGGGCACCAGTTGTCCCATCACAGAACAGTGTCTCCAGGCAGGGAACCCTTTGTCCCGTCACAGAACAGGGTCTCCACGCAGGGAACCCGTTGTCCCATCACAGAACAGGGTCTCCCGGCAGGGAACCCATTGTCCCATCACAGAACAGGGTCTCCACGCAGGGAACCCTTTGTCCCGTCACAGAACAGGGCCACCACGCAGGGAACCCGTTGTCCCGTCACAAAAGAGGTTCTCCAGGCAAGGAACCCGTTGCCCCGTCACAGCACAGTGTCTCCACGCAGGGAAACCCTTGTGTCGTCACAGAAGAGTGTCTCCAGGCAGGGAACCCGTTGTCCCGTCACAGAACAGGGTCTCCACGCAGGGAACCCCTTGTCCCGTCACAGAACAGGTTTTGCCAGCAGGGAATCCGTTGTCCCGTCACAGAACAGTGTCTACATGCAGGGAACCCGTTGTCCCGTCACAAATAGGTTCTCCAGGCAGGGAACCCCTCGCCCTGTCACAGAACAGGGTCTCCACTCAGGGAACCCCTTCTCCCTTCACAGAACAGGTTCTCCACGCAGGGAACCCCGTGTCCCGTCACAGAACAGGGTCTCCACGCAGGGAAAAAGTTGTCCCGTCGCAGCACAGGGTGTCCATTCAGAGAACCCATTGTCCCGTCACAGAATATGGCCCCCATCAAGTGAACCACTTGTGCCGTCACAGAACAGGTTCTCCTGTCAAGGAACCCCTTGTCCCGTCACAGAAAAGGGTCTCCACGCAAGGAACCCCTTGTCCCATCACAGAACATGGTCTCCACGAAGGGAACCCCTTGTCCCTTCACAGAACAGTGTCTCCCGGCAGGGAACCCCTTGTCCCTTCACAGAACAGGGTCTCCCCGCAGGGAACCCCTTGTGTCGTCACAGAACAGGGTCTCCACACAGGGAACCTGTTTTCCATCACAGAACATTGTCTCCACGCATGGAACACGTTGTCCTGTCACAGAACATGGTCTCCGCGCAGGGAACCCGTTGTCTCGTCACAGAACAGGGTCTCCACACAGGGAACCTCTTTTCCATCACAGAACAGGGTCTCCACTCAGGGAACCCGTTGTCCCGTCACAGAACAGGGTCTCCACGCAGGGAAGCCATTGCCCCATCACAGAACAGTGTCTCCAGGCAGGGAACCCATTATCCCATCACAGAACAGGGTCTCCAGGCAGGGAACCCGTTGTCACGTCACAGAACAGAATCTCCACGCAGGGCACCAGTTGTCCCATCACAGAACAGTGTCTCCAGGCAGGGAACCCTTTGTCCCGTCACAGAACAGGGTCTAAACGCAGGGAACCCGTTGTCCCATCACAGAACAGGGTCTCCACGAAGGGGACACGTTGTCCCGTCACAGAACAGGGTCTCCAATCAGGGAACCCTTTGTCCCGTCACAGAACAGGGCCACCACGCAGGGAACCCCTTGTCCCGTCACAGAACAGGGTCTCCATGCAGGGAACCCATTGTCCCGTCACAGAACAGTGTCTCCACACAGGGAACCCCTTGTCCCGTCACAGAACTGTGTCGCCAGGCAGGGAACCCATTGTCCCTTCACAGAACAGTGTCTCCAGGCAGGGAACCCGTTCTCCCGTCACACAACAGGGTCTCCAGGCAGGGAACCCCTTGTCCCGTCACAGCACAGGGTGTCCAGGCAGGGAACCCGTTGTCCCGTCACAGAACAGTGTCTCCAGGCAGGGAACCCTTTGTCCCGTCACAGAACAGGGTCTCCACGCAGGGAACCAGTTGTCCCATCACAGAACAGGGTCTCCAGTCAGGGAACCCGTTGTCCTATCACAGAACAGCGTCTCCACGCAGGGAGCCCTTTGTCCCATCACAGAACAGGGTCTCCACACAGGGAACCATTTGTCCCGTCACAGAACAGGGTCTCCACACAGGGAACCATTTGTCCCGTCACAGAACAGGGCCACCACGCAGGGAACCCCTTGTCCCGTCACAGAACAGGGTCTCCATGCAGGGAACCCATTGTCCCGTCACAGAACAGTGTCTCCACACAGGGAACCCGTTGTCCCGTCACAGAACTGTGTCTCCAGGCGGGGAACCCAATTTCCCTTCACAGAACAGGGTCTCCAGGCAAGGAACCCGTTGTCCCGTCACAGCACAGGGTGTCCAGGCAGGGAACCCGTTGTCCCGTCACAGCACAGGGTCTCCACGCAGGGAACCCATTGTCCCATCACAGAACAGGGTCTCCAGGCAGGGAATCCTTTGTCCCGTCACAGAACCGGGTCTCCACGCAGGGAATCCTTTGTCCCGTCACAGAACGGTGTCTCCACACAGGGAACCCATTGTCCCGTCACAGAACAGGGTCTCCACGCCGGGAACAAGTTGTCCCGTTACAGAACAGGGTCTCCACGCAGGGAACCCGGTTTCCCGCCACAGAACAGGGACTCCAGGCCGGGAACCCGTTGTCCCGTCACAGAACATTGTCTCCAGGCAGGGAACCCATTGTCCCGTCACAGAACAGGGTCTCCACACAGGGAACCCTTTGTCCGGTTATAGAACAGGGTCTCCACGCAGGGAACCCGTTGTCCCGTCACAGCACAGTGTCTCCAAAAAGGGAACCCATTGTCCCGTCGCAGAACAGGGTCTCCACGCAGGGAATCCATTGTCCCGTCACAGAACTGTGTCTCCAGGCAGGGAACCCCTTGTCCCGTCACAAAACATTGTCTCCACGCAGGGAACCCGTTGTCCCGTCACAGAACAGGGTCTCCACGAGGGGAACCACTGGCCCCGTCACAGAACAGGGTCTTCACGCAGGGAACCCCTTGTCCCGTCACACAACAGGGTCTCCACACAGGGAACCCCTTGTCCCGACACAGAAAAGTGTCTCCACGCAGGGAACCCGCTGTCCCGTCACAGAACAGGGTCTGCACGCAGGGGACCCCTTGTCCCGTCACAGAACAGGGTCTCCACGCCGGGAACCCCTTGTGTCGTCACAGAACAGGGTCTCCAGGCAGGGAACCCATTGTCCCGTCACAGAACAGGGTCTCCACGAAGGGAACCCCTTGTCACGTCACAGAACAGTGTCTCCAGGCAGGGAACCCGTTGTCCCGTCACAGAACAATGTCTCCAGGCAGGGAACCCGTTGTCCCGTCACAGAACAGGATCTCCACGCAATGAACCCGTTGTCACATCAAAGAACAGTTTCTCCACGCAGGGAACCCGTTGTCCCGTCACAGAAGAGGGTCTCCACGCAGGGAACCCGTTGTCCCTTCAAAGAACAGGTTCTCCATGCAGGGAACAAGTTGTCCCGTCACAGAACAGGGTCTCAATGCAGGGAACCCGTTGTCCCCTCACAGAACAGGGTCTCCAGGCAGGGAACTCATTGTCCCGTCAGAGAACAGCGTCTCCACGCCGGGAACCCGTTGTCCCGTCACAGAAGATTGTCTCCACACAGGGAATCCGTTGCCCCATCACAGAACAGTGTCTCCACGCAGGGAACCCCTTGTCCCGTCACAGAACAGGGTCTCCCGGCAGGGAATCCGTTGTCCCACCAGAGAACAGGGTCTCCACGCAGGGAACACGTTGTCCCGTCACCGCACAGGGTCTCCAGGCAGGGAACCCCTTGTCCCGTCACAAAACTGTGTCTCTAGGCAGGGAACCCATTGTCCCGTCACAAAACAGGGTCTCCACGCAGTGAACGCCTTGTCCCGTCACAGAACAGGTTCTCCAGGCAGGGAACCCATTGTCCTGTCACAGAACAGGGTCTCCAGGCTAGGAACCCGTTGTCCCGTCACAGCACAGTGCCTCCACGCAGGGAACCCGTTGTGACATCAAAGAACAGTGTCTCAAGGCAGGGAAACCGCTCTCCCGTCACAGAACAGGGTCTCCAGCGGGGAAACCGTTGTCCCACCATAGAACAGGGTCTCCCGGCAGGGAATCCGTTGTCCCACCAGAGAACAGGGTCTCCACGCAGGGAACCCGCTGTCACGTCACAGAACAGGGTCTCCCGGCAAGGAACCCGTTGTCCCGTCACAGCACATTGTCTCCATGCAGGTAACTCTTTGTCCCGTCACAGAACAGGGTCTCCACGCAGGGAACCCGTTGTCCCATCACAGAATAGGGTCTCCAGTAGGGGAACCCCTTGTCCCGTCACAGAAGAGTGTCTCCACACAGGGAACCCGTTGTCCCGTCACAGAACAGGGTCTCCACTCAAGGAACCCCTTCTCCCGTCACAGAACAGGGTCTGCCAGGAGGGAATCCGTTGTCCCATCACAGAACAGTGTCTCCACGCAGGGAACCCGTTGTCCCGTCACAAATAGGTTCTCCAGGCAGGGAACCCCTCGCCCCGTCACAGAACAGGGTCTCCACTCAGGGAACCCCTTGTCCCTTCACAGAACAGGTTCTCCACGCAGGGAACCCCTTGTCCCGTCACAGAACAGGGTCTCCACGCAGGGAAAAAGTCGTTCCGTCGCAGCACAGGGTGTCTATGCAGAGAACCCATTGTCACGTCACAGAATTTGGCCCCCATCAAGTGAACCACTTGTGCCGTCTCAGAACAGGTTCTCCTGTCAAGGAACTACTTGTCCCGTCAAAGAAAAGGGTCTCCATGCAAGGAACCCGTTGTCCCATCACAGAACATGGTCTCCACGAAGGGAACCCCTTATCCCTTCACAGCACAGGGTCTCCACGAAGGGAACCCGTTGTCCCTTCATAGAACAGGGTGTCCAGGCAGGAAACCCGTTGTCCCGTCACAGAACAGGGTCTGCACGCAGGGAACCCCTTGTCCCGTCACAGAACAGGGTCTCCACGCTGGGAACCCCTTGTCCCGTCACAGAACAGGGTCTCCACGCACGGAACCCCTTGTCCCGTCACAGAACAGGGTCTCCAGGCAGGGAACCCATTGTCCCGTCACAGAAAAGGGTGTCCAGGCAGGGAACCCGTTGTCCCGTCACAGAACAGGGTCTCCACGCAGGGAACCCATTGTCCCGTCACAGAACAGGGTCTGCCAGCAGGGAATCCGTTGTCCCATCACAGAACAGGGTCTCCACACAGGGAACCCGTTGTCCTGTCACAGAACAGGGTCTCCAGGCAAGGAACCCGTTGTCCCGTCACAGCACAGGGTCTCCACGCAGGGAACCCGTTGTCCCGTCGCAAAACAGGGTCTCCAAGCAGGGAACCCCTTGTGCCGTCACAGAACAGGGTCTCCAGCCGGGGAACACGTTGTCCCGTCACAGAACAGGGTCTCCACGCAGGGAACCTATTGACCCATCACAGAACAGTGTCACCACGCAGGGAAACCGTTGTCCTGTCACAGAACAGGGTCTCCACGCGGGGAACAACTTGTCCCGTTATGGAACAGGGTCTCCACGCAGGGAACCCGTTATCCTGTCAGAGAACAGGGTCTCCACGCAGGGAACCCGTTGTCCCGTCACAGAACAGGGTCTCCACGCAGGGAACCCCTTGTCCCATCACAGAACAGGGTCTCCACGCAGGGAACCCGTTGTCCCGTCACAGAACAGTGTCTCCACGCAGGGAACCCATTTTCCTGTCACAGAACAGGGTCTCCACGCAGGGAACCCGTTGTCCCGTCACAGAACAGGGTCTCCAGTCAGGGAACCCGTTGTCCCATCACACAACAGTGTCTCCACGCAGGGAACCCATTTTCCTGTCACAGAACAGGGTCTCCACGCAGGGAACCCGTTGTCCCGTCACAGAACAGGGTCTCCAGTCAGGGAGCCCGTTGTCCCATCACAGAACAGGGTCTCCACGAAGGGAACCCGTTGTCCCATCACAGAACAGGGTCTCCAGGCAGGGAACCCGTTGTCCCGTCACAGAACAGGGTCTACAGTCAGGGAACCCGTTGTCCCATCACAGAACAGGGTCTCCACGCAGGGAACCCATTGTCCCGTCACAGAACGGGGTCTCCACACAGGGAACCCAATGTCCCGTCACAGAACAGGGTCTCCACGCAGGGAACAAGTTGTCCCGTTACAGAGGAGGGTCTCCACGCAGGAAACCCGGTGTCCCGCCACAGAAAAGGGTCTCCAGGCCGGGAACCCGTTGTCCCGTCAGAGAACATTGTCTCCAGGCAGGGAACCCATTGTCCCGTCACAGAACAGGGTCTCCACACAGGGAACCCTTTGTCCCATCACAGAACAGGGTCTCCAAGCAGGGAACCCATTGTCCCGTCACAGAACAGGGTCTCCGCACAGGGAACCCATTGTCCCGTCACAGCACAGTGTCTCCAAAAAGGGAACCCATTGTCCCGTCACAGAACAGGGTCTCCACGCAGGGAACCCGTTGTCCCGTCACAGAACAGGGTCTCCACGTAGGGAACTCATTGTCCCGTCACAGAACTGTGTCGCCAGGCAGGGAACCGCGTGCGCCGTCACAAAACATTGTCTCCACGCAGGGAACCCGTTGTCCCGTCACAGAACAGGGTCTCCACGAGGGGAACCCCTGGTCCCGTCACAGAAGAGGGTCTCCACGCAGGGAACCCCTTGTCCCGTCAGAGAACAGGGTCTCCACGCAGGGAACCCGTTGTCCCGTCACAGAACAGGGTCTCCAGGCAAGGAACCCGTTGCCCCGTCACAGCACAGTGTCTCCACGCAGGGAAACCCTTGTGTCGTCACAGAACAGGGTCTCCACGCAGGGAACCCCTTGTCCCGTCACAGAAGAGTGTCTCCAGGCAGGGAACCCGTTGTCCAGTCACAGAACAGGGTCTCCACTCAAGGAACCCCTTGTCCCGTCACAGAACAGGGTCTCCACACAGGGAACCCCTTGTCCCGTCGCAGAACAGTTTCTCCACGCAAGGAACCCGTTGTCCCGTCACAGAACAGTGCCTCCACGCAGGGAACCCGTTGTGACATCAAAGAACAGGGTCTCAAGGCAGGGAAACCGCTCTCCCGTCACAGAACAGGGTCTCCACGCAGGGAAACCGTTGTCCCACCACAGAACAGGGTCTCCCGGCAGGGAATCCGTTGTCCCACCAGAGAACAGAGTCTCCACGCAGGGAACCCGTTGTCCCGTCACAGAACAGGGTCTCCCGGCAAGGAACCCGTTGTCCCGTCACAGCACAGTGTCTCCACGCAGGGAACCCTTGTCCCCTCACAGAACAGAGTCTCCAGGCAGGGAACCCATCCTCCCGTCACAGAAGAGTGTCTCCAGGCAGGGAACCCGTTGACCCGTCACAGAACAGGGTCTCCACTCAGGGAAACCCTCGTCCCGTCACAGAATAGGGTCTGCCAGCAGGGAATCCGTTGTCATATCACAGAACAGGGTCTCCACACAGGGAACCCCTTGTCCTGTTACAGAACAGGGTCTCCAGGCAAGGAACCCGTTGTCCCTTCACAGCACAAAGTCTTCACGCTGGGAAACCATTGTCCCGTCACAGAGCAGGGTCTCCAAGCAGGGAACCCCTTGTGCCGTCACAGAACAGGGTCTCCAGCCGGGGAACACGTTGTCCCGTCACAGAACAGGGTCTCCACGCAGGGACCCAGTTGTCCCATCACAGAACAGGGTCACCACGCAGGGAAGCCGTTGTCCCGTCACAGAACAGGGTCTCCACCCAGGGAACCACTTGTCCCGTCACGGAACTGGGTCTCCACGCAGGGAACCCGTTGTCCTGTCACAGAACAGGGTCTCCACGCAGCGAACCCCTTGTCCCATCACAGAACAGGGTCTCCACGCAGGGAACCCGTTGTCCCGTCACAGAACTGTGTCTCCAGTCAGGGAACCCGTTGTCCCACCACAGAACAGGGTCTCCACGAAGGGAACCCGTTGTCCCGTTACAGCACAGTGTCTCCAAAAAGGGAACCCATTGTCCCGTTGCAGAACAGGGTCTCTAAGCAGGGAACCCGTTGTCCCGTCACAGAACAGGGTCTCCATGTAGGGAACCCATTGTCCCGTCACAGAACTGTGTCGCCAGGCAGGGAACCCCTTGTCCCGTCACAAAACATTGTCTCCACGCAGGGAATCCGTTGTCCCGTCACAGAACAGGGTCTCCACGAGGGGAACCCCTGGTCCCGTCACAGAAGAGGGTCTCCAAGCAGGGAACCCCTTGAACCGTCACAGCACAGGGTCTCCAAGCAGGGAACCCCTTGTCCCATCACAGAAGAGTGTCTCCAGGCAAGGAACACGTTGTCCCGTCACAGAACAGGGTCTCCAGGCAGGGAACCCGTTGTCCCGTGACAGCACAGGGTCTCCACACAGGGAACCCCTTGTCCCGTCACAGAACAGTGTCTCCAGGCAGGGAACCCCTTGTGCCGTCACAGAACAGGGTCTCCAGCCTTGGAAAACGTTGTCCCGTCACAGAACAGGGTCTCCACGCAGGGAACCCGTTGTCCCGTCATAGAACAGGGTCTCCAGGCTGTGAACCCCTTATCCTGTCACAGAACAGGGTCTCCAAGCAGGGAACCCCTTGTCCCTTCACAGAACAGGGTCTCCACGCAGGGAACCCCTTGTCCCGTCACAGAACAGGGTCTCCACTCAGGGAACCCCTTGTCCCGTCACAAATAGGTTCTCCAGGCAGGGAACCCCTCGCCCCGTCACAGAACAGGGTCTCCACTCAGGGAACCCCTTGTCCCGTCACAGAACAGTGTGTCCACGCAGGGAACCCGTTGTCCCGTCACAAATAGGTTCTCCAGGCAGGGAACCCCTCGCCCCGTCACAGAACAGGGTCTCCACTCAGGGAACCCCTTGTCCCTTCACAGAACAGGTTCTCCACGCAGGAAACCCCGTGTCCCGTCACACAACAGGGTCTCCACGCAGGGAAAATGTTGTCCTGTCGCAGCACAGGGTGTCCATTCAGAGAACCCATTGTCCCGTCACAGAATATGGCCCCCATCAAGTGAACCACTTGTGCCGTCACAGAACAGGTTCTCCTGTCAAGGAACCCCTTGTCCCGTCACAGAAAAGGGTCTCCACGCAAGGAACCCCTTGTCCCATCACAGAACATGGTCTCCACGAAGGGAACCCCTTGCCCCTTCACAGCACAGGGTCTCCACGAAGGGAACCCGTTGTCCCGTCATAGAACAGGGTCTCCAGGCAGGAAACCCCTTGTCCCGTCACAGAACAGGGTCTTCACGCAGGGAACCCCTTGTCCCGTCACAGAACAGGGTCTCCACGCAGGGAACAACTTGTGTCGTCACAGAACAGGGTCTCCACGCAGGGAACCCCTTGTCCCGTCACGGAACAGTGTCTCCACGCAGGGAACCCGTTGTCCCGTCACAGAACAGGGTGTCCAGGCAGGGAACCCATTGTCCCGTCACAGAACAGGGTCTCCAGGCAGGGAACCTGTTGTCCGTCACGGAACAGGGTCTCCAGGCAGGGAACCCCTTGTCCCGTCACAGAAGAGTGTCTCCAAGCAGGGAACCCGTTGTCCCGTCACAGAACAGTGTCTCCACTCAGGGAACCCCTTGTCCCGTCACAGAACAGGGTCTGCCAGCAGGGAATCCGTTGTCCCATCACAGAACAGGGTCTCCACACAGGGAACCCCTTGTCCCGTCACAGAACAGGGTCTCCAGGCAAGGAACCCGTTGTCCCGTCACAGCACAGGGTCTCCAGGCAGGGAACCCGTTGTCCCGTCACAGAACAGGGTCTCCAGGCAGGGAACCCCTTGTGCCGTCACAGAACAGGGTCTCCAGCCGGGGAACACGTTGTCACGTCACAGAACAGGGTCTCCACGCAGGGAACCCGTTGTCCCTTCAGAGAACAGTGTCACCACGCAGGGAACCCGTTGTCTTGTCACAGAACAGGGTCTCCATGCAGGGAATCCGTTGTCCCATCGCAGAACAGGGTCTCCACGCAGGGAACCAGTTGTCCCGTCACAGCACATGGTCTCCAGGCAGGGAACCCATTGTCCCGTCACAGAACAGAGTCTCCTGGCAGGGAATCAGTTGTCCCATCACAGAACAGGGCCTCCAAAAAGGGAACCCCTTTTCCCGTCACGGAACAGGGTCTCCAGTCAGGGAACCCATTCTCCCGTCACAGAACAGGGTCTCCACGCAGGGAAGCCGTTGTCCTGTCACAGAACAGGGTCTCCCGGCAGGGAATCCGTTGTCCCATCACAGAACAGGTTCTCCAGGCAGGGAACCCGTTGTCCCGTGACAGCACAGGGTCTCCACGCATGAAACCCCTTGTCCCGTCACAGAACAGTGTCTCCAGGCAGGGAACCCGTTGTCCCGTCACAGAACTGTGTCTCCAGGCAGGGAACCCATTGTCCCGTCACAGAACAGGGTCTCCACGCAGGGAACCCATTGTCCCGTCATAGAACAGGGTCTCCACGCAGGGAACCCGTTGTCCCGTCACAGAACAGGGTCTCCACGCTGGGAACCCCTTGTCCCGTCACAGAACAGGGTCTCCGCGCAGGGAACCCCTTGTCCCGTCACAGAACAGTGTCTCCACGCAGGGAACCCGTTGTCCCGTCACAAATAGGTTCTCCAGGCAGGGAACCCCTCGGCCCGTCACAGAACAGGGTCTCCACTCAGGGAACCCCTTGTCCCTTCACAGAACAGGGTCTCCACGCAGGGAACCCCTTGTCCCGTCACAGAACAGGGTCTCCACGCAGGGAAAAAGTTGTCCCGTCGCAGCACAGGGTGTCCATTCAGAGAACCCATTGTCCCGTCACAGAATATGGCCCCCATCAAGTGAACCACTTGTGCCGTCACAGAACAGGTTCTCCTGTCAAGGAACCCCTTGTCCCGTCACAGAAAAGGGTCTCCACGCAAGGAACCCCTTGTCCCATCACAGAACATGGTCTCCACGAAGGGAACCCCTTGTCCCTTCACAGCACAGGGTCTCCGCGAAGGGAACCCGTTGTCCCTTCATAGAACAGGGTCTCCAGGCAGGGAACCCGTTGTCCCGTCACAGAACAGGGTCTCCACGCAGGGAACCCGTTGTCCCGTCACAGAACAGGGTCTGCCAGCAGGGAATCCGTTGTCCCATCACAGAACAGGGTCTCCACACAGGGAACCCCTTGTCCCGTCACAGAACAGGGTCTCCAGGCAAGGAACCCGTTGTCCCGTCACAGCACAGGGTCTCCAGGCAGGGAAACCCTTGCCCCGTCACAGAACAGGGTCTCCAGGCAGGGAATCCGTTGTGCCGTCACAGAACAGGGTCTCCAGCCGGGGAACACGTTGTCCCGTCACAGAACAGTGTCTCCAGGCAGGGAACCCTTTGTCCCATCACAGAACAGCGTCACCCCGCAGGGAACCCGTTGTCCTGTCACAGAACAGGGTCTCCATGCAGGGAATCCGTTGTCCCATCGCAGAACAGGGTCTCCAGGCAGGGAACCTGTTGCCCCATCACAGAACAGGTTCTCCACGCAGGGAACCCGTTGTCCCGTCACAGAACAGGGTCTCCACGCAGGGGACCCGTTGTCCCGTCAGAGAACAGGGTCTCCCGGCAGGGAATCCGTTGTCCCATCACAGAACAGGGTCTCCACGCAGGGAACCCGTTGTCCCGTCACAGAACAGGGTCTCCACGCAGGGAACCCGTTGTCCCTTCACAGAACAGGGTCTCCATGCAGGGAACCCCTTGTCCCATCACAGAACTGTTTCTCTAGGCAGGGAACCCATTGTACCGTCACAGAACAGGGTCTCCACGCAGGGAACCCATTGTCCCTTCATAGAACAGGGTCTCCACGCAGGGAACCCGTTGTCCCGTCACAGAACAGTGTCTCCACGCAGGGAACAAGTTGTCCCGTTACAGAGGAGGGTCTCCACGCAGGAAACCCGGTGTCCCGCCACAGAACAGGGTCTCCAGGCCGGGAACCCGTTGTCCCGTCACAGAACATTGTCTCCAGGCAGGGAACCCATTGTCCCGTCACAGAACAGGGTCTCCACACAGGGAACCCTTTGTCCCGTCACAGAACAGGGTCTCCACGCAGGGAACCCGTTGTCCCGTCACAGAACAGGGTCTCCAGGCAGGGAACCCATTGTCCCGTCACAGCACAGTGTCTCCAAAAAGGGAACCCATTGTCCCATCACAGAACAGGGTCTCCACGTAGGGAACTCATTGTCCCGTCACAGAACTGTGTCGCCAGGCAGGGAACCCCTTGCGCCGTCACAAAGCATTGTCTCCACGCAGGGAACCCGTTGTCCCATCACAGAACAGGTTCTCCACGCAGGGAACCCCGTGTCCCGTCACAGAACAGGGTCTCCACGCAGGGAAAAGTTGTCCTGTCGCAGCACAGGGTGTCCATTCAGAGAACCCATTGTCCCGTCACAGAATATGGCCCCCATCAAGTGAACCACTTGTGCCGTCACAGAACAGGTTCTCCTGTCAAGGAACCCCTTGTCCCGTCACAGAAAATGGTCTCCACGCAAGGAACCCTTTGTCCCATCACAGAACATAGTCTCCACGAAGGAAACCCCTTGTCCCTTCACAGAGCAGTGTCTCCCGGCAGGGAACCCCTTGTCCCTTCACAGAACAGGGTCTCCCCGCAGGGAACCCCTTGCGTCGTCACAGAACAGGGTCTCCACACAGGGAACCTGTTTTCCATCACAGAACAGTGTCTCCACGCATGGAACCCGTTGTCCTGTCACAGAACATGGTCTCCGCGCAGGGAACCCGTTGTCTCGTCACAGAACAGGGTCTCCACACAGGGAACCTCTTTTCCATCACAGAACAGGGTCTCCACGCAGGGAACCCGTTGTCCCGTCACAGAACAGGGTCTCCACGCAGGGAAGCCATTGCCCCATCACAGAACAGTGTCTCCAGGCAGGGAACCCATTATCCCATCACAGAACAGGGTCTCCAGGCAGGGAACCCGTTGTCACGTCACAGAACAGAATCTCCACGCAGGGCACCAGTTGTCCCATCACAGAACAGTGTCTCCAGGCAGGGAACCCTTTGTCCCGTCACAGAACAGGGTCTAAACGCAGGGAACCCGTTGTCCCATCACAGAACAGGGTCTCCACGAAGGGAACACGTTGTCCCGTCACAGAACAGGGTCTCCAATCAGGGAACCCTTTGTCCCGTCACAGAACAGGGCCACCACGCAGGGAACCCGTTGTCCCGTCACAGAACAGGGTCTCCATGCAGGGAACCCATTGTCCCGTCACAGAACAGTGTCTCCACACAGGGAACCCCTTGTCCCGTCACAGAACTGTGTCGCCAGGCAGGGAACCCATTGTCCCTTCACAGAACAGTGTCTCCAGGCAGGGAACCCGTTCTCCCGTCACAGCACAGGGTGTCCAGGCAGGGAACCCGTTGTCCCGTCACAGCACAGGGTGTCCAGGCAGGGAACCCGTTGTCCCGTCACAGAACAGTGTCTCCAGGCAGGGAACCCTTTGTCCCGTCACAGAACAGGGTCTCCACGCAGGGAACCAGTTGTCCCATCACAGAACAGGGTCTCCAGTCAGGGAACCCGTTGTCCTATCACAGAACAGCGTCTCCACGCAGGGAGCCCTTTGTCCCATCACAGAACAGGGTCTCCACACAGGGAACCATTTGTCCCGTCACAGAACAGGGTCTCCACACAGGGAACCATTTGTCCCGTCACAGAACAGGGCCACCACGCAGGGAACCCCTTGTCCCGTCACAGAACAGGGTCTCCATGCAGGGAACCCATTGTCCCGTCACAGAACAGTGTCTCCACACAGGGAACCCCTTGTCCCGTCACAGAACTGTGTCTCCAGGCGGGGAACCCATTTTCCCTTCACAGAACAGGGTCTCCAGGCAAGGAACCCGTTGTCCCGTCACAGCACAGGGTGTCCAGGCAGGGAACCCGTTGTCCCGTCACAGCACAGGGTCTCCAGGCAGGGAACCCGTTGTCCCATCACAGAAGAGTGTCTCCACGCAGGGAACCCATTGTCCCATCACAGAACAGGGTCTCCAGGCAGGGAATCCTTTGTCCCGTCACAGAACCGGGTCTCCACGCAGGGAATCCTTTGTCCCGTCACAGAACAGTGTCTCCACACAGGGAACCCATTGTCCCGTCACAGAACAGGGTCTCCACGCCGGGAACAAGTTGTCCCGTTACAGAACAGGGTCTCCACGCAGGGAACCCGGTTTCCCGCCACTGAACAGGGACTCCAGGCTGGGAACCCGTTGTCCCGTCACAGAACATTGTCTCCAGGCAGGGAACCCATTGTCCCGTCACAGAACAGGGTCTCCACACAGGGAACCCTTTGTCCGGTCATAGAACAGGGTCTCCACACAGGGAACCCGTTGTCCCGTCACAGCACAGTGTCTCCAAAAAGGGAACCCATTGTCCCGTCGCAGAACAGGGTCTCCACGCAGGGAATCCATTGTCCCGTCACAGAACTGTGTCTCCAGGCAGGGAACCCCTTGTCCCGTCACAAAACATTGTCTCCACGCAGGGAACCCGTTGTCCCGTCACAGAACAGGGTCTCCAAGAGGGGAACCACTGGCCCCGTCACAGAACAGGGTCTTCACGCAGGGAACCCCTTGTCCCGTCACACAACAGGGTCTCCACACAGGGAACCCCTTGTCCCGACACAGAAAAGTGTCTCCACGCAGGGAACCCGCTGTCCCGTCACAGAACAGGGTCTGCACGCAGGGGACCCCTTGTCCCGTCACAGAACAGGGTCTCCACGCCGGGAACCCCTTGTGTCGTCACAGAACAGGGTCTCCAGGCAGGGAACCCATTGTCCCATCACAGAACAGGGTCTCCACGAAGGGAACCCCTTGTCACGTCACAGAACAGTGTCTCCAGGCAGGGAACCCGTTGTCCCGTCACAGAACAATGTCTCCAGGCAGGGAACCCGTTGTCCCGTCACAGAACAGGATCTCCACGCAATGAACCCGTTGTCACATCAAAGAACAGTTTCTCCACGCAGGGAACCCTTTGTCCCGTCACAGAAGAGGGTCTCCACGCAGGGAACCCGTTGTCCCTTCAAAGAACAGGTTCTCCATGCAGGGAACAAGTTGTCCCGTCACAGAACAGGGTCTCAATGCAGGGAACCCGTTGTCCCATCACAGAACAGGGTCTCCAGGCAGGGAACTCATTGTCCCGTCAGAGAACAGCGTCTCCACGCCGGGAACCCGTTGTCCCGTCACAGAAGATTGTCTCCACACAGGGAATCCGTTGCCCCATCACAGAACAGTGTCTCCACGCAGGGAACCCCTTGTCCCGTCACAGAACAGGGTCTCCCGGCAGGGAATCCGTTGTCCCACCAGAGAACAGGGTCTCCACGCAGGGAACACGTTGTCCCGTCACCGCACAGGGTCTCCACGCAGGGAACCCCTTGTCCCGTCACAGAACAGTGTCTCCAGGCAGGGAACCCCTTGTCCAGACACAAAACTGTGTCTCTAGGCAGGGAACCCATTGTCCCTTCACAAAACAGGGTCTCCACGCAGTGAACGCCTTGTCCCGTCACAGAACAGGTTCTCCAGGCAGGGAACCCATTGTCCTGTCACAGAACAGGGTCTCCAGGCTAGGAACCCGTTGTCCCGTCACAGCACAGTGTCTCCACGCAGGGAACCCCTTGTCCCCTCACAGAACAGAATCTCCAGGTAGGGAACCCCTTGTCCCGTCACAGAACAGGGTCTGCCTGCAGGGAATCCGTTGTCCCATCACAGAACAGGGTCTCCACACAGGGAACCCCTTGTCCCGCCACAGAACAGGGTCTCCAGGCAAGGATCCCGTTGTCCCGTCACAGCACAGGGTCTCCACGCAGGGAACCCGTTGTCCCGTCACAGAACAGGGTCTCCAAGCAGGGAACCCCTTGTGCCGTTACAGAACAGGTTCTCCAGGCAGGGAACACGTTGTCCCGTCACAGAACAGGGTCTCCACGCGGGGAACCCGTTGTCCCGTCACAGAACAGTGTCACCACGCAGGGAACCCGTTGTCCTGTCACAGAACAGGGTCTCCACGCAGGGAACCACTTGTCCCGTCACAGCTCAGGGTCTCCAGGCAGGGAACCCGTTGTCCTGTCACAGAACAGGGTCTCCAGTCAGGGAACCCGTTGTCCCATCACAGAACAGTGTCTCCAGGCAGGGAACCCATGGTCCCGTCACGGAACAGGGTCTCCAGGCAGGGAGCCCGTTGTCCCATCACAGAACAGGGTCTCCACGAAGGGAACCCGTTGTCCCGTCACAGAACAGGGTCTCCAGTCAGGGAACCCGTTGTCCCGTCACGGCACAGTGTCTCCAAAAAGGGAACCCATTGTCCCGACGCAGAACAGGGTCTCCACGTAGGGAACCCGTTGTCCCGTCACAGAACAGGGTCTCCACGTAGGGAACCCATTGTCCCGTCACAGAACTGTGTCGCCAGGCAGGGAAACCCTTGTCCCATCACAAAACATTGTCTCCACGCAGGGAACCCGTTGTCCCGTCACAGAACAGGGTCTCCAGGCAGGGAACCCCTTGTCCCATCACAGAAGAGTGTCTCCAGGCAGGGAACCCGTTGTCCCGTCACAGAACAGGGTCTCCGCGCAGGGAACCCGTTTTCTCGTCACAGAACAGGGTCTCCAGGCAGGGAACCTGTTTTCCATCACAGAACAGCGTCTCCAGGCAGGGAACCCATTGCCCGGTCACAGAACAGGGTCTCCACGCAGGGAACAATTTGTGCCGTTACAGAACAGGGTCTCCAGGCAAGGAAACCCGGTGTCCCGCCACAGAACAGGGTCTCCAGGCAGGGAACCCATTGCCCGGTCACAGAACAGGGTCTCCACGCAGGGAACAATTTGTGCCGTTACAGAACAGGGTCTCCAGGCAAGGAAACCCGCTGTCCCGTCACAGAACAGGGTCTCCACGCAGGGAACCCGTTGTCCCGTCACAGAACAGGGTCTCCACACAGGAAACCCTTTGTCCTGTCACAGAACAGGGTCTCCACGCAGGGAAACCCTTGTCCCGTCACAGAACAGGTTCTCCAGGCAGGGAACCCGTTGTCCCATCACAGAACAGGGTCTCCAAAAAGGGAACCCTTTGTCCCGTCGCAGAACAGGGTCTCAACGCAGGGAACCCGTTGTCCCGTCACGGAAAAGGGTCTCCACGCAGGGAACCCGTTGTCTCGTCACAGAACAGGGTCTCCAGGCAGGGAACCCCTTGTCCTGTCACAAAACATTGTCTCCACGCAGGGAACCCCTTGTCCCATCACAGAACAGGGTCTCCACTAGGGGAACCCCTGGTCCCGTCACAGAACAGGGTCTCCACACAGGGAACCCCTTGTCCCGTAAAAGAACAGGGTCTCCACGCAGGGAACCCGTTGTCCCGTCACAGAACAGGGTCTCCACGCAGGGAACCTGTTTTCCATCACAGAACAGGGTCTCCACGCAGGGAACCCCTTGTCCCGTCACAGAACAGGGTCTCCAGGCATGGAATCCGTTGTCATATAACAGAACAGGGTCTCCACCCAGGGAACCCCTTGTCCCGTCACAGAACAGGTTCTCCAAGCAGGGAACCCCTTGCCCCGTCACGGAACAGGGTCTCCACGCAGGGAACCCCTTGTCCCGTCACAGAACTGTGTCTCCAGGCAGGGAACCCATTGTCCCGTCACAGAACAGGGTCTCCACGCAGGGAATCCCTTGTCCCGTCACAGAACAGGGTCTCCAGGCAGGGAACCCATTTGTCCCGACACAGCACAGGGTCTCCACGCATGGAACCCGTTGTCACATCAAAGAACAGGGTCTCCAGGCAGGGGACCCATTATCCCGTCACAGAACAGGGTCTCCACGCAGGGAACCCCTTGTTCCGTCACGGAAGAGGGTCTCCACGCAGGGAACCCGTTGTCCTGTCACAGAACAGGGTCTCCGGGCAGGGAACCCCTTGTCCCATCACACAACAGGGTCTCCAGGCAGGGAACCCGTTGTCCCGTCACAGAACAGGGTCTCCACGCAGGGAACCCCTTGTCCCATCAAAGAACAGGGTCTCCAAGCATGGAACCCCTTGTGCCGTGACAGAACAGGGTCTCTGTGGAGAGCTATTTGGCTGTGAACGGGCATGTGAGCAATCCAGACAATTGCTTGACAATTGTAAGGTAGTGACCCACAGGCACTGAGGCCTCGCCTGAGGGTTACTAAAGTTCGTGTATGTGCAGAAGCCTTGGGAAAGGTTAGCATGGAAAACTACTGAGAGAGATACGCAGAGAAGGAATGTTAACTGTAATCTTGAAACATATGCTGTAATAGTTAACCAATCAGTAAACTGTTGCTAGCACTCGGCTAAGTGAAGTTAACCAACCAAGTGTTATCGAATGTTCTACTGTTCTGAAACTTTCCTATAAAAGGCATGATTGCGCACATTAAATTCTTCAGCGTGGATCACATTGATCTGTGTTTCGTTGTTCCCAAATCCCCGCAGGTCTCCAGGCAAGGAACCCCTTGTCCCGTCACAGCACAGGGTCTCCAAGCAGGGAACCCATTGTCCCGTCACAGAACAGGTTCTCCACGCAGGGAAACCCTTGTCCCGTCACAGAACAGGGTCTCCACGCTGGGAACCCGTAGTCCCGTCACAGAACAGGGTCTCCATGCAGGGAACCCGTTGTCCCATCTCAGAACAGGGTCTTCACGCAGGGAACCCGTTGACTCATCAAAGAACAGGGTCTCCAGGCAGGGAACCCTTTCTCCTGTCACAGAACAGGGTCTCCACGCGGGGAACCCCTTGTGTCGTCACAGAACAGGGTCTCCAGGCAGGAAACCCATTGTCCATCACAGAACAATTTCTCCACGCAGGGAACCCCGTGTCCCTTCACAGAACAGGGTCTCCACGCAGGGAACCCCTTGTCCCGTCACAGAGCAGGGTCTCCACGAAGGGAACCCATTGTCCCGTCACAGAACAGGGTCTCCAGGCAGGGAACAATTTGTCCCGTTACAGAACAGGGTCTCCACGCAGGAAACCCGGAGTCCCGCCACAGAACAGGGTCTCCAGTCCGGGAATCCGTTGTCCCGTCACAGAACATTATCTCCAGGCAGGGAACCCATTGTCCCGTCACAGAACAGGTTCTCCACACAGGGAACCCTTTGTCCCGTCACAGAACAGGGTCTCCACGCAGGGAACCCGTTGTCCCATCACAGAACAGGGTCTCCACGCAGGGAACCCCTTGTCCCGTCACAGCACAGTGTCTCCAAAAAGGAACCCTTTGTCCCGTTGCAGAACAGGGTCTCCACGCAGGGAACCCATTGTCCCATCACAGAACTGTGTCTCCAGGCGGAGAACCCCTTGTCCCGTCACAAAACATTGTCTCCACGCAGCGAACCCGTTGTCCCGTCACAGAACAGGGTCTCCACGAGGGGAACCCCTGGTCCCGTCACAGAACAGGGTCTCCACGCAGGGAACCCGTTGTCCCGTCACAGAACTGGGTCTCCACGCAGGGAACCCCTTGCCCCGTCAGAGAACAGGGTCTCCAGGCAAGAAACTCGTTGTCCCGTCACAGCGCAGGGTCTCCACGCAGGGAACCTGTTGCCCCATCACAGAACAGGGTCTCCAAGCAGGGAACCCCTTGTCCCGTCACAGAATAGGGTCTCCACGCAGGGAACCACTTGTCCCGTCACGGAACATGGTTTCCACACAGGGAACCCCTTGTCCCGTAACAGAACAGGGTCTCCAGGCAAGGAACCCGTTGTCCCGTCACAGCACAGATTCTCCACGCAGGGAACCCTTTGTCCCGTCACAGAACAGGGTCTCCACGCAGGGAACCACTTGTGCCGTCACAGAACTGTGTCTCCAAGAAGGGAACCCATTGTCCCGCTACAGAACAGGGTCTCCACACAGGGAACCCCTTGTCCAGTCACGGAACAGGGTCTCCACGCAGGGAACCCATTGTCCCGTCACAGAACAGGGTCTCCAGGCGGGGAACAATTTGTCCCGTTACAGAACAGGGTCTCCACGCAGGAAAAACGGTGTCCCGCCACAGAAAGGGGTCTCCAGGCCGGGAACCCGTTGTCCCGTCACAGAACAGGGTCTCTGCGCAGGGAACCCATTGTCCCGTCACAGAACAGGGTCTCCAGGCAGGGAACCCCTTGTGCCGTCACAGAACAGGGTCTCCACGCAGGGAACCCGTTGTCTCGTCACAGAACTGTGTCTCCAGGAAGGGAACCCATTGTCCCGTCACAAAACATTGTCTCCACACAGGGAACCCCTTGTCCCGTCACAGAACAGTGTCTCCACACAGGGAACCCCATGTACCGTAAAAGAACAGGGTCTCCACGCAGGGAACCCGTTGTCCCGTCAGAGAACAGGGTCTCCAGGCAGGGAACCCCTTGTCCCGTCACGGAAAAGGGTCTCCAGGCAGGGAACCCGTTGTCCCGTCACAGAAAAGGGTCTCCAGGCAGGGAATCCGTTGTCCCATAACAGAACAGGGTCTCCAGGCAGGGAACCTGTTTTCACATCAAAGAACAGGGTCTCCACGCAGGGAAAAAGTTGTCCCGTCACAGAACAGGGTCTCCACGCAGGGAACCCGTTGTCCTGTCACAGAACAGGGCCTCCACGCAGGAAACCCGTTGTCCCGTCACAGAACAGGGTCTCCACGCAGGGAACCCGTTGTTCCGTCTCAGAACAGTGTCTCCACGCAGGGAACCGTTTGTCCCGTCACAGAACAGGGTCTCCACGCAGGGAACCCCTTGTCCCGTCACAGAACAGGGTATCCAGGCAGGGAACCCTTTGTCCCGTCACAGAACAATGTCTGCACGCAGGGAACCTGTTGTCCCGTAACAGCACAGTGTTTCCAAAAATGGAACCCATTGTCCCGTCACAGTGCAGGGTCTCCACCCAGGGAACCCGTTGTCCAGTCACAGAACAGGGTCTTTACGCAGGGAACCCGTTGTTCCATCACAGAACAGAGTCTCCACGCAGGGAACCCGTTGTCCCGTCACAGAACAGGGTCTCCAGGCAGGGAACCCCTTGTCCCGTCACAGAACAGTGTCTCCAAGCAGGGAACCCATTGTCCCGTCGCAGAACAGGGTCTCCTCGCAGGGAACCCGCTGCCCCGCCACAGAACAGGTTCTCCACGCAGGGAACCCCTTGTGCCGTCACAGAACAGGGTCTTCAGGCAGGGAACCCCTTGTCCCGTCACAGAACAGGGCCACCACGCAGGGAACCCTTTGTCCCATCACAGAACAGTGTCTGCACGCAGGGAACACGTTGTCCTGTCACAGAACAGGGTCTCCACGCAGGGAACCCGTTGTCCCGTCACAGAACAGGGTCTCCACGCAGGGAACCCGTTGTCCCACCACAGAACAGGGTCTCCACGCAGGGAACACATAGCCCCATCACAGAACAGTGTCTCCAGGCAGGGAACCCGTTCTCCCATCACAGAACAGGGTCTCCACGCAGGGAACCCATTGTGCCATCATAGAACAGGTTCTCCACGCAGGGAATCCCTTGTCCCGTCACAGAACAGGGTCTCCAGGCACGGAACCCGTTGTCCCGTCACAGAACAGGGTCTCCAGGCGGGGTACCCGTTGTCCCGTCCCAGAATAGGGTCTCCACGCAGGGAACCCGTTGTCCCGTCAAAGAACAGATTCTCCACGCAGGGAACCCCTTGTCCCATCACAGAACAGTGTCTCCAGGCAGGGAACCCGTTGTCCCGTCACAGAACAGGGTCTGCAAGCATGGAATCCGTTGTCCCGTCACAGAACAGTGTCTGCACGCAGGGAACCCGTTGTCCCGTAACCGCAGAGTGTCTCCAAAAAGGGAACCCATTGTCCCGTCACAGTGCAGGGTCTCCACGCAGGGAACCCGTTGTCCGGTCACAGAACAGGGTCTTAACGCAGGGAACCCGTTGTCCCGTCACAGAACAGAGTCTCCACACAGGGAACCCGTTGTCCCGTCACAGAACAGGGTCTCCTCGCAGGGAACCCGCTGTCCCGTCACAGAACAGGGTCTCCACGCAGGGAACCCCTTGTCCCGTCACAGAACAGGGTCTCCAGGCAGCGAACCCATTGTCCCGTCACAGAACAGGGTCTCCAGGCTGGGAACCCGTGGTCCCGTCACAGCACAGGTTCTCCACGCAGGGAACGCCCAGTCCCGTCACAGAACAGTGTCTCCACGCAGGGAACCCCTTGTCCCGTCACAGAACAGGGTCTCCAGGCAGGGAACCCCTTGTCCCGTCACAGAACAGGTTCTACACGCAGGGAACCCCTTGTCCCATCCCAGAACTGTGTCTCCAGACAGGGAACCCCATGTACCGTAAAAGAACAGGGTCTCCACGCAGGGAACCCGTTGTCCCGTCAGAGAACAGGGTCTCCAGGCAGGGAACCCCTTGTCCCGTCACGGAAAAGGGTCTCCAGGCAGGGAACCCGTTGTCCCGTCACAGAAAAGGGTCTCCAGGCAGGGAAAAAGTTGTCCCGTCACAGAACAGGGTCTCCACGCAGGGAACCCGTTGTCCTGTCACAGAACAGGGCCTCCACGCAGGGAACCCGTTGTCCCGTCACAGAACAGGGTCTCCACGCAGGGAACCCGTTGTTCCGTCTCAGAACAGTGTCTCCACGCAGGGAACCGTTTGTCCCGTCACAGAACAGGGTCTCCACGCAGGGAACCCCTTGTCCCGTCACAGAACAGGGTATCCAGGCAGGGAACCCTTTGTCCCGTCACAGAACAATGTCTGCACGCAGGGAACCTGTTGTCCCGTAACAGCACAGTGTTTCCAAAAATGGAACCCATTGTCCCGTCACAGTGCAGGGTCTCCACCCAGGGAACCCGTTGTCCAGTCACAGAACAGGGTCTTTACGCAGGGAACCCGTTGTTCCATCACAGAACAGAGTCTCCACGCAGGGAACCCGTTGTCCCGTCACAGAACAGGGTCTCCAGGCAGGGAACCCCTTGTCCCGTCACAGAACAGTGTCTCCAAGCAGGGAACCCATTGTCCCGTCGCAGAACAGGGTCTCCTCGCAGGGAACCCGCTGCCCCGCCACAGAACAGGTTCTCCACGCAGGGAACCCCTTGTGCCGTCACAGAACAGGGTCTTCAGGCAGGGAACCCCTTGTCCCGTCACAGAACAGGGCCACCACGCAGGGAACCCTTTGTCCCATCACAGAACAGTGTCTGCACGCAGGGAACACGTTGTCCTGTCACAGAACAGGGTCTCCACGCAGGGAACCCGTTGTCCCGTCACAGAACAGGGTCTCCACGCAGGGAACCCGTTGTCCCACCACAGAACAGGGTCTCCACGCAGGGAACACATAGCCCCATCACAGAACAGTGTCTCCAGGCAGGGAACCCGTTCTCCCATCACAGAACAGGGTCTCCACGCAGGGAACCCATTGTGCCATCATAGAACAGGTTCTCCACGCAGGGAATCCCTTGTCCCGTCACAGAACAGGGTCTCCAGGCACGGAACCCGTTGTCCCGTCACAGAACAGGGTCTCCAGGCGGGGTACCCGTTGTCCCGTCCCAGAATAGGGTCTCCACGCAGGGAACCCGTTGTCCCGTCAAAGAACAGAGTCTCCACGCAGGGAACCCCTTGTCCCATCACAGAACAGTGTCTCCAGGCAGGGAACCCGTTGTCCCGTCACAGAACAGGGTCTGCCTGCAGGGAATCCGTTGTCCCGTCACAGAACAGTGTCTGCACGCAGGGAACCCGTTGTCCCGTAACCGCAGAGTGTCTCCAAAAAGGGAACCCATTGTCCCGTCACAGTGCAGGGTCTCCACGCAGGGAACCCGTTGTCCGGTCACAGAACAGGGTCTTAACGCAGGGAACCCGTTGTCCCGTCACAGAACAGAGTCTCCACACAGGGAACCCGTTGTCCCGTCACAGAACAGGGTCTCCTCGCAGGGAACCCGCTGTCCCGTCACAGAACAGGGTCTCCACGCAGGGAACCCCTTGTCCCGTCACAGAACAGGGTCTCCAGGCAGCGAACCCATTGTCCCGTCACAGAACAGGGTCTCCAGGCTGGGAACCCGTGGTCCCGTCACAGCACAGGTTCTCCACGCAGGGAACGCCCAGTCCCGTCACAGAACAGTGTCTCCACGCAGGGAACCCGTTGTCCCGTCACAGAACAGGGTCTCCAGGCAGGGAACCCCTTGTCCCGTCACAGAACAGGTTCTACACGCAGGGAACCCCTTGTCCCATCCCAGAACTGTGTCTCCAGACAGGGAACCCGCTATCCCTTCACAGGACAGGGTCTCCAGTCAGGGGACCCCTTGTCCAGTCACAGAACAGGGTCTCCAGGCAGGGAACCCTTTGTCCCGTCACAGAACAGTGTGTCCACGCAGGGAACCCGTTGTACCGTCGCAGAACAGGGTCACCACGCAGGGAACCCGTTGGCCCGTCACAGCACTGTGTCTCCAAGCTGGGAACCCCTTGTCCTGTCACAGAACAGGATCTCCACGCAGGGAACCCGTTGTCCCTTCACAGAACAGGTTCTCCAGGCAGGGAAGCCGTTCTCCCATCACAGAACAGTGTCTCCAGGCAGGTAACCCCTTGTCCCGTCACAAAAAAGTGTCTCCACGCAGGGAACCCATTGTCCCGTCACAGAACAGGGTCTCCAGGCAGGGAACCCTTTGTCCCGTCCCAGAACAGGGTCTCCATGCAGGGAACCTGTTGTCCCTTCACAGAACCGGGTCTCCACGCCAGGAACCCGTTGTCCCATCACAGAACAGGGTCTCCACACAAGGAACCCGTTGTCCCATCACAGAACAGGGTCTCCACGCAGGGAACCCCTTGTCCCGTCGCAGAACTGGGTCTGCCGGCAGGGAACCCTTTGTCCCGTCACAGAACAGGGTCTCCACGCAGGGAACCCGCTGTCCTGCCACAGAACAGGTTCTCCACGCAGGGAACCCCTTGAGCCGTCACAAAACTGGGTCTTCAGGCAGGGAACCCGTTGTCCCGTCACAGCACAGTGTCTCCAAAAAGAGAACCCATTGTCCCGTCGCAGAACAGGGTCTCCACCCAGGGAACCCGTTGTCCCGTCACAGAACAGGGTCTCCGCGCAGGGAACCCATTGTCCCGTCACAGAACTGTGTCTCCAGGCAGAGAACCCCTTGTCCCGTCACAAAACATTGTCTCCACGCAGCGAACCCGTCGTCCCGTCACAGAACAGGGTCTCCACGAGGGGAACTCCTGGTCCCGTCTCAGAACATGGTCTCCACGCAGGGAACCCCTTGTCCCATCACAGAACAGGGTCTCCACGCAGGGAACCCCTTGTCCCGTCAGAGAACATGGTCTCCACGCAGGGAACCCGTTGTCCCTTCACAGAACAGGGTCTCCACACAGGGAACCCCTTGTCCCGTCACAGAACAGGGTCTCCACGCAGGGAACCCGTTGTCCCGTCACAGAACAGGGTCTCCAGGCAAGGAACCCGTTGTCCCGTCACAGCCCAGTGTCTCCACGCAGGGAACCCCTTGTCCCCTCACAGAACAGAGTCTCCAAGCAGGGAACCCCTTGTCCCGTCACAGAAGAGTGTCTCCAGGCAGGGAACCCATTGTCCCGTCACAGAACAGGGTCTCCACGCAGGGAACCCGTGGTCCCGTCACAGCACAGGTTCTCCACGCAGGGAACACCTTGTCCCGTCACAGAGCAGTGTCTCCACGCAGGGAACCCCTTGTCCTGTCACAGAACTGTGTCTCCAGGTAGGGAACCCATTGTCCCGTCACAGAACAGGGTCTCCAGGCAGGGAACCCGTTGTCCTGTCACAGAACAGGGTCTCCAGCATAGAAACCGTTGTACCGTCACAGAACAGCGTCTCCACGCAGGGAACCCCTTGTCCCGTCACAGAACAGAGTCTCCAAACAGGGAACCCCTTGTCCCGTCACAGAACAGTGTCTCCAGGCAGGGAACCCGTTGTCCCGTCACAACACAGTGTCTACAAGAAGGGAACCCATTATCCCGTCGCAGAACAGGGTCTCCACGCAGGGAACACATAGCCCCATCACAGAACAGTGTCTCCAGGCAGGGAACCCGTTCTCCCATCACAGAACAGGGTCTCCACGCAGGGAACCCATTGTGCCATCATAGAACAGGTTCTCCACGCAGGGAATCCCTTGTCCCGTCACAGAACAGGGTCTCCAGGCACGGAACCCGTTGTCCCGTCACAGAACAGGGTCTCCAGGCGGGGTACCCGTTGTCCCGTCCCAGAATAGGGTCTCCACGCAGGGAACCCGTTGTCCCGTCAAAGAACAGAGTCTCCACGCAGGGAACCCCTTGTCCCATCACAGAACAGTGTCTCCAGGCAGGGAACCCGTTGTCCCGTCACAGAACAGGGTCTGCAAGCATGGAATCCGTTGTCCCATCACAGAACAGTGTCTGCACGCAGGGAACCCGTTGTCCCGTAACAGCAGAGTGTCTCCAAAAAGGGAACCCATTGTCCCGTCACAGTGCAGGGTCTCCACGCAGGGAACCCGTTGTCCGGTCACAGAACAGGGTCTTAACGCAGGGAACCCGTTGTCCCGTCACAGAACAGAGTCTCCACACAGGGAACCCGTTGTCCCGTCACAGAACAGGGTCTCCTCGCAGGGAACCCGCTGTCCCGTCACAGAACAGGGTCTCCACGCAGGGAACCCCTTGTCCCGTCACAGAACAGGGTCTCCAGGCAGCGAACCCATTGTCCCGTCACAGAACAGGGTCTCCAGGCTGGGAACCCGTGGTCCCATCACAGCACAGGTTCTCCACGCAGGGAACGCCCAGTCCCGTCACAGAACATTGTCTCCACGCAATGAACCCCTTGTCCCGTCACAGAACAGGGTCTCCAGGCAGGGAACCCCTTGTCCCGTCACAGAACAGGTTCTACACGCAGGGAACCCCTTGTCCCATCCCAGAACTGTGTCTCCAGACAGGGAACCCGCTATCCCTTCACAGAACAGGGTCTCCAGGCAGGGAACCCTTTGTCCCGTCACAGAACAGTGTGTCCACGCAGGGAACCCGTTGTACCGTCGCAGAACAGGGTCACCACGCAGGGAACCCGTTGGCCCGTCACAGCACTGTGTCTCCAAGCTGGGAACCCCTTGTCCTGTCACAGAACAGGATCTCCACGCAGGGAACCCGTTGTCCCTTCACAGAACAGGTTCTCCAGGCAGGGAACCCGTTCTCCCATCACAGAACAGTGTCTCCAGGCAGGTAACCCCTTGTCCCGTCACAAAAAAGTGTCTCCACGCAGGGAACCCATTGTCCCGTCACAGAACAGGGTCTCCAGGCAGGGAACCCTTTGTCCCGTCACAGAACAGGGTCTCCATGCAGGGAACCTGTTGTCCCTTCACAGAACCGGGTCTCCACGCCAGGAACCCGTTGTCCCATCACAGAACAGGGTCTCCACACAAGGAACCCGTTGTCCCATCACAGAACAGGGTCTCCACGCAGGGAACCCCTTGTCCCGTCGCAGAACTGGGTCTGCCGGCAGGGAACCCTTTGTCCCGTCACAGAACAGGGTCTCCTCGCAGGGAACCCGCTGTCCTGCCACAGAACAGGTTCTCCACGCAGGGAACCCCTTGAGCCGTCACAAATCTGGGTCTTCAGGCAGGGAACCCGTTGTCCCGTCACAGCACAGTGTCTCCAAAAAGAGAACCCATTGTCCCGTCGCAGAACAGGGTCTCCACCCAGGGAACCCGTTGTCCCGTCACAGAACAGGGTCTCTGCGCAGGGAACCCATTTTCCCGTCACAGAACTGTGTCTCCAGGCAGAGAACCCCTTGTCCCGTCACAAAACATTGTCTCCACGCAGCGAACCCGTCGTCCCGTCACAGAACAGGGTCTCCACGAGGGGAACTCCTGGTCCCGTCTCAGAACATGGTCTCCACGCAGGGAACCCCTTGTCCCGTCACAGAACAGGGTCTCCACGCAGGGAACCCCTTGTCCCGTCAGAGAACATGGTCTCCACGCAGGGAACCCGTTGTCCCTTCACAGAACAGGGTCTCCACACAGGGAACCCCTTGTCCCGTCACAGAACAGGGTCTCCACGCAGGGAACCCGTTGTCCCGTCACAGAACAGGGTCTCCAGGCAAGGAACCCGTTGTCCCGTCACAGCCCAGTGTCTCCACGCAGGGAACCCCTTGTCCCCTCACAGAACAGAGTCTCCAAGCAGGGAACCCCTTGTCCCTTCACAGAAGAGTGTCTCCAGGCAGGGAACCCATTGTCCCGTCACAGAACAGGGTCTCCACGCAGGGAACCCGTGGTCCCGTCACAGCACAGGTTCTCCACGCAGGGAACACCTTGTCCCGTCACAGAGCAGTGTCTCCACGCAGGGAACCCCTTGTCCTGTCACAGAACTGTGTCTCTAGGCAGGGAACCCATTGTCCCGTCACAGAACAGGGTCTCCAGGCAGGGAACCCGTTGTCCTGTCACAGAACAGGGTCTCCAGCATAGAAACCGTTGTACCGTCACAGAACAGCGTCTCCACGCAGGGAACCCCTTGTCCCGTCACAGAACAGAGTCTCCAAACAGGGAACCCCTTGTCCCGTCACAGAACAGTGTCTCCAGGCAGGGAACCCGTTGTCCCGTCACAACACAGTGTCTACAAGAAGGGAACCCATTATCCCGTCGCAGAACAGGGTCTCCACGCAGGGAACCCGATGTCCCGTCACACAACAGCGTCTCCACGCAGGGAACCAGTTGTCTCGTCACAGAACTGTGTCTCCAGGCAGGGAACCCCTTGTCCCGTCACAAAACATTGTCTCCACACAGGGAACGCCTTGTCCCATCACAGAACAGGGTCTCCAATAGGGGAACCCCTTGTCCCGTGACAGAACAGGGTCTCCACGAAGGGAACCCCTTGTCCCGTAAAAGAACAGGGTCTCCACGAAGGGAACCTGTTGTCCCGTCACAGAACAGGTTCTCCAGGCAGGGAACCCGTTGTCCCGTCACAGAACTGGGTCTCCAGGCAGGGAATCCGTTGTGCCATAAGAGAACAGGGTCTCCACGCAGGGAACCCTTTGTCCCGTAACAGAACATTGTATCCACGCAGGGAACCCCTTGTCCCTTCTCAGATGAGGTTCTCCACGCAGGGAACCCCTTGTCCCGTCACAGAACAGGGTCTCCACGCAGGGAAACCGTTGTCCCGTCACAGAACACTGTCTCCACGCAGGGAACCTGTTTTCCCGACACAGAACAGGGTCTCCACGCAGGGAACCCGTTGTCACATCAAAGAACAGATTCTCCACGGAGGGAACCCGTTATCCCATCACAGAATAGGGTCTCCACGCAGGGAACCCCTTGTTCCGTCACAGAACAGGGTCTCCACGCAGGGAACCCCTTGTCCCGTCACAGAACAGGGTCTGCGAGCAGGGAATCCGTTGTCCTATCACAGAACAGGGTCTCCACACAGGGAACCCCTTGTTCCGTCACAAAACAGGGTCTCCAGGCAAGGAACCCGTTGTCCAGTAACAGCACAGGGTCTCCACGCAGGGAACCCATTGTCCCGTCACAGAACAGGGTCTCCAAGCAGGGAACCCCTTGTGCCGTCACAGAACAGGGTCACCTGCCGGGGAAGCCTTTGTCCCGTCACAGAACAGGGTCTCCACGCAGGGAACCCCTTCTCCCGTCGCAGAACAGTATCTCCACGCAGGGAACCCGGTGTCCTGTCACAGAACAGGGTCTCCACGCAGGGAACCACTTGTCCCGTCTCGGAACAGGGTTTCCAGGCAGGGAACCCCTTGTGTCGTCAAAGAACAGGGTCTCCACGCAGGGAACTTCTTTTCCATCACAGAACATTGTCTCCACGCATGGAACTCGTTGTCCCGTCTCAGAACAGGGTCTCCACGCAGGGAACTCCTTGTCCCGTCACAGAACAGGGTCTCCAGCCAGGGAACACTTTGTCCCGTGACAGAACAGGGTCTCCACGCAGGGAAAAAGTTGTCCCGTCACAGCACAGGGTCTCCAGGCAGGGAACCATTTGTCCCCTCACAGAACAGGTTTTCCAGGCAAGGAACACTTTGTCCCGCCACAGAACAGGGTCTCCACACAGGGAACAAGTTGTCCCGTCACAGAACAGGGTCTCCACGCAGGGAACCCCTTGTCCCGTCACAGAACAGGGTCACCACGCAGGGAACCTGTTGTCCCGTCACAGAACAGGGTCTCCAGGCAGGGAACCCCTTGTCCCCTCACAGAACTGGTTCTCCAGGCAGGGAACCCCTTGTCCTGTCACAGAACAGGGTCTCCACACAGGGAACCACTTGTCCCGTAACAAAACATTGTCTCCAGGCAGGGAACCCGTTGTCCCACCACAGAACAGGGTCTCCACGAGTGGAACCCCTGGTCCCGTCACAGAACAGGGTCTCCACGCAGGGAACAAGTTGTCCCGTCACAGAACAGGTTCTCCACGCAGGGAACCCGTTGTCCCGTCACAGAACAGGGTCTCCACGCAGGGAACCCCTTGTCCCGCCACAGAACAGGGTTTCCATGCACGGAACCTATTTTCCATCACAGAACAGGGTCTCCAGGCAGGGAACCCCTTGTCCCCTCACAGAACAGGGTCTCCACGCAGGGAACCCCTTGTCCCGTCACAGAACAGGGTCTCCACGCAGGGAACCCCTTGTGCCGTCACAGAACAGGGTCTCCAGGCACGGAATCTGTTGTCCCGTCACAGCACAGGTTCTCCAGGCAGGGAACCCGTTGTCCTGTCACAGAACAGGGTCTCCATCAGGGAACCCCTTGTGCCGTCACAGAACAGGGTCTTCACGCAGGGAACCCCTTGTCCCGTCACAGAACAGGGTCTCCAGGCAGGGAACCCGTTGTCCCGCCAAAGAACAGGGTCTCCACGCAGGGAACCCATTGCCCCATCACAGAACAGTGTCTCCAGGCAGGGAACCCGTTCTCCCATCACAGAACAGCGTCTCCAGGCAGGGAACCCATTGTCCCGTCATAGAACAGGTTCTCCACGGAGGGAACCCGTTGTCCCTTCACAGAACAGGGTCTCCACGCAGGGAACCCGTTGTCCCATCCCAGAACAGGGTCTCCAGGCAGGGAACCCGTTGTCCCGTCACAGAACAGGGTCTCCAGGCAGGGAACCCCTTGTGCCGTCACAGAACAGGGTCTCCAGGCACGGAATCTGTTGTCCCGTCACAGCACAGGTTCTCCAGGCAGGGAACCCGTTGTCCCTTCACAGAACAGGGTCTCCAGGCAGGGAACCCTTTGTCCCATCACAGAACATTGTCTCCAGGCAGGGAACCCGTTCTCCCGTCACAGAAAAGGGTCTCCACGCAGGGAACCCCTTGTCCCGTCACAGAACTGGGTCTCCAGGCAGGGAACCCCTTGTCCCGTCACAGCACAGGGTCTCCACACATTGAACCCGTTGTCCCGTCGCAGAACAGGGTCTATAGGCAGGGAACCCGTTTTCCCGTCACAGAACAGGGTCTCCATTCGGGGAACCCGTTGTCCGGTCACACAACAGGGTCTCCATGCATGGAACCCGTTGTCCCGTCACAGAGCAGGGTCTACAAGCAGGGAACCCTTTCTCCCGTCACAGGACAGGGTCTCCACGCAGGGAACCCGTTGTCTCGTCACAGAACAGGGTCTCCAGGCAGGGAACCCCTTGTCCCGTCACAGAACAGGGTCTCCAGGCAGGGAACCCATTGTCCCTTCACAGAACAGGGTCTCCACGCAGGGAACAAGTTGTCCCTTCACTGAACAGGGTCTCCACGCAGGGAACCCCTTTTCCCGTCACAGAACAGGGTCTCCAGGCAGGGAACAAATTGTCCCACCACAGAACAGGGTCTCCAAGCAGGGAACCCGTTGTCCCGTCTCAGAACATGGTCTTCAGGCAGGGAATCTCTTGTCCTGTCACAGCACAGGGTCTCCACGCAGGGAACCCCTTGTCCAGTCGCAGAACCGGGTCTCCAAGCAGGGAACCCATGGTCCCATCACGGAACAGGGTCTCCACGCAGGGAACCCCTTGTCCCGTCACCGAACAGGGTCTCTACACAGGTACCTCCTTGTCCCTTCACGGAGCAGGGTCTCCACGCAGGGAACCCGTGGTTCCGTCATGGAACAGGATCTTCAGGCAGGGAATCAGTTGTCCCATCACAGAACAGGGTCTCCAGGCAGGGAACCCGTTGTCCCATCACAGAACAGGGTCTCCAGGCAGGAAACCACTTGTCCCTTCACAGAACAGGGTCTCCAGTCAGGGAACCGGTTGTCCCGTCACAGCACAGGGTTTCGAGGCAGGGAAACCGCTGTGACGTCACAGAACAGGTTCTCCCCGCTAGGAACCCGTTGTACCGTCACAGAACAGGTTCTCCACTCAGGGAACCTCTTGTCCCATCACAGAAAAGGGTCTCCGCATAGGGAAGCCGTTGTCCCGTCACAGAACAGAGTCTCCGCGCTGAAAACCCGTTGTCCCGTCACAGAACAGGGTCTCCACCCAGGGAACCTGTAGTCCCGTCACAAAACAGGGTCTCCAGGCATGGAACTCGTTGTCCCGTCACAGAACAGGGTTTTCACGAAGGGAATCCCTTGTCCCGTCACAGAACAGGGTCTCCACGCAAGTGACCCCTTGTTCCGTCGCAGAACAGGGTCTCCACCCGGGGAACCCGTTGTGCCATTACAGAACAGGGTCTGCTCGCAGGGAACCCCTTGTCCGTTCACAGAACAGGTTCTCCGCACAGGTAACTCCTTGTCCCGTCGCGGAACAGGGTCTCCAGTTAGGTAGCCCACTGTCCCGTCATGGAACAGGTTCTCCACACAGGGAACCCCTTGTCCCTTCACGGAACAGGGTCTCCAGGCTGGGAACACACTGTCCCTTCACTGAACAGGGTCTCCACGCAGGGAACCCGTTGTCCCGCTACAGAACAGGGTCTCCACGCAGGGAACCCCTTGTCCCGTCACAGAACAGGGTCTCCACTCAGGGAACCCGTTTTGCTGTCACAGAACAGGGTCTCTGCGGCAGGAGAACATGGACAACGCAGCAACGACCAATGTGATCAAACGTTTACAATTTATTAAACGCAAGCATCAGCTTTTATAGAAAGGTTACAAAGTACTGGAACAGTCCTTATCTGATTGGTTAACTTGTGAAACGTCCATAGCGACAGGCTCCTGCCTTGCAAGCAAGGCCTGCTCCGTGCTAATCTGATCTGGCGCCGACATCCTGCTCAGTGCCTTTGTGGCAACCTGAATGCAGGTGCTCAGTGCCTGATTGCGGTGCTCAGCGCCTTCGTGGTAAGCCTGCTCAGTGCCTCCCCAAGGCAACGTCCTCATCATGTCGGCACGTAGACATCCTGTGTTGACCCTTTCAGTAGCCTGTGAAGCCCTCAGCTCACTACTCGAGTGAAGCTAAGTCAGAGGCTGGATTGCTCACAACAAGAAACTCTGCAAAAGGTCTCCACCCAGGGAATCCATTGTCCTGTCACAAAACAGGGTCTCCAGGCAGGGAACCCGTTGTCCCATCACAGAACAGGGTTTTCACAAAGGGAATCCCTTGTCCCGTCACAGCACAGGGTCTCCATGCAGGGAACCCGTTGTCCCATCACGGAACAGGGTCTCCAGTTAGGGAACCCATTGTCCCGTCACGGAACAGGTTCTCCAGGCAGGGAACACCATGTCCCTTCACGGAACAGGGTCTCCAGGGTGCGAACCCACTGTCCCTTCACGGAACAGGGTCTCCAAGCAGGGAACCCGTTGTCCCATCGCAGAACAGGGTCTCCACGAAGGGAACCCGTTCTCCTGTTACAGAACAGGGTCTCCACGCAGGGAACCCGTTGTCCCGTCACAGAACAGGGTCTCCACGCAGGGAACCCCATTTCCCGTCACAGAACAGGGTCTCCCGTCATGGAACCCCTTGTCCCGTCACGGAGCAGGGTCTCCAGTCGGGGAACCCCTTGTCCCGTCACGGAACAGGTTCTCCAGGCAGGGAACCCATTGTCAATTCACGGAATTGTGTCTCCAGGCAGGGAACCCACTTTCCCGTCATGGAACAGGGTCTCCACGCAGGGAACCCCTTGACCCGTCACAGAACAGGGTCTCCGCGCATGGAACCCGTTGTCCCGTCACAGAACAGGGTCCCCCCTCAGGTAACCCATGGTCCCGTCACGGAACAGGATCTTCAGGCAGGGAACCCGTTCTCCCGTCACAGAACAGGGTCTCCGCGCATGGAACCCGTTGTCCCATCACAGAACAGAGTCGCCGCGCTGGGAAGCCGTTGTCTCGTCACAGAACAGAGTCTCCGAGCAGGGAACCCGTTGTCCCATCACAGAACAGGGTCTCCACGCAGGGAACCCGTTGTCCATCATCGAACAGGGTCTCCACGCAGGGAACCCCTTGTCCCATCACAGAACAGGGTCTCCGCGCACGGAAACCGTTCTCCCGTCACAGAACAAGGTCTCCACGCGGGGAACCCCTTGTCCCGTCACGGAGCAGGGTCTTCACGCGGCAAACCCTTTGTCCCGTCACAGAACAGGTTCTCCACACAGTGAACCCGTTGTCCCATCACAAAACAGCGTCTCCACGCAGGGAAACCGTTGTCCCGTCACAGAACAGGTATTCCAGGCAGGGAACCTGTTGTCCCGTCACGGAACAGTGTCTCCAGTCAGGGAACCCATTGTCCCGTCACGGAACATGTTCTCCAGGCAGGGAACCCATTGTCCCTTCACTGAACTTGGTCTCCAGGCAGGGAACCCACTTTCCCGTCACGGAACAGTGTCTCCAGGCAGGGAACCCCTTGTCCCGTCACAGAACAGGGTCTCCACGCAGGGAACCCGTTGCCCCGTCAATGGACAGGGTCTCCACGTAGGGAACCCGTTGTCCGTCACAGCACAGGGTCTCCACGCAGGGAACCATTGTCCTGTCACAGAACAGGGTCTCCAGGCAGGGCACCCGTTGTCCCGTCACAGAACAGGTATTCCACGAAGGGAACCCCTTGTCCCGCCACGGAACAGGGTCTCCACGCAGGGAACCCCTTGTCCCGTCACAGTACAAGGTCTCCGCAGGGAACCCGTTGCCCCGTCGCAGAACAGGGTCTCCACGCAGGGAACCCCTTGTCCCGCCACAGAACAGGGTCTCCACGCAGGGAACGCGTTGTCCCTCCACAGAACAGTGTCTCCACGCAGGGAACCCCTTGCCCCTTCACAGAACGGGGTCTATAGGCAGGGAACCCGTTGTCCCATCACACAACAGGGTCTCCAGGCAGGGAACCCCTTGTCCCGTCACCGAACAGGGTCTTCGCGCAGGGAACCCCTTGTCCTGTCACAGAACAGGTTCTCCGCGCAGGGAACCCGTTTTCCCGTCACAGAACAGGGTCTCCACGCAGGGAACCCCTTGTCCCTTCACAGAACAGGGTCTCCAGGCAGGGAACCCGTTGTCCCGCCATAGAACATTGTCTCCACGCAGGGAACCCGTTGTCCCGTCACAGAACAGGGTCTTCACGCAGGGAATCCCTTGTCCAGTCCCAGCACAGGGTCTCCACGCAGGGAACCCCTTGTCCCGTCGCAGAACAGGGTCTCCCTTCGCGGGGGTTTAGGAACAACGAAACACAGATCATTGTGATCCACGCTGAAGAATTTGATGTGCGCAATCATGCCTTTTATAGGAAAGTTTCAGAACAGTAGAACATTCGATAACACTTGGTTGGTTAACTTCACTTAGCCGAGTGCTAGCAACAGTTTACGGATTTGTTAACTATTACAGCATATGTTTCAAGGTTACAGTTAACATTCCTTCTCTGCGTATCTCTCTCAGTAGTTTTCTGTGCTAACTTTTCCCAAGACTTCTGCACGTACACGAACTTTAGTAATCCTCAGGCGAGGCCTCAATGCCTGCAGGTCACTACCTTACAATTGTCAAGCAGTTGTTTGGATTGCTCACATGCCCGTTCACAGCCAAATAGCTCTCCACAAATCCCCCTTTTTGTTTTTGAGCAATCCGGACCCGATTCACAGCACGAAATAGCATACTGGCAATACACTTCCACAAACAGCAAGAGATTAAAACAATAATAATCAATACCGTTGAAACTGTTAAACCTTGTTTGATTACTACTCCTAGCCAACTACTAATACCCCAACTCTGTAACAACTTTTGAAACCAATCCCATTCTGAGAGTACTTGTAACTTTTGCACTCGTGAGAACCTAAAGTGTGTTTTTTGTAAGCAAGCGAAATTTACAGTCCAATTCAGCAAGCCTCTTCTCTTAGCTCCTTCTTATCTTCCAGGCCTGCATTCTTGTCTCATTAACTGTCCAGGAGTTGCTTCTTTTCCACGGTCGGCTGCACAGAGGTAACCAGGAGTTACCCCTGCTACATGGCCAGCTGCACATGCTTGGCTTTCATTCAGAGCAGGCATATGTCCATTCTCTAACAAGAAATCATCCACATCTCCCCCTTTTCTTTTCTTGAGTAAGCCAAAGCTGTTTTACCAGGTTTTCAATCATACCACGAATACATTGCAAAATACAAGGTACAATCATAACTATGGTCAAGATTACTACCAAAATCATTCCAATACCTTTAATCAGAGATGTGAGCCAACCATTAAAGTCCCAAGATGTAAGAAGGGCATTTAACCAAGGAATTTTATCGTTCTGATTGACATCATGAAGTACTTTTGCATGCTTCCAAATTTCTTTAACATCTTTCAAGGTCTTTCCAGACTGATCAAGATAACTACAACAAGATTCATTAATTAAAGTACATACTCTGTCTACTTGAGCTGTTAATATATCTAAAGCCTTACAATTCTACAAAACTATCTTTTTTAAAGAATTTACTTGTACTTGTATTAACATAGTCACATACGTATTGCCATTAAAAACAGCATAACAAACTTACACTGGAATCATTTTGCACACTTTGCTTTAGTCTTGCAGTCACATTACATCCTTTATTACATTCTATAACTTGATATGGTTCTGGTCCTTTCCACTCATTATCATGTAGGTCTTTATATAGAACTGGTGGTTTGGGCAAGGAATCATCTGTTAGATGTCACAAATGCTGTATTGCAGAAAGAGAATCAAAACTAGACAAATTCAAAAGCTTTTGTACAATTTACGCTTTGCAAACTGTTTGAAGAAAATCCTTACATTTCCCTTGGGTGTTTTTATATATAATACCTGCTTTAGACGACCCTATTTGAGCAGAGGATTTGGACTAGATCATATCTCCAACATATGCCAACCACAGGCTGCTTGGCCTGCCTTTCTCTCCTGTATAGCTCTCTGATAACAGGAGAGGCCATCCCTCACATCAAGGTCTGGCATGGCATGTGTCCCCACCACTCAACGCCTGCTGGGTTGCAGCCAGCAGCGGAGCTAAAGGTTCTTCTTGGTGGCAAACACAGAGGCCAACCCAGTCTTACCCTTGACTGTGACAGGAGGTATTTGGCCAACCTCAGTCTTGGCACCTTGTTGTCAGTGCAGAGGTTCACCTGCTTCATTCAGTAACAAGTCGCTACTATGGCAAAGCACATACAGATTTACATTAGCAGTATATATACTACAGGGTGCAGCAGCATGTTGAAGATGCTAGTGGCAGTGAGGGATCAGCCAAAGAAATTTCTTACCAGTGGAGTTCTCTCATTCAAAAGGCTGGATTGCTCACATGTCCGTTAACTGAAAGGAATGCTTCCACAATACCCTCTTCTTGTTTTTGAGCAATCCAGATTTGATTTAGCATTCTGTTTACAAATTTCTTCAGTATAGTAAATACAATGGTGCATGCAAGCAAAATTAGTAATATAATGCCTAAAACCTTCAAAGCAATAATTATCCAATTTTGAATCCAAGTCCCTATTCCGCATCCTGAAAAAATGTTGCGGAGCCAGTCATCTAAAGGATTCACATCTTGTTGGATTTTTTGTGAGTGTCCTTTTAGATAGGTCAATTGTTTGTGAACGCTCTTACTGTGATCGGACAGATTCACACAACACATACCTTCAAAGTCCTCACAGCCATGACCCTGTGCCAACAGCAAAAAGTCGATGGCTGTGCAGTTCTGCAGGAGGGAGTGTCTTAAGCTATTTTGATCCATTAATAATTCTTCGAGAACGGCAGTAGTTACATTAGCCTGCTTTTCTGCCCAACAAGCTAGCTGGGCTGCTGTTCTTAGGGCATTTCCTGCAGCCGCTCCAGGGACAAATAGTGACAGAGCTACTAGAGCAGCTCTGCTCAGTAATTGAACATTGTCATTACAATCAGGGGTGAGTCCTATTGATCTATAGTGGAGAATATGACTAAGATTACTCAATTCTGTAAACTTTGGTGCAAAAATAGTCAGTGAACCTAAATAGCATGGCCCTCCAACAATGTCTTCCGGTATTCCTTGCCATGCCCTATCCCCACAGATTAAAAAGACATCTGGTGGTAGGGCCTTGGCAGATTTGTTATTCCAAAGGAGGGGCACTGACCCAGGCCAGTGAGTAGATCCGTATGCCTTAAAGGCTGTTGCCTTCCCAGCCGTATCATTTATCCCACAATATTCATTAGCGTACCAATAGGTGCTATCTTTGGGCGAAACATCTGGTGAGTTGACTGAATATGGGCAGCCTGCATATTTGCATCCAAACATTATGCAGGTTTGTGTCCAGTTTTGTGAGCTATTCCCAATTGCTTGCGATGCCATTAAATTTAATTCTTGTGGATCCCAAGGGAGTGTCCTATTCAATCCAGATATCAATTCTGCTGAGCAGTCCGCAACATTTTTTGACTTACTGCAGTTGTTGGTCGAAAATGCCTTAAAGCTGTTCTCATTATACCCAGGTATTCCTATTAGACATGTTTGAAATGGATCTGTGGCTGATGCCATAGCAAGACAAAATTCCGACACCCCACTCTCACTGGCCCATGTTACCCACAAATTTTTTCTAGGATTAATTTCGTGTAACAGAGATACAGAATTATATACAAAGAGCAAAATTAACAGCTTAACCACTAACAGGTTCTTAATCATCACTGACATCTTCTGCTGTAGAGGAAAGGCTTTCTGCTGAGTTGCGCCAGGGCCGTATCCACCGAGCCGGTATCCACCGAATGCCTTGATCTGTAAGCAAACATATAACCTCTTCCTGTTAGCTTAACTTCTGCGGGTTTTGCCTTATCATCTTCTGACAGCTGCTGCAAATTTGTATGCGCTAACATCTCTTTTACAAGTGACAAATCCATACAATACAAGGCGTAGTTTCTTATTAGCAACTGGCTAGTGAGTACAGGTGGTGTTATACACAAAATCACAGCCTCTAATAAGAGCTACTTTACATGCACACACATTCAAGCTCCTGTAGCTAAGGCATTGGGTTTTTCCGCTCGTCCATCCAGCTCATGACAAGGCCTGAGAAACTTTGCAGGCAGCCTCCATGGACCTGTAGGTAGAACACAAATATATCCCTTCCCCCATGCCATCAGTTCTCGAGAAGTAAGTCAAGCTAAAAATGATTCCTTAAAGCGAAGGCATTCTGATGAAACAGGAATGTGAAGCAGGTGCAGAAGCAAACTGCACCGTATCTCTGCCACCCTGGTGCTGTTTGGGTGGAGATTGGTAAAGCTTGGATTCTCCCCTAGGTTACCTTAAACACACTAAGCAGTACTGCTCGGCAGGAGCTACAAATGCCTGCCTGCCCAGCAGCAGCTACAGCTGCCAGCCTGCTGAGCAGCAGCCATAAATTCCTGCTGGCAGCAGCACCTCTGCATTAACCCTTTCTTGCCCAAAATGTTAATCTGCTACCCATTAAAAACTTTTACATTAACCCAATAACAAAAAATACACAGAACACTGTCTGCCCTCAACAGACACACACATACACACACATTCATGGGATCCCACAAACACACTCCACACAACTACAATATGTGAAACACAAAATGCAGACAATCATTACTCCCACTACATGGTCACACATACAAAATGTAGTTGCAATGACCCTGTGAAGACAATCAGGAAACCAGCTCCAAGCAGCATCATCGCAGTGCAAGGTGGCAGGCTCAATCTCAGCGGGCGTCCCCGCAGAGGCTCTGCCTCCCTCACATCGCATGAGGCTTGGGCTTTTATACTGACCAAAATGCACACTCATTCCAATGCAGGTGGCCAGCCTACATCGGGAGAAGTGGCCAACAGTATCTATAAAGGTCTGCAAGGGTCGATAGAAACACAGACGTAGTTACATTTGCTAACTTTTAGTACATGAATATCACAGACAGACTATAAGCACACAATACATCTGCACCCCCCACCCATCTTACTTTTCCCTTTATAACTGCCCATTTATCATGAGGATCTGGGGGATCTAAATCAGGCTTCTTTTCCGGATCAACAGGCCTCGGGTCAAAAGGACTATCCAGGTCAGCATCAGAATTATCAGGCATCAGAATCTCAGGAGCAGCAACAACAGTCTGATGAAAATGCACAGGCTCCTCATTAACGTGTTCTGGAGTTTCAGTGTTATCAAGTGCAATTAAAACATTTTCTCCTGTAGGTTTCAGGTGATCTGAGAGTAGGCTTTTTCTCGGGATTAACAGGGTCTGGGGCAAAAGGATTGCCTTCATCGCCGTCCTCAGCCTCCGCAGCCGCGGCAGCAACTGGTGGAGGTTCGGAGGGGTGGGGGGGTGGGGGTGGTGGGGGGGGGGTTTGGGCTCCACTATCTCATTCTTTGACTTAGCCGTGTCGGAGAGCTGTAAATTTGTAAGTCCGTCATGAAGTGTCTGTACTTTCTCATCTAACAATCCTGTCCATTTGTCCCAACCTTGACGATCTTGAGGATCAGGCTCTGGGGGGAGGGAGGCCAGGGGCGGCGAAAGTGATAAAGGAAGATACAAATTTGTATCCCCTGGCCCATCCATCGGTTCTGGTTTTTTCGCATTTGTTCCATGGGAGTGGAAAAGCTCTTCTGCTTGCATTTTTTTTTTTTTTTTTTTTTTTTTTAATGAGTCAGTGATTAATCTCCACACAGTGGGATATCTGCTTGCCTCCTGCAATAATTCTTTTGTTGAGTCATTTAGTTCTTTCGGTTTTTCTGCTTCTTCTGGGGTAGAGACATTAGAGTTAATGGGGGAATGGTTTGGGGTGTAGGTAAGGGAATATTCTGGCACACCAGGCCTGTAATCTGTGGATGCCTTCACCTCACAGGGAGGTTTGATATCGTCAGGATTAGTAGCAATATCAGATTTTGATCTCTCTTTACTGGGCATGGCTTGAAAACCCCTCTTAATCGTTTTTGCAATTTTCGGGTAAGTTCTCCCTCCAGTACAGTGATCGAAGGGACACCGATCGGGGTTCTTGGAACCCTTCGTCAGGGGCTCTGCGATTAATTGGGAGGCAGGGAGGGAGGGAGGGGGGAGGGGGGCGGGAGGCTCAAGCAGGGATCCGGGTGGGGGGGCACTGGGGGTTGCGGATGGCATTGCCGGATATAAGGCTTTAACTGCCGAAGCAGCTGCAGCTCTTTCTGATTTCATATCCCGCAAAGTCTCTCGGACAAGTTTCCACAGCGTGGAGTATTTTTGGGCCTCACGCGCTGCCTTCCCCCCATCAGTTATAGTGTCCCAGAGCTGTACGCCTATCGCCTCCCATGTGGATATTTCAAATGCTGTTCCAATCCCACTAAATAGCCCCTTTTATTTACTCCACTGGAGTAACCCTTTAAGTACATCTTCTTCATATTTAATCCCTCTCCTTGAGAGGATGCATTGGAGGAAATTAAGGACAGCTGTCTCTTCCTTAGTTTGAGCCGCCCCCATTCCTCCCCGACCGCCACTTGCCTTTATCGAAGTGGACTCTTTTACGCGGAGACTCTCTTTCTTCTTTTTTTTTTTTCTTTTTTCTTTTTTCTTTTTCTCCTGCGGCACAGCCGTGCTCTCTCTACTCGGCAGGTCTGCTGCCGGCTGCTTTTCGGTCGGCCTCCCACCCGTCAGGTCTGCGCTGATCTTCACCGCCAAAGCAGCTCTCAGGAGGCAGAGCTGAGGGGTCCCTGTTCGGGCGCCACTTGCGGGGGTTTGGGAACAATGAAACACAGATCAATGTGATCCACGCTGAAGAATTTAATGTGCGCAATCATGCCTTTTATAGGAAAGTTTCAGAACAGTAGAACATTCGATAACACTTGGTTGGTTAACTTCACTTAGCCGAGTGCTAGCAACAGTTTACTGATTGGTTAACTATTACAGCATATGTTTCAAGGTTACAGTTAACATTCCTTCTCTGCGTATCTCTCTCAGTAGTTTTCCATGCTAACCTTTCCCAAGGCTTCTGCACATACACGAACTTTAGTAACCCTCAGGCGAGGCCTCAGTGCCTGTGGGTCACTACCTTACAATTGTCAAGCAATTGTCTGGATTGCTCACATGCCCGTTCACAGCCAAATAGCTCTCCACAGAGACCTTGTTCTGTCACGGCACAAGGGGTTCCATGCTTGGAGACCCTGTTCTGTGACGGGACAACGGGTTCCCTGCCTGGAGACCCTGTTGTGTGATGGGACAAGGGGTTCCCTGCCCGGAGACCCTGTTCTGTGACAGGACAACGGGTTCCCTGCCTGGAGACCCTCTTCCGTGACGGAACAAGGGGTTCCCTGCGTGGAGACCCTGTTCTGTGACTGGACAACGGGTTCCCTGCCTATAGACCCCGTTCAGTGAAGGGACAAGGGGTTCCCTGTGTGGAGACCCTGTTCTGCGACGAGACAAGTGGTTCCCTGTGCGGAGACCCTTTTCTGTGAAGGGACAACGGGTTCCCTGCCTGGAGTCCCTGTTCTGTGACGGGACAAGGGGTTCCCTGTGTGGAGACCCTGTTCTGTGACGGGACAATGGGTTCCCTGCGCGGAGACCCTGTTCTGTGACGGGACAAGGGGTTCCCTGCCTGGAGACACTGTTCTGTGACGGGACAAAGGGTTCCCAGCGTGGAGACCCTGTTGTGTGACGGGACAACGGTTTCCCCGCCTATAGACCCCGTTCAGTGAAGGGAAAAGGGGTTCCCTGTGTGGAGACCCTGTTCCGCGACGAGACAACGGGTTCCCTGTGCGTAGACCCTGTTCTGTGACGGACAACGGGTTCCCTGCGTGGAGACCTTGTTCTGTGACGGGACAACGGGTTCCCTGCGTGGAGACCCTGTTCTGTGACGGGACAACGGGTTCCCTGCGTAGAGACCCTGTTCTGCGTCGCGACAACGGGTTCCCTGCATGGAGACCCTGTTCTGTGACGAGACAACGGGTTCCCTGCGCGGACACCATGTTCTGAGACGGGACAAAGGGTTCCCTGCGCAGAGACCCTGTTCTGTGACGGGACAACGGGTTCCCTGCGTGGAGACCCTTTTCTGTGACAGGACAACGGGTTCCCTGCGTGGAGACCCTGTTCTGTGACGTGACAACGGGTTCCCTGGGTGGAGAGCCTGTTCTGGGTCGGGACAACGGGTTCCCTGCCTGGAGACCCTGTTCTGTGATGGGACAACGGGTTCCCTGACAGGAGACCCTGTTCTGTGACGGGACAACTTGTTCCCTGCATGGAGAACCTGTTCTGTGACGGGACAAAGGGTTCCCTGCGTGGAGACTGTCTTCTGTGACGGGACAACGGTTTCCCTGCCTGGAGACTCTATTCTGTGATGGGAGAACGGGTTCCCTGAGTGGTGACACTGTTCTGTGACGGGAAAACGGGTTCCCAGCGTGGAGACCCTGTTCTGTGACGACACAAGGGGTTCCCTGCTTGGAGACGCTGTTCTGTGACGGGAGAAGGGGTTCCCTGCGTGGAGACCCTGTTCTGTGACGGGACAACTTGTTCCCTACGTGGAGAACATGTTCTGTGACGGGACAAAGGGTTCCCTGCGTGGAGACTGTCTTCTGTGACGGGACAACGGGTTCCGTGCGTGTAGACCCCGTTCCGTGACGGGGCAAGGGGTTCCCTGCGTGGAGACCGTGTTCTGTGACGGGACAACGGGTTCCCTCGGTGGAGACCCTGTTCTGTGACGGGACAACGGGTTCCCTGCCTGGAGACCCTGTTCTGTGATGGGACAACGGGTTCCCTGCGTGGAGACCCTGTTCTGTGATGGGACAATGGGTTCCCTGCCTGGAGACCCTGTTGTGTGACGGGACAACGGGATCCATGCGTGGAGACCCTGTTCTCTGACGGGAGGAGGGGTTCCCTGCGTGGAGACCCTGTTCTGTGACGGGACAACGGGTTCCCAGCTTGGAGGCCCTGTTCTGTGACGGGACAAGGGGTTACCGGCCTGGAGACCCTGTTCCGTGATGGGACAAAGGGTTCCCTGCGCGGAGACCCTGGTCAGTGACGGGACAACGGGTTCCCAGCGTGGAGACCCTGTTCTGTGACGGGACAAGGGGTTCCCTGCCTGGAGACCCTGTTGTGTGACGGGACAACGGGTTCCCTGCCTATAGACCCCGTTCTGTGAAGGGACAAGGGGTTCCCTGCGTGGAGACCCTGTTCTGTGACATGACAAAGTTTTCCCTGGGTGGACATGTTGTTCTGTGACGGGACAAGGGGTTCCCTGCGTGGAGACCCTGTTCTGTGACGGGACTAGGGGTTCCCTGCGTGGAGACCCTGTTTTGGGATGGGACAATGGGTTCCCTGCCTGGAGAACCTGTTCTGTGATGGGAGAAAGGGTTCCCTTCGTGGAGACCCTTTTCTGTGACGGGACCATGAGTTCCCTGCCTGGAGACACTGTTTTGTGACGGGACAACGGGTTCCCTGTGTGGAGACCCTGTTCTGTGACGGGACAAGGGGTTCCCTGCGTGGAGACCCTGTTCTTTGACGGGAGAACGGGTTCCCCGCGAGGAGAACCTGTTCTGGGACGGGACAACGGGTTCCCATCGTGGAGACCCTGTTCTCTGATGGGACAACGGGTTCCCAGCTTGGAGGCCCTGTTCTGTTACGGGACAAGTTTTTCCCTGCGTGGAGACCCTGTTCTGTGACGGGACAACGGGTTCCCTGGGTGGAGACCCTGTTCTGTGACAGGACAACGGGTTCCCTGCCTGGAGACCCTCTTCCGTGACGGGACAAAGGGTTCCCAGCGTGGAGACCCTGTTGTGTGACGGGACAACGGTTTCCCCGCCTATAGACCCCGTTCAGTGAAGGGAAAAGGGGTTCCCTGTGTGGAGACCCTGTTCCGCGACGAGACAACGGGTTCCCTGTGCGTAGACCCTGTTCTGTGACGGACAACGGGTTCCCTGCGTGGAGACCTTGTTCTGTGACGGGACAACGGGTTCCCTGTGTGGAGACCCTGTTCTGTGACGGGACAACGGGTTCCCTGCGTAGAGACCCTGTTCTGCGTCGCGACAACGGGTTCCCTGCCTCGAGACCCTGTTCTGTGACGAGACAACGGGTTCCCTGCGCGGACACCATGTTCTGAGACGGGACAAAGGGTTCCCTGCGCAGAGACCCTGTTCTGTGACGGGACAACGGGTTCCCTGCGTGGAGACCCAGTTCTGTGACGGGACAATGGTTCCCTGCGTGGAGACCCTGTTCTGTGACGGGACAACGGGTTCCCTGCGTGGAGACCCTTTTCTGTGACAGGACAACGGGTTCCCTGCGTGGAGACCCTGTTCTGTGACGTGACAACGGGTTCCCTGGGTGGAGAGCCTGTTCTGGGTCGGGACAACGGGTTCCCTGCCTGGAGACCCTGTTCTGTGATGGGACAACGGGTTCCCTGACAGGAGACCCTGTTCTGTGACGGGACAACTTGTTCCCTGCATGGAGAACCTGTTCTGTGACGGGACAAAGGGTTCCCTGCGTGGAGACTGTCTTCTGTGACGGGACAACGGTTTCCCTGCCTGGAGACTCTATTCTGTGATGGGAGAACGGGTTCCCTGAGTGGTGACACTGTTCTGTGACGGGAAAACGGGTTCCCAGCGTGGAGACCCTGTTCTGTGACGACACAAGGGGTTCCCTGCTTGGAGACGCTGTTCTGTGACGGGAGAAGGGGTTCCCTGCGTGGAGACCCTGTTCTGTGACGGGACAACTTGTTCCCTACGTGGAGAACATGTTCTGTGACGGGACAAAGGGTTCCCTGCGTGGAGACTGTCTTCTGTGACGGGACAACGGGTTCCGTGCGTGTAGACCCCGTTCCGTGACGGGGCAAGGGGTTCCCTGCGTGGAGACCGTGTTCTGTGACGGGACAACGGGTTCCCTCGGTGGAGACCCTGTTCTGTGACGGGACAACGGGTTCCCTGCCTGGAGACCCTGTTCTGTGATGGGACAACGGGTTCCCTGCGTGGAGACCCTGTTCTGTGATGGGACAATGGGTTCCCTGCCTGGAGACCCTGTTGTGTGACGGGACAACGGGATCCATGCGTGGAGACCCTGTTCTCTGACGGGAGGAGGGGATCCCTGCGTGGAGACCCTGTTCTGTGACGGGACAACGGGTTCCCAGCTTGGAGGCCCTGTTCTGTGACGGGACAAGGGGTTACCGGCCTGGAGACCCTGTTCCGTGATGGGACAAAGGGTTCCCTGCGCGGAGACCCTGGTCAGTGACGGGACAACGGGTTCCCAGCGTGGAGACCCTGTTCTGTGACGGGACAAGGGGTTCCCTGCCTGGAGACCCTGTTGTGTGACGGGACAACGGGTTCCCTGCCTATAGACCCCGTTCTGTGAAGGGACAAGGGGTTCCCTGCGTGGAGACCCTGTTCTGTGACATGACAAAGTTTTCCCTGGGTGGACATGTTGTTCTGTGACGGGACAAGGGGTTCCCTGCGTGGAGACCCTGTTCTGTGACGGGACTAGGGGTTCCCTGCGTGGAGACCCTGTTTTGGGATGGGACAATGGGTTCCCTGCCTGGAGAACCTGTTCTGTGATGGGAGAAAGGGTTCCCTTCGTGGAGACCCTTTTCTGTGACGGGACCATGAGTTCCCTGCCTGGAGACACTGTTTTGTGACGGGACAACGGGTTCCCTGTGTGGAGACCCTGTTCTGTGACGGGACAAGGGGTTCCCTGCGTGGAGACCCTGTTCTTTGACGGGAGAACGGGTTCCCCGCGAGGAGAACCTGTTCTGGGACGGGACAACGGGTTCCCATCGTGGAGACCCTGTTCTCTGATGGGACAACGGGTTCCCAGCTTGGAGGCCCTGTTCTGTTACGGGACAAGTTTTTCCCTGCGTGGAGACCCTGTTCTGTGACGGGACAACGGGTTCCCTGGGTGGAGACCCTGTTCTGTGACGGGACAAAGGGTTCCCTGCGTGGAGACCCTGTTCTGTGATAGGACAATGGGTTCCATGCGTGGAGACCCTCTTCTGTGACGGGACAACGGGTTCCCTGCGTGGAGACCCTCTTCTATGACGGGACAAGGGGTTCCCTGCCTGGAGACCCTGTTCTGTGACGGGACAAGGGTTTCCCTGCTTGGAGAGCTTGTTCTGTGACGGGACAACGGGTTCCCGGCCTGTAGACACTGTTCTGTGACGGAACAATGGGTTCACTGCCTGGAGACCCTGTTGTGTGACGGGACAATGGGTTCCCTGCCTGGAGACCCTGTTCTGTGATGGGACAACGGGTTCCCTGCGTGGAGACCCTGTTCTGTGACGGGACAACGGGTTCCCTGCGTGGAGACCCTTTTCTGTGACGGGACAACGGGTTCCCTGCCTGGAGACCCTTTTCTGTGACGAGACAACGGGTTCCCTGGGTGGAGACCCTGCTCTGAGACGCGACAACGGGTTCCCTGCGTGGAGACCCCGTTCTGTGAAGGGACAAGGGGTTCCCTGCGGGGAGACCCTGTGCTGTGACGAGACAACGGTTTCCCTGTGTGGAGGCCCTGTTCTGTGATGGGACAACGGTTTCCCAGCTTGGAGGCACTGTTCTGTGACGGGACAAGGGGTTCCCTGCGTGGAGACCCTGTTCTCTGACGGGACAACGGGTTCCCTGCGTGGAGACCTAGTTCTGAGACGGGACAACGGGTTCCCTGCGCGGAGAGCCTGTTCTGCGATGGGACAAAGGGTTCCCTGCGTCGACACCCCGTTCTGTGTCGGGACAAAGGGTTCCCTGCGTTTAGACCTTGCTCTGTGATGGGACAATGGATTCCCTGCTTGGAGACCCTTTTCTGTGACGGGACAAGGGGTTCCCTGCTTGGAGACAATGTTCTGAGACGGCACAAGGGGTTCCCTGAGTGGAGACACTGTTGTGTGACTGGACAACGGGTTCCCTGCCTATAGACCCCGTTCAGTGAAGGGACAAGGGGTTCCCTGTGTGGAGACCCTGTTCTGCGACGAGACAAGTGGTTCCCTGTGAGGAGACCCTTTTCTGTGAAGGGACAACGGGTTCCATGCCTGGAGTCCCTGTTCTGTGACGGGACAAGGGGTTCCCTGTGTGGAGACCCTGTTCTGTGACGGGACAATGGTTCCGGGCTGTAGACCCTGTTCTGTGACGGGACAACGGGTTCCCTGCCTATAGCCCTGTTCTGTGAAGGGACAAGGGGTTCCCTGCGTGGAGACCCTGTTCTGTGACGGGACAATGGGTTCCGTGCGTGGTGACACTCTTCTGTGACGGGACAACGGGTTCCCTGCGTGGAGTCCCTGTTCTGTGACGGGACAACGGGTTCCCTGCGTGGAGACCCTGTTCTGTGACGGGACAACGGGTTCCGTGCCTGAAGACCCAGTTCTGTGACGGGACAAGGGTTTCCCTGCTTAGAGAGCTTGTTCTGTGACGGGACAACGTGTTCCCGGCCTGTAGACACTGTTCTGTGACGGAACAATGGGTTCCCTGCCTGGAGACCCTGTTCTGTGACGGGACAATGGGTTCCCTACCTGGAGACCCTGTTCTGTGATGGGACAACGGGTTCCCTGCGTGGAGACCCTGTTCTGTGACGGGACAACGGGTTCCCTGCGTGGAGACCATTTTCTGTGACGGGACAACGGGTTCCCTGCCTGGAGACCCTTTTCTGTGACGAGACAACATGTTCTCTGGGTGGAGACCCTGCTCTGAGACGCGACAACGGGTTCCCTGCTTGGAGACCCCGTTCTGTGAAGGGACAAGGGGTTCCCTGCGGGGAGACCCTGTGCTGTGACGAGACAACGGGTTCCCTGCGTGGAGACCCTGTTGTGTGACGGGACAACGGGTTCCCTGCCTATAGACCCCGTTCTGTGAATGGACAAGGGGTTCTCTGCGTGGAGACCCTGTTCTGTGATGGGACAAGGTTTTCCCTGGGTGGACATCCTGTTCTGTGGCGGGACAAGGGGTTCCCTGCCTGGAGACCCTGTTCTGTGAAGGGAGAAGGGATTCCCTGCGTGTAGACCCTGTTCTGGGAAGGGTCAACGGGTTCCCTGCCTGGAGACCCTGTTCTGTGATGGGACAACGGGTTCCCTGCCTGGAGACACAGTTCTGTGACGGGACCACGGGTTCCCTGCCTGGCGACACCCTTCTGTTACGGGACAAAGGGTTCCCTGCCTGGAGACCCTGTTCTGTGATGGGACAATGGGTTCCCTGCGTGGAGACCCTTTTCTGTGACGAGACAAGGGGTTCCCTGCGTGGAGACCCTGTTCCGTGACGGGACAACGGGTTCCCTGCGTGGAGACCCTGTTCTGTGACCGGACAACGGGTTCCCTGCGTGGAGACCCTGTTGTGTGACTGGACAACGGGTTCCCTGCCTATAGACCCCGTTCAGTGAAGGGACAAGGGGTTCCCTGTGTGGAGACACTGTACTGCGACGAGACAAGTGATTCCATGTGCGGAGACCCTTTTCTGTGAAGGGACAACGGGTTCCCTTCCTGGAGACCCTGTTCTGTGACGGGACAAAGGGTTCCCTGTGTGGAGACCCTGTTCTGTGACGGGACAATGGTTCCAGCCTGTAGACCCTGTTCTGTGACGGGACAACGGGTTCCCTGCTTGGCGACACTGTTCTGTGACGGGACAACGGGTTCCCTGCTTGGAGACCCTGTTCTGTGACGGGACAAAGGGTTCCCTGCCTGGAGACCCTGTTCTGTGACGGGACAAGGGGTTCCCTGCCTGGAGACCATGTTGTGTGACTGGACAACGGGTTCCCTGCCTATAGACCCGATTCAGTGAAGGGACAAGGGGTTCCCTGTGTGGAGACCCTGTTCTGCGACGAGACAAGTGGTTCCCTGCGTGGAGACCCTTTTCTGTGAAGGGACAACGGGTTCCCTGCCTGGAGTCCCTGTTCTGTGACGGGACAAGGGGTTCCCTGTGTGGAGGCCATGTTCTGTGACGGGACAATGGTTCCGGCCTGTAGACCCTGTTCTGTGACGGGACAAGGGGTTCCCTGCTTGGAGACCCTGTTCTGTGACGGGACAACGGGTTCCCTGCGTGGAGACCCTGTTCTCTGATGGGACAACGGGTTCCCTGCGTGGAGACCCTGTTGTGTGACTGGACAACGGGTTCCCTGCCTATAGACCCCATTCAGTGATGGGAAAAGGGGTTCCCTGTGCGGAGACCCTGTTCTGTGAAGGGACAACGGGTTCCCTGCCTGGAGTCCCTGTTCTGTGACGGGACAAGGGGTTCCCTGTGTGGAGACCATGTTCTGTGCCGGGACAATGGTTCCAGCCTGTAGACCCTGTTCTGTGACGGGACAAGGGGTTCCCTGCCTATAGCCCTGTTCTGTGAATGGACAAGGGTTCCCTGCGTGGAGACCCTGTTCTGTGAAGGGACATGGGGTTCCCTGCGTGGAGACCCTGTTCTGTGACGGGGCAATGGGTTCCATGCGTGGAGACCCTGTTCTGTGACGGGACAAGGGGTTCCCTGCGTGGAGACCCTTTTCTGTGACGGGACAAGGGGTTCCCTGCTTGGAGACCCTGTTCTGTGACGGGAAAACGGGTTCCGTGCCTGGAGACCCTGTTCTGTGACGGGACAAGGGTTTCCCTGCTTGGAGAGCTTGTTCTGTGACGGGACAACGGGTTCCCGGCCTGTAGACACTGTTCTGTGACGGAACAATGGGTTCAATACCTGGAGACCCTGTTCTGTGACGGGACAATGGGTTCCCTACCTGGAGACCCTGTTCTGTGATGGGACAAGGGGTTCCCTGCGTGGAGACCCTGTTCTGTGACGGGACAACGGGTTCCCCGAGTGGAGACCCTTTTCTGTGACAAGACAACGGGTTCCCTGGTTGGAGACCCTGCTCTGAGACGCGACAACGGGTTCCCTGCGTGGAGACCCCGTTCTGTGAAGGGACAAGGGGTTCCCTGCGTGGAGACCCTGTTCTGTGATGGGACAACGGGTTCCCAGCTTGGAGGCACTGTTCTGTGAAGGGACAAGGGGTTCCCTGCGTGGAGACCCTGTTCTTCGACCAGACAACGGGTTCCCTGCGTGGAGACCCTCTTCTGTGACGGGACAAGGGATTCCCTTGATGGAGACCCTGTTCTGTGACGGGACAAGGGGTTCCCTGCGTGGAGACCCTCTTCTGTGATGGGACAATGGGTTCCCTGCTTGGAGACCCTGTTCTGTGACGGGACAAAGGGTTCCCTGCCTGGAGACCCTGTTCTGTGAAGGGACAAGGGGTTCCCTGCGTGGAGACCATGTTCTGTGTCGGGACAACGGGTTCCCAACCTAGAGACCCTGTTCTGTGACGGGACAAGGCGTTCCCTGCCTGGAGACCCTGTTCCGTGACTGGACAAAGGGTTCCCTGCCTATAGCCCTGTTCTGTGAAGGGACAAGGGGTTCCCTGCGTGGAGACCCTGTTCTGTGACGGGACATGGGGTTCCCTGCGTGGAGACCCTGTTCTGTGACGGGACAAGGGGTTCCCTGCGTGGAGACCCTCTTCTGTGACGAGACAACGGGTTCCCTACGTGGAGACCCTTTTCTGTGACGGGACAAGGGGTTCCCTGCCTGGAGACCCTTTTCTGTGACGGGACAACGGGTTCCCTGCCTGGAGACCCTGTTGTGTGATGGGACAACGGGTTCCTCGCCTATAGACACCGTTCTGTGAAGGGACAAGGGGTTCCCTGCGTGGAGACCCTGTTCTGTGACGGGACAACGTTTTCCCTGGGTGGACATCCTGTTCCGTGGCGGGACAAGGGGTTCCGTGCGTGGAGACCCTGTTCTGTGATGGGAGAAGGGATTCCCTGCGTGTAGAACCTGTTCTGGGAAGGGACAACGGGTTCCCTGCGTGGAGACCCTGTTCTGTGACGGGACAACGGGTTCCCAGCCTGGAGACCCAGTTCTGTGACGGGACCAAGGGTTCCCTGCCTGGCGACAGTGTTCTGAGACGGGACAAAAGATTCCCTGCCTGGAGACCCTGTTCTGTGACAACACAGGGGGTTCCCTGCGTGGAGACAATATTCTGTGACAGGACAACGGGTTCCCTGCGTGGAGACCCTGTTCTCTGATGGGACAACGGGTTCCCTGCGTGGAGACGCTGTTCTCCGAAGGGACAACGGGTTCCCTGGGTGAAGACCCTGTTCTGTGAAGGGACAAGGGGTTCCCTGCCTGAAGACCCTGTTCTGTGACGTGACAAGGGGTTCCCTGCGTGGAGACCCTGTTCTGTGACCGGACAACGGGTTCCCTGCCTGGAGACACTGTTGTGTGACGGGACAACGGGTTCCCTGCCTATAGACCCCGTTCAGTGAAGGGACAAGGGGTTCCTTGCGTGGAGACCCTGTTCTGCGACGAGACAAGTGGTTCCCTGTGCGGAGACCCTGTTCTGTGAAGGGACAACGGGTTCCCTGCCTAGAGACACTGTTCTGGGATGGGACAACGGGTTCCCTGCGCAGAGACCATGTTCTGAGACACTACAACGGGTTCCCTGCGCGGAGACACTGTTCTGTGACGGGACAACGGGTTCCCTGCGTGGAGACCCTGTTCTGTGACGGGACAAAGGTTTCCCTGCCTGGAGAACCTGTTCTCTGACGGGACAAGGAGTTCCCTGCCTGTAGACCCTGTTCTGTGACGGGACAACGGGTTCCCTGCCTGGAGACCCTGTTCTGTGACGGGACAAGGGTTTCCCTGCGTGGAGACCCTGTTCTGTGACGGGACAACGGGTTCCCTGCCTGGAGATCCTGTTCTCTGATGGGACAACGGGTTCCCTGCGTGGAGACGCTGTTCTCCGAAGGGACAACGGGTTCCCTGTGTGCAGACCCTGTTCTGAAAAGGGACAAGGGGTTCCCTGCGTGGAGACCCTGTTCTGTGACGTGACAAGGGGTTCCCTGCGTGGAGAACCTGTTCTGTGACGCGACAAGGGGTTGCCTGCCAGGAGACCCTGTTGTGTGACTGGACAACGGGTTCCCTGCCTATAGACCCCGTTCAGTGAAGGGACAAGGGGTTCCCTGCCTGGAGACACTGTTCTGGGATGGGACAACGGGTTCCCTGCGCAGAGACCATGTTCTGAGACGCGACAACGGGTTCCCTGCGCGGAGACACTGTTCTGTGATGGGACAAAGGGTTCCCAGCGTGGAGACACAGTTCTGTGACGGGACAACGGGTTCCCTGCCTGGAGAACCTGTTCTCTGACGGGACAACGGGTTCCCTGCGTGGAGACCCTCTTCTGTGACGGGACAACGGGTTCCCTGCCAGGAGACTCTGTTCTGTGACGGGACAACGGGTTCCTTGCCTGCAGACCCTGTTCTGTGACGGGACAAGAGGTTCCCGGACAGGAGACCCTGTTCTGTGACGGGACAAAGGGTTCCCTGCCTGGAGACCCTGTTGTGTGACGGGACGACGGGTTCCATGCCTATAGACCCCGTTCTGTGAAGTGACAAGGTGTTCCCTGCTTGGAGACCCTGTTCTGTGACATGAAAAAGTTTTCTCTGGGTGGACATCCTGTTCTGTGACGGGACAAGGGGTTCCCTGCTTGGAGACCCTGTTCTGTGACGGGACAACGGGTTCCCTGTTTGGAGACACTGTTCTGTGACGGGACAACGGGTTCCCTGCTTATAGACCCTGTTCTGTGACGGACAACGGGTTCCCTGCGTGGAGACCTTGCTCTGTGACGGGACAACAGGTTCCCAGTGTGGAGACCCTGTTCTGAAACGGGACAAAGGATTCCCTGCGTAGAGACCCTGTTCTGTGACGCGACAACGGGTTCCCAGCGTGGAGACCCAGTTCTGTGACGGGACAAGTTGTTAACTGCGTGGAGACACTGTTCTGTGACGGGACAACAGGTTCCCTGCGTGGAGATCCTTTTCTGTGGTGGGACAACGGGTTCCCTGCCTGGAGACCCAGTTCTGTGACGGGACAACGGGTTCCCTGTGTGGAGACCCTGTTCTGTGATGGGAGAACGGGTTCCCTGCGTGGAGACCCTCTTCTGTGACGGGACAAGGGGTTCCCTGCGTGGAGACCCTGTTCCGTGGCGGGACAAGGGGTTCCCTGCGTGGAGACCCTGTTCTGTGACGGGACAAGGTTTTCCCTGCTTGGAGAGCTTGTTCTGTGACGGGACAATGGGTTCCCTGCCTGTAGACACTTTTCTGTGACGGAACAATGGGTTCACTACCTGGAGACCCTGTTCTGTGACGGGACAATGGGTTCCCTACCTGGAGACCCTCTTCTGTGACGGGACAACGGGTTCCCTGCGTGGAGACACTGTTCTGTGACGGGACAACGGGTTCCCTGCCTGGAGACCCTGTTCTGTGATGGGGCAACGGGTTCCCTGCGTGGAGACCCTGTTCTGGGATGGGACAACTTGTTCCCTGCGTGGAGAATCTGTTGTGTTACGGGACAATGGGTTTCCTGCGTGGAGACCCTCTTCTGTGACGGGACAACGGGTTCCGTGCGTGGAGACTCTGTTCCGTGACCGGAGAAGGGGTTCCCTGCGTGGAGACCCTGTTCTGTTACGGGACAACGGGTTCCCTGCCTGGAGACCCTGTTCCGTGATGGGACAATGGGTTCCCTGCCTGGAGACCCTGTTCTGTGATGGGACAAGGGGTTCCCTGCGCGGAGACCCTCTTCTGTGATGGGACAACGGGTTCCCTGCCTGGAGACCCTGTTCTGTGAAGGGGCAAGGGGCTCCCTGCCTGGAGACCCTGTTGTGTGACGGGACAACGGGTTCCATGCCTATAGACCCCGTTCTGTGAAGGGACAAGGGGTTCCCTGCGTGGAGACCCTGTTCTGTGACATGACAAAGTTTTCTCTGGGTGGACATCCTGTTCCGTGACGGGACAATGGGTTCCCTGCTTGGAGACCCTGTGCTGTGACGGGACAACGGGTTCCCTGCGTGGAGACCCTTTGCTGTGACGGGACAAGGTTTTCCCTGTGTGGAGACGCAGTTCTGTGACGGGACAATGGGTTCCCTGTGTGGAGACCCTGTTCTGTGCTGGGACAACGGGTTCCGTGCGTGGAGACCCTGTGCTGTGACGGGACAACGGGTTCCCTTCGTGGAGACCCTGTTCTGTGACAGGACAAGGGGTTCCCTGCGTTGAGACCCTGTTCTGTGACGGGACAACAGGTTCCCTGCGTGGAGACCCTGTTTTCTGACGGCACAACGGTTTCCCTGCGTGGAGACCCTGTTCTGTGATGGGACAACGGGTTCCCTGGGTGGACATCCTGTTCTGTGGCGGGACATGGGGTTCCCTGCATGGAGACCCTGTGCTGTGACGGGACAACGGGTTCCCTGCGTGGAGACCCTGTTCTGTGATGGGACAAGGGATTCCCTGCGTGTAGACACTGTTCTGTGACGGGACAACGGGTTCCCTGCCTGGAGACCCGGTTCTGTGATGGGACTACAGGTTCCCTGCATGGAGACCCAGTTCTGTAACGGGACAAGGGTTTACCGGCCTGGAGACCCTGTTCCGTGATGGGACAAAGGGTTCCCTGCGCGGAGACCCTGGTCAGTGACGGGACAACGGGTTCCCAGCGTGGAGACCCTGTTCTGTGACGGGACAAGGGGTTCCCTGCCTGGAGACCCTGTTGTGTGACGGGACAACGGGTTCCCTGCCTATAGACCCCGTTCTGTGAAGGGACAAGGGGTTCCCTGCGTGGAGACCCTGTTCTGTGACATGACAAAGTTTTCCCTGGGTGGACATGTTGTTCTGTGACGGGACAAGGGGTTCCCTGCGTGGAGACCCTGTTCTGTGACGGGACTAGGGGTTCCCTGTGTGGAGACCCTGTTCTGTGACGGGACAATGGTTCCGGGCTGTAGACCCTGTTCTGTGACGGGACAACGGGTTCCCTGCCTATAGCCCTGTTCTGTGAAGGGACAAGGGGTTCCCTGCGTGGAGACCCTGTTCTGTGACGGGACAATGGGTTCCGTGCGTGGTGACACTCTTCTGTGACGGGACAACGGGTTCCCTGCGTGGAGTCCCTGTTCTGTGACGGGACAACGGGTTCCCTGCGTGGAGACCCTGTTCTGTGACGGGACAACGGGTTCCGTGCCTGAAGACCCTGTTCTGTGACGGGACAAGGGTTTCCCTGCTTAGAGAGCTTGTTCTGTGACGGGACAACGTGTTCCCGGCCTGTAGACACTGTTCTGTGACGGAACAATGGGTTCCCTGCCTGGAGACCCTGTTCTGTGACGGGACAATGGGTTCCCTACCTGGAGACCCTGTTCTGTGATGGGACAACGGGTTCCCTGCGTGGAGACCCTGTTCTGTGACGGGACAACGGGTTCCCTGCGTGGAGACCATTTTCTGTGACGGGACAACGGGTTCCCTGCCTGGAGACCCTTTTCTGTGATGAGACAACATGTTCTCTGGGTGGAGACCCTGCTCTGAGACGTGACAACGGGTTCCCTGCTTGGAGACCCCGTTCTGTGAAGGGACAAGGGGTTCCCTGCGGGGAGACCCTGTGCTGTGACGAGACAACGGGTTCCCTGCGTGGAGACCCTGTTGTGTGACGGGACAACGGGTTCCCTGCCTATAGACCCCGTTCTGTGAATGGACAAGGGGTTCTCTGCGTGGAGACCCTGTTCTGTGATGGGACAAGGTTTTCCCTGGGTGGACATCCTGTTCTGTGGCGGGACAAGGGGTTCCCTGCCTGGAGACCCTGTTCTGTGAAGGGAGAAGGGATTCCCTGCATGTAGACCCTGTTCTGGGAAGGGTCAACGGGTTCCCTGCGTGGAGACCCTGTTCTGTGAAGGGACAACGGGTTCCCTGCCTGGAGACACAGTTCTGTGACGGGACCACGGGTTCCCTGCCTGGCGACACCCTTCTGTTACGGGACAAAGGGTTCCCTGCCTGGAGACCCTGTTCTGTGATGGGACAATGGGTTCCCTGCGTGGAGACCCTTTTCTGTGACGAGACAAGGGGTTCCCTGCGTGGAGACCCTGTTCCGTGACGGGACAACGGGTTCCCTGCGTGGAGACCCTGTTCTCTGATGGGACAACAGGTTCCCTGCGTGGAGACCCTGTTGTGTGACTGGACAACGGGTTCCCTGCCTATAGACCCCGTTCAGTGAAGGGACAAGGGGTTCCCTGTGTGGAGACACTGTACTGCGACGAGACAAGTGATTCCATGTGCGGAGACCCTTTTCTGTGAAGGGACAACGGGTTCCCTTCCTGGAGACCCTGTTCTGTGACGGGACAAGGGGTTCCCTGTGTGGAGACCCTGTTCTGTGACGGGACAATGGTTCCGGCCTGTAGACCCTGTTCTGTGACGGGACAACTGGTTCCCTGCTTGGCGACACTGTTCTGTGACGGGACAACGGGTTCCCTGCTTGGAGACCCTGTTCTGTGACGGGACAAAGGGTTCCCTGCCTGGAGACCCTGTTCTGTGACGGGACAAGGGGTTCCCTGCCTGGAGACCATGTTGTGTGACTGGACAACGGGTTCCCTGCCTATAGACCCGATTCAGTGAAGGGACAAGGGGTTCCCTGTGTGGAGACCCTGTTCTGCGACGAGACAAGTGGTTCCCTGTGCGGAGACCCTTTTCTGTGAAGGGACAACGGGTTCCCTGCCTGGAGTCCCTGTTCTGTGACGGGACAAGGGGTTCCCTGTGTGGAGACCATGTTCTGTGACGGGACAATGGTTCCGGCCTGTAGACCCTCTTCTGTGACGGGACAAGGGGTTCCCTGCTTGGAGACCCTGTTCTGTGACGGGACAAGGGGTTCCCTGCGTGGAGACCCTGTTCTGTGACGGGAAAACGGGTTCCGTGCCTGGAGACCCTGTTCTGTGACAGGACAAGGGTTTCCCTGCTTGGAGAGCTTGTTCTGTGACGGGACAACGGGTTCCCGGCCTGTAGACACTGTTCTGTGACGGAACAATGGGTTCAATACCTGGAGACCCTGTTCTGTGATGGGACAATGGGTTCCCTACCTGGAGACCCTGTTCTGTGATGGGACAAGGGGTTCCCTGCGTGGAGACCCTGTTCTGTGACGGGACAACGGGTTCCCCGAGTGGAGACCCTTTTCTGTGACGAGACAACGGGTTCCCTGGTTGGAGACCCTGCTCTGAGACGCGACAACGCGTTCCCTGCGTGGAGACCCTGTTCTGTGACGGGACAAGGGATTCCCTTGATGGAGACCCTGTTCTGTGACGGGACAAGGGGTTCCCTGCGTGGAGACCCTCTTCTGTGATGGGACAATGGGTTCCCTGCTTGGAGACCCTGTTCTGTGACGGGACAAAGGGTTCCCTGCCTGGAGACCCTGTTCTGTGAAGGGACAAGGGGTTCCCTGCCTGGAGACCATGTTCTGTGTCGGGACAACGGGTTCCCAACCTAGAGACCCTGTTCTGTGACGGGACAAGGCGTTCCCTGCCTGGAGACCCTGTTCCGTGACTGGACAAAGGGTTCCCTGCCTATAGCCCTGTTCTGTGAAGGGACAAGGGGTTCCCTGCGTGGAGACCCTGTTCTGTGACGGGACATGGGGTTCCCTGCGTGGAGACTCTGTTCTGTGACGGGACAAGGGGTTCCCTGCGTGGAGACCCTCTTCTGTGACGAGACAACGGGTTCCCTACGTGGAGACCCTTTTCTGTGACGGGACAAGGGGTTCCCTGCCTGGAGACCCTTTTCTGTGACGGGACAACGGGTTCCCTGCCTGGAGACCCTGTTGTGTGATGGGACAACGGGTTCCTCGCCTATAGACACCGTTCTGTGAAGGGACAAGGGGTTCCCTGCGTGGAGACCCTGTTCTGTGACGGGACAACGTTTTCCCTGGGTGGACATCCTGTTCCGTGGCGGGACAAGGGGTTCCGTGCGTGGAGACCCTGTTCTGTGATGGGAGAAGGGATTCCCTGCGTGTAGAACCTGTTCTGGGAAGGGACAACGGGTTCCCTGCGTGGAGACCCTGTTCTGTGACGGGACAACGGGTTCCCTGCCTGGAGACCCTGTTCTGTGAAGGGACAAGGGGTTCCCTGCCTGGAGACCATGTTCTGTGTCGGGACAACGGGTTCCCAACCTAGAGACCCTGTTCTGTGACGGGACAAGGCGTTCCCTGCCTGGAGACCCTGTTCCGTGACTGGACAAAGGGTTCCCTGCCTATAGCCCTGTTCTGTGAAGGGACAAGGGGTTCCCTGCGTGGAGACCCTGTTCTGTGACGGGACATGGGGTTCCCTGCGTGGAGACCCTGTTCTGTGACGGGACAAGGGGTTCCCTGCGTGGAGACCCTCTTCTGTGACGAGACAACGGGTTCCCTACGTGGAGACCCTTTTCTGTGACGGGACAAGGGGTTCCCTGCCTGGAGACCCTTTTCTGTGACGGGACAACGGGTTCCCTGCCTGGAGACCCTGTTGTGTGATGGGACAACGGGTTGCTCGCCTATAGACACCGTTCTGTGAAGGGACAAGGGGTTCCCTGCGTGGAGACCCTGTTCTGTGACGGGACAACGTTTTCCCTGGGTGGACATCCTGTTCCGTGGCGGGACAAGGGGTTCCGTGCGTGGAGACCCTGTTCTGTGATGGGAGAAGGGATTCCCTGCGTGTAGAACCTGTTCTGGGAAGGGACAACGGGTTCCCTGCGTGGAGACCCTGTTCTGTGACGGGACAACGGGTTCCCAGCCTGGAGACCCAGTTCTGTGACGGGACCAAGGGTTCCCTGCCTGGCGACAGTGTTCTGAGACGGGACAAAAGATTCCCTGCCTGGAGACCCTATTCTGTGACAACACAGGGGGTTCCCTGCGTGGAGACAATATTCTGTGACAGGACAACGGGTTCCCTGCGTGGAGACCCTGTTCTCTGATGGGACAACGGGTTCCCTGCGTGGAGACGCTGTTCTCCGAAGGGACAACGGGTTCCCTGGGTGAAGACCCTGTTCTGTGAAGGGACAAGGGGTTCCCTGCCTGAAGACCCTGTTCTGTGACGTGACAAGGGGTTCCCTGCGTGGAGACCCTGTTCTGTGACCGGACAACGGGTTCCCTGCCTGGAGACACTGTTGTGTGACGGGACAACGGGTTCCCTGCCTATAGACCCCGTTCAGTGAAGGGACAAGGGGTTCCTTGCGTGGAGACCCTGTTCTGCGACGAGACAAGTGGTTCCCTGTGCGGAGACCCTGTTCTGTGAAGGGACAACGGGTTCCCTGCCTAGAGACCCTGTTCTGGGATGGGACAACGGGTTCCCTGCGCAGAGACCATGTTCTGAGACACTACAACGGGTTCCCTGCGCGGAGACACTGTTCTGTGACGGGACAACGGGTTCCCTGCGTGGAGACCCTGTTCTGTGACGGGACAAAGGTTTCCCTGCCTGGAGAACCTGTTCTCTGACGGGACAAGGAGTTCCCTGCCTGTAGACCCTGTTCTGTGACGGGACAACGGGTTCCCTGCCTGGAGACCCTGTTCTGTGACGGGACAAGGGTTTCCCTGCGTGGAGACCCTGTTCTGTGACGGAACAACGGGTTCCCTGCCTGGAGATCCTGTTCTCTGATGGGACAACGGGTTCCCTGCCTGGTGACCCTGTTCTCCGAAGGGACAACGGGTTCCCTGTGTGCAGACCCTGTTCTGAAAAGGGACAAGGGGTTCCCTGCCTGGAGACCCTGTTCTGTGACGTGACAAGGGGTTCCCTGCGTGGAGAACCTGTTCTGTGACGCGACAAGGGGTTGCCTGCCAGGAGACCCTGTTGTGTGACTGGACAACGGGTTCCCTGCCTATAGACCCCGTTCAGTGAAGGGACAAGGGGTTCCCTGCCTGGAGACACTGTTCTGGGATGGGACAACGGGTTCCCTGCGCAGAGACCATGTTCTGAGACGCGACAACGGGTTCCCTGCGCGGAGACACTGTTCTGTGATGGGACAAAGGGTTCCCAGCGTGGAGACACAGTTCTGTGACGGGACAACGGGTTCCCTGCCTGGAGAACCTGTTCTCTGACGGGACAACGGGTTCCCTGCGTGGAGACCCTCTTCTGTGACGGGACAACGGGTTCCCTGCCAGGAGACACTGTTCTGTGACGGGACAACGGGTTCCTTGCCTGCAGACCCTGTTCTGTGACGGGACAAGAGGTTCCCGGACAGGAGACCCTGTTCTGTGACGGGACAACGGGTTCCCTGCCTGGAGACCCTGTTGTGTGACGGGACAACGGGTTCCATGCCTATAGACCCCGTTCTGTGAAGTGACAAGGTGTTCCCTGCTTGGAGACCCTGTTCTGTGACATGAAAAAGTTTTCTCTGGGTGGACATCCTGTTCTGTGACGGGACAAGGGGTTCCCTGCTTGGAGACCCTGTTCTGTGACGGGACAACGGGTTCCCTGTTTGGAGACACTGTTCTGTGACGGGACAACGGGTTCCCTGCTTGGAGACCCTGTTCTGTGACAGACAACGGGTTCCCTGCGTGGAGACCTTGCTCTGTGACGGGACAACAGGTTCCCAGTGTGGAGACCCTGTTCTGAAACGGGACAAAGGGTTCCCTGCGTAGAGACCCTGTTCTGTGACGCGACAACGGGTTCCCAGCGTGGAGACCCAGTTCTGTGACGGGACAAGTTGTTAACTGCGTGGAGACACTGTTCTGTGACGGGACAACAGGTTCCCTGCGTGGAGATCCTTTTCTGTGGTGGGACAACGGGTTCCCTGCCTGGAGACCCTGTTCTGTGACGGGACAACGGGTTCCCTGTGTGGAGACCCTGTTCTGTGATGGGAGAACGGGTTCCCTGCGTGGAGACCCTCTTCTGTGACGGGACAAGGGGTTCCCTGCGTGGAGACCCTGTTCCGTGGCGGGACAAGGGGTTCCCTGCCTGGAGACCCTCTTCTGTGACGGGACAAGGTTTTCCCTGCTTGGAGAGGTTGTTCTGTGACGGGACAATGGGTTCCCTGCCTGTAGACACTTTTCTGTGACGGAACAATGGGTTCACTACCTGGAGACCCTGTTCTGTGACGGGACAATGGGTTCCCTACCTGGAGACCCTCTTCTGTGACGGGACAACGGGTTCCCTGCGTGGAGACACTGTTCTGTGACGGGACAACGGGTTCCCTGCCTGGAGACCCTGTTCTGTGATGGGGCAACGGGTTCCCTGCGTGGAGACCCTGTTCTGGGATGGGACAACTTGTTCCCTGCGTGGAGAATCTGTTGTGTTACGGGACAATGGGTTTCCTGCGTGGAGACCCTCTTCTGTGACGGGACAACGGGTTCCGTGCGTGGAGACCCTGTTCCGTGACCGGAGAAGGGGTTCCCTGCGTGGAGACCCTGTTCTGTTACGGGACAACGGGTTCCCTGCCTGGAGACCCTGTTCCGTGATGGGACAATGGGTTCCCTGCCTGGAGACCCTGTTCTGTGATGGGACAAGGGGTTCCCTGCGCGGAGACCCTCTTCTGTGATGGGACAACGGGTTCCCTGCCTGGAGACCCTGTTCTGTGAAGGGACAAGGGGCTCCCTGCCTGGAGACCCTGTTGTGTGACGGGACAACGGGTTCCATGCCTATAGACCCCGTTCTGTGAAGGGACAAGGGGTTCCCTGCGTGGAGACCCTGTTCTGTGACATGACAAAGTTTTCTCTGGGTGGACATCCTGTTCCGTGACGGGACAATGGGTTCCCTGCTTGGAGACCCTGTGCTGTGACGGGACAACGGGTTCCCTGCGTGGAGACCCTTTGCTGTGACGGGACAAGGTTTTCCCTGTGTGGAGACGCAGTTCTGTGACGGGACAATGGGTTCCCTGTGTGGAGACCCTGTTCTGTGCTGGGACAACGGGTTCCGTGCGTGGAGACCCTGTGCTGTGACGGGACAACGGGTTCCCTTCGTGGAGACCCTGTTCTGTGACAGGACAAGGGGTTCCCTGCGTTGAGACCCTGTTCTGTGACGGGACAACAGGTTCCCTGCGTGGAGACCCTGTTTTCTGACGGCACAACGGTTTCCCTGCGTGGAGACCCTGTTCTGTGATGGGACAACGGGTTCCCTGGGTGGACATCCTGTTCTGTGGCGGGACATGGGGTTCCCTGCATGGAGACCCTGTGCTGTGACGGGACAACGGGTTCCCTGCGTGGAGACCCTGTTCTGTGATGGGACAAGGGATTCCCTGCGTGTAGACACTGTTCTGTGACGGGACAACGGGTTCCCTGCCTGGAGACCCGGTTCTGTGATGGGACTACAGGTTCCCTGCATGGAGACCCAGTTCTGTAACGGGACAAGGGTTTACCGGCCTGGAGACCCTGTTCCGTGATGGGACAAAGGGTTCCCTGCGCGGAGACCCTGGTCAGTGACGGGACAACGGGTTCCCAGCGTGGAGACCCTGTTCTGTGACGGGACAAGGGGTTCCCTGCCTGGAGACCCTGTTGTGTGACGGGACAACGGGTTCCCTGCCTATAGACCCCGTTCTGTGAAGGGACAAGGGGTTCCCTGCGTGGAGACCCTGTTCTGTGACATGACAAAGTTTTCCCTGGGTGGACATGTTGTTCTGTGACGGGACAAGGGGTTCCCTGCGTGGAGACCCTGTTCTGTGACGGGACTAGGGGTTCCCTGCGTGGAGACCCTGTTTTGGGATGGGACAATGGGTTCCCTGCCTGGAGAACCTGTTCTGTGATGGGAGAAAGGGTTCCCTTCGTGGAGACCCTGTTCTGTGACGGGACCATGAGTTCCCTGCCTGGAGACAATGTTTTGTGACGGGACAACGGGTTCCCTGCGAGGAGACCCTGTTCTGGGACGGGACAACGGGTTCCCATCGTGGAGACCCTGTTCTCTGATGGGACAACGGGTTCCCAGCTTGGAGGCCCTGTTCTGTTACGGGACAAGTTTTTCCCTGCGTGGAGACCCTGTTCTGTGACGGGACAACGGGTTCCCTGGGTGAAGACCCTGTACTGTGAAGGGACAAGGGGTTCCCTGCGTGGAGACCCTGTTCTGTGACGGGACAAGGGGTTCCCTGCCTGGAGACCCTGTTCTGTGACGGACAACGGGTTCCCTGGGTGGAGACCCTGTTCTGTGACGGGACAAAGGGTTCCCTGCGTATAGACCCTGTTCTGTGATAGGACAATGGGTTCCATGCGTGGAGACCCTCTTCTGTGACGGGACAACGGGTTCCCTGCGTAGAGACCCTCTTCTGTGACGGGACAAGGGGTTCCCTGCCTGGAGACCCTGTTCTGTGATAGGACAGCGGGTTCCGCGCCTGGAGACCCTGTTCTGTGACGGGACAAGGGTTTCCCTGCTTGGAGAGCTTGTTCTGTGACGGGACAACGGGTTCCCGGCCTGTAGACACTGTTCTGTGACGGAACAATGGGTTCACTGCCTGGAGACTCTGTTCTGTGACGGGACAATGGGTTCCCTGCGTGGAGACCCTGTTCTGTGATGGGACAACGGGTTCCCTGCGTGGAGACCCTGTTCTGTGACGGGACAACGGGTTCCCTGCGTGGAGACCCTTTTCTGTGACGGGACAACGGGTTCCCTGCCTGGAGACCCTTTTCTGTGACGAGACAACGGGTTCTCTGGGTGGAGACCCTGCTCTGAGACGCGACAACGGGTTCCCTGCCTGGAGACCCCGTTCTGTGAAGGGACAAGGGGTTCCCTGCGGGGAGACCCTCTGCGGTGACGAGACAACGGTTTCCCTGCGTGGAGACCCTGTTCTGTGATGGGACAACGGGTTCCCAGCTTGGAGGCACTGTTCTGTGACGGGACAACTTTTTCCCTGCGTGGAGACCCTGTTCTGTGACGGGACAACGGGTTCCCTGGGTGGACATCCTGTTCTGTGGCGGGACATGGGGTTCCCTGCATGGAGACCCTGTGCTGTGACGGGACAACGGGTTCCCTGCGTGGAGACCCTGTTCTGTGATGGGACAAGGGATTCCCTGCGTGTAGACCCTGTTCTGTGACGGGACAACGGGTTCCCTGCCTGGAGACCCGGTTCTGTGATGGGACTACAGGTTCCCTGCATGGAGACCCAGTTCTGTAACGGGACAAGGGTTTACCGGCCTGGAGACCCTGTTCCGTGATGGGACAAAGGGTTCCCTGCGCGGAGACCCAGTTCTGTAACGGGACAAGGGTTTACCGGCCTGGAGACCCTGTTCCGTGATGGGACAAAGGGTTCCCTGCGCGGAGACCCTGGTCAGTGACGGGACAACGGGTTCCCAGCGTGGAGACCCTGTTCTGTGACGGGACAAGGGGTTCCCTGCCTGGAGACCCTGTTGTGTGACGGGACAACGGGTTCCCTGCCTATAGACCCCGTTCTGTGAAGGGACAAGGGGTTACCTGCGTGGAGACCCTGTTCTGTGACATGACAAAGTTTTCCCTGGGTGGACATGTTGTTCTGTGACGGGACAAGGGGTTCCCTGCGTGGAGACCCTGTTCTGTGACGGGACTAGGGGTTCCCGGCCTGTAGACACTGTTCTGTGACGGAACAATGGGTTCACTGCCTGCAGACCCTGTTCTGTGACGGGACAATGGGTTCCCTACCTGGAGAACCTGTTCTGTGATGGGACAACGGGTTCCCTGCGTGGAGACCCTGTTCTGTGACGGGACAACGGGTTCCCTGCGTGGAGACCATTTTCTGTGACGGGACAACGGGTTCCCTGCCTGGAGACCCTTTTCTGTGACGAGACAACGGGTTCTCTGGGTGGAGACCCTGCTCTGAGACGCGACAACTGGTTCCCTGCGTGGAGACCCCGTTCTGTGAAGGGACAAGGGGTTCCCTGCGGGGAGACCCTCTGCTGTGACGAGACAACGGTTTCCCTGCGTGGAGACCCTGTTCTGTGATGGGACAACGGGTTCCCAGCTTGGAGGCACTGTTCTGTGACGGGACAAGGGGTTCCCTGCTTGGAGACCCTGTTCTGTGACGGGAGAAAGGGTTCCCTGCGTGGAGACCTAGTTCTGAGACGGGACAACGGGTTCCCTGCGCGGAGACCCTGTTCTGTGATGGGACAAAGGGTTCCCTGTGTCGACACCCCGTTCTGTGTCGGGACAAAGGGTTCCCTGCGTTTAGACCATGCTCTGTGATGGGACAACGGATTCCCTGCGTGGAGACCCTGTTCTGTGACGGGACAAGGGGTTCCCTGCTTGGAGACAATGTTCTGAGACGGCACAAGGGGTTCCCTGAGTGGAGACACTGTTGTGTGACTGGACAATGGGTTCCCTGCCTATAGACCCCGTTCAGTGAAGGGACAAGGGGTTCCCTGTGTGGAGACCCTGTTCTGCGACGAGACAAGTGGTTCCCTGTGAGGAGACCCCTTTCTGTGAAGGGACAACGGGTTCCATGCCTGGAGTCCCTGTTCTGTGACGGGACAAGGGGTTCCCTGTGTGGAGACCCTGTTCTGTGACGGGACAATGGTTCCGGGCTGTAGACCCTGTTCTGTGACGGGACAAGGGGTTCCCTGCCTATAGCCCTGTTCTGTGAAGGGACAAGGGGTTCCCTGCTGGAGACCCTGTTCTGTGACGGGACAATGGGTTCCGTGCGTTTTGACCCTCTTCTGTGACGGGACAACGGGTTCCCTGCGTGGAATCCCTGTTCTGTGACGGGACAACGGGTTCCCTGCGTGGAGACCCTGTTCTGTGACGGGACAACGGGTTCCCTGCGTGGAGACCCTTTTCTGTGACGGGACAACGGGTTCCCTGCCTGGAGACCCTTTTCTGTGACGAGACAACATGTTCTCTGGGTGGAGACCCTGCTCTGAGACGCGACAACGGGTTCCCTGCTTGGAGACCCCGTTCTGTGAAGGGACAAGGGGTTCCCTGCGGGGAGACCCTGTGCTGTGACGAGACAATGGGTTCCCTGCCTGGAGACCCTGTTGTGTGACGGGACAGCGGGTTCCCTGCCTATAGACCCCGTTCTGTGAAGGGACAAGGGGTTCCCTGCGTGGAGACCCTGTTCTGTGATGGGACAAGGTTTTCCCTGGGTGGACATCCTGTTCTGTGGCGGGACAAGGGGTTCCCTGCGTGGAGACCCTGTTCTGTGAAGGGAGAAGGGATTCCCTGCGTGTAGACCCTGTTCTGGGAAGGGTCAACGGGTTCCCTGCCTGGAGACCCTGTTCTGTGATGGGACAACGGGTTCCCTGCCTGGAGACACAGTTCTGTGACGGGACCACGGGTTCCCTGCCTGGCGACACCCTTCTGTTACGGGACAACGGGTTCCCTGCCTGGAGACCCTGTTCTGTGACGGGACAATGGGTTCCCTGCGTGGAGACCCTTTTCTGTGACGAGACAAGGGGTTCCCTGCGTGGAGACCCTGTTCCGTGACGGGACAACAGGTTCCCTGCGTGGAGACCCTGTTCTCTGATGGGACAACGGGTTCCCTGCGTGGAGACCCTGTTGTGTGACTGGACAACGGGTTCCCTGCCTATAGACCCCGTTCAGTGAAGGGACAAGGGGTTCCCTGTGTGGAGACCCTGTTCTGCGACGAGACAAGTGGTTCCCTGTGTGGAGACCCTTTTCTGTGAAGGGACAACGGGTTCCCTTCCTGGAGACCCTGTTCTGTGACGGGACAAGGGGTTCCCTGTGTGGAGACCCTGTTCTGTGACGGGACAATGGTTCCGGCCTGTAGACCCTGTTCTGTGACGGGACAACGGGTTCCCTGCTTGGCGACACTGTTCTGTGACGGGACAACGGGTTCCCTGCTTGGAGACCCTGTTCTGTGACGGGACAAAGGGTTCCCTGCCTGGAGACCCTGTTCTGTGACGGGACAAGGGGTTCCCTGCCTGGAGACCATGTTGTGTGACTGGACAACGGGTTCCCTGCCTATAGACCCGATTCAGTGAAGGGACAAGGGGTTCCCTGTGTGGAGACCCTGTTCTGCGACGAGACAAGTGGTTCCCTGTGCGGAGACCCTTTTCTGTGAAGGGACAACGGGTTCCCTGCCTGGAGTCCCTGTTCTGTGACGGGACAAGGGGTTCCCAGTGTGGAGACCATGTTCTGTGTCGGGACAATGGTTCCGGCCTGTAGACCCTGTTCTGTGACGGGACAAGGGGTTCCCTGCTTGGAGACCCTGTTCTGTGACGGGACAACGGGTTCCCTGCGTGGAGACCCTGTTCTCTGATGGGACAACGGGTTCCCTGCGTGGAGACCCTGTTGTGTGACTGGACAACGGGTTCCCTGCCTATAGACCCCATTCAGTGTTGGGAAAAGGGGTTCCCTGTGCGGAGACCCTGTTCTGTGAAGGGACAACGGGTTCCCTGCCTGGAGTCCCTGTTCTGTGACGGGACAAGGGGTTCCCTGTGTGGAGGCCATGTTCTGTGCCGGGACAATGGTTCCGGCCTGTAGACCCTGTTCTGTGACGGGACAAGGGGTTCCCTGCCTATAGCCCTGTTCTGTGAATGGACAAGGGGTTCCCTGCGTGGAGACCCTGTTCTGTGACGGGACATGGGGTTCCCTGCGTGGAGACCCTGTTCTGTGACGGGGCAATGGGTTCCATGCGTGGAGACCCTGTTCTGTGACGGGACAACGGGTTCCCTGCGTGGAGACCCTTTTCTGTGACAGGACAAGGGGTTCCCTGCGTGGAGACCCTGTTCTGTGACGGGAAAACGGGTTCCGTGCCTGGAGACCCTGTTCTGTGACGGGACAAGGGTTTCCCTGCTTGGAGAGCTTGTTCTGTGACGGGACAACGTGTTCCCGGCCTGTAGACACTGTTCTGTGACGGAACAATGGGTTCACTACCTGGAGACCCTGTTCTGTGACGGGACAATGGGTTCCCTACCTGGAGACCCTGTTCTGTGATGGGACAACGGGTTCCCTGCGTGGAGACCCTGTTCTGTGACGGGACAAGGGGTTCCCTGCCTGGAGACCCTTTTCTGTGACGGGACAACGGGTTCCCCGAGTGGAGACCCTTTTCTGTGATGAGACAACGGGTTCCCTGGGTGGAGACCCTGCTCTGAGACGCGACAACGGGTTCCCTGCGTGGAGACCCCGTTCTGTGAAGGGACAAGGGGTTCCCTGCGTGGAGACCCTGTTCTGTGATGGGACAACGGGTTCCCAGCTTGGAGGCACTGTTCTGTGACGGGACAAGGGGTTCCCTGCGTGGAGACCCTGTTCTGTGACGGGACAACGGGTTCCCTGCGTGGAGACCCTGTTCTGTGACGGGAGAAAGGGTTCCCTGCGTGGAGACCTAGTTCTGAGACGGGACAACGGGTTCCCTGCGCGGAGACCCTGTTCTGTGATGGGACAAAGGGTTCCCTGCGTCGACACCCCGTTCTGTGTCGGGACAAAGGGTTCCCTGCGTTTAGACCATGCTCTGTGATGGGACAACGGGTTCCCTGCGTGGAGACCCTGTTCTGTGACGGGACAAGGTGTTCCCTGCTTGGAGACAATGTTCTGAGACGGCACAAGGGGTTCCCTGAGTGGAGACACTGTTGTGTGACTGGACAACGGGTTCCCTGCCTATAGACCCCGTTCAGTGAAGGGACAAGGGGTTCCCTGTGTGGAGACCCTGTTCTGCGACGAGACAAGTGGTTCCCTGTGAGGAGACCCTTTTCTGTGAAGGGACAACGGGTTCCATGCCTGGAGTCCCTGTTCTGTGACGGGACAAGGGGTTCCCTGTGTGGAGACCCTGTTCTGTGACGGGACAATGGTTCCGGGCTGTAGACCCTGTTCTGTGACGGGACAAGGGGTTCCCTGCCTATAGCCCTGTTCTGTGAAGGGACAAGGGGTTCCCTGCGTGGAGACCCTGTTCTGTGACGGGACAATGGGTTCCGTGCGTGGTGACCCTCTTCTGTGACGGGACAACGGGTTCCCTGCGTGGAGTCCCTGTTCTGTGACGGGACAACGGGTTCCCTGCGTGGAGACCCTGTTCTGTGACGGGACAACGGGTTCCCTGCGTGGAGACCCTTTTCTGTGACGGGACAACGGGTCCCCTGCCTGGAGACCCTTTTCTGTGACGAGACAACATGTTCTCTGGGTGGAGACCCTGCTCTGAGACGCGACAACGGGTTCCCTGCGTGGAGACCCCGTTCTGTGAAGGGACAAGGGGTTCCCTGCGGGGAGACCCTGTGCTGTGACGAGACAACGGGTTCCCTGCCTGGAGACCCTGTTGTGTGACGGGACAACGGGTTCCCTGCCTATAGACCCCGTTCTGTGAAGGGACAAGGGGTTCCCTGCGTGGAGACCCTGTTCTGTGATGGGACAAGGTTTTCCCTGGGTGGACATCCTGTTCTGTGGCGGGACAAGGGGTTCCCTGCGTGGAGACCCTGTTCTGTGAAGGGAGAAGGGATTCCATGCGTGTAGACCCTGTTCTGGGAAGGGTCAACGGGTTCCCTGCCTGGAGACCCTGTTCTGTGATGGGACAACGGGTTCCCTGCCTGGAGACACAGTTCTGTGATGGGACCACGGGTTCCCTGCCTGGCGACACCCTTCTGTTACGGGACAACGGGTTCCCTGCGAGGAGACCCTGTTCTGTGACGGGACAATGGGTTCCCTGCGTGGAGACCCTTTTCTGTGACGAGACAAGGGGTTCCCTGCGTGGAGACCCTGTTCCGTGACGGGACAACAGGTTCCCTGCGTGGAGACCCTGTTCTCTGATGGGACAACGGGTTCCCTGCGTGGAGACCCTGTTCTCTGATGGGACAACGGGTTCCCTGCGTGGAGACCCTGTTGTGTGACTGGACAACGGGTTCCCTGCCTATAGACCCCGTTCAGTGAAGGGACAAGGGGTTCCCTGTGTGGAGACCCTGTTCTGCGACGAGACAAGTGGTTCCCTGTGAGGAGACCCTTTTCTGTGAAGGGACAACGGGTTCCATGCCTGGAGTCCCTGTTCTGTGACGGGACAAGGGGTTCCCTGTGTGGAGACCCTGTTCTGTGACGGGACAATGGTTCCGGGCTGTAGACCCTGTTCTGTGACGGGACAAGGGGTTCCCTGCCTATAGCCCTGTTCTGTGAAGGGACAAGGGGTTCCCTGCGTGGAGACCCTGTTCTGTGACGGGACAATGGGTTCCGTGCGTGGTGACCCTCTTCTGTGACGGGACAACGGGTTCCCTGCGTGGAGTCCCTGTTCTGTGACGGGACAACGGGTTCCCTGCGTGGAGACCCTGTTCTGTGACGGGACAACGGGTTCCCTGCGTGGAGACCCTTTTCTGTGACGGGACAACGGGTTCCCTGCCTGGAGACCCTTTTCTGTGACGAGACAACATGTTCTCTGGGTGGAGACCCTGCTCTGAGACGCGACAACGGGTTCCCTGCGTGGAGACCCTGTTCTGTGACGGGACAATGGTTCCGGCCTGTAGACCCTGTTCTGTGACGGGACAACGGGTTCCCTGCTTGGCGACACTGTTCTGTGACGGGACAAAGGGTTCCCTGCCTGGAGACCCTGTTCTGTGACGGGACAAGGGGTTCCCTGCCTGGAGACCATGTTGTGTGACTGGACAACGGGTTCCCTGCCTATAGACCCGATTCAGTGAAGGGACAAGGGGTTCCCTGTGTGGAGACCCTGTTCTGCGACGAGACAAGTGGTTCCCTGTGCGGAGACCCTTTTCTGTGAAGGGACAACGGGTTCCCTGCCTGGAGTCCCTGTTCTGTGACGGGACAAGGGGTTCCCTGTGTGGAGACCATGTTCTGTGTCGGGACAATGGTTCCGGCCTGTAGACCCTGTTCTGTGACGGGACAAGGGGTTCCCTGCTTGGAGACCCTGTTCTGTGACGGGACAACGGGTTCCCTGCGTGGAGACCCTGTTCTCTGATGGGACAACGGGTTCCCTGCGTGGAGACCCTGTTGTGTGACTGGACAACGGGTTCCCTGCCTATAGACCCCATTCAGTGTTGGGAAAAGGGGTTCCCTGTGCGGAGACCCTGTTCTGTGAAGGGACAACGGGTTCCCTGCCTGGAGTCCCTGTTCTGTGACGGGACAAGGGGTTCCCTGTGTGGAGACCATGTTCTGTGCCGGGACAATGGTTCCGGCCTGTAGACCCTGTTCTGTGACGGGACAACGGGTTCCCTGCTTGGCGACACTGTTCTGTGACGGGACAACGGGTTCCCTGCTTGGAGACCCTGTTCTGTGACGGGACAAAGGGTTCCCTGCCTGGAGACCCTGTTCTGTGACGGGACAAGGGGTTCCCTGCCTGGAGACCATGTTGTGTGACTGGACAACGGGTTCCCTGCCTATAGACCCGATTCAGTGAAGGGACAAGGGGTTCCCTGTGTGGAGACCCTGTTCTGCGACGAGACAAGTGGTTCCCTGTGCGGAGACCCTTTTCTGTGAAGGGACAACGGGTTCCCTGCCTGGAGTCCCTGTTCTGTGACGGGACAAGGGGTTCCCTGTGTGGAGACCATGTTCTGTGTCGGGACAATGGTTCCGGCCTGTAGACCCTCTTCTGTGACGGGACAAGGGGTTCCCTGCTTGGAGACCCTGTTCTGTGACGGGACAACGGGTTCCCTGCGTGGAGACCCTGTTCTCTGATGGGACAACGGGTTCCCTGCGTGGAGACCCTGTTGTGTGACTGGACAACGGGTTCCCTGCCTATAGACCCCATTCAGTGTTGGGAAAAGGGGTTCCCTGTGTGGAGACCCTGTTCTGTGAAGGGACAACGGGTTCCCTGCCTGGAGTCCCTGTTCTGTGACGGGAGAAGGGGTTCCCTGTGTGGAGACCATGTTCTGTGCCGGGACAATGGTTCCGGCCTGTAGACCCTGTTCTGTGACGAGACAACATGTTCTCTGGGTGGAGACCCTGCTCTGAGACGCGACAACGGGTTCCCTGCGTGGAGACCCCGTTCTGTGAAGGGACAAGGGGTTCCCTGCGTGGAGACCCTGTTCTGTGACGGGGCAATGGGTTCCATGCGTGGAGACCCTGTTCTGTGACGGGAAAACGGGTTCCGTGCCTGGAGACCCTGTTCTGTGACGGGACAAGGGTTTCCCTGCTTGGAGAGCTTGTTCTGTGACGGGACAACGTGTTCCCGGCCTGTAGACACTGTTCTGTGACGGAACAATGGGTTCACTACCTGGAGACCCTGTTCTGTGACGGGACAATGGGTTCCCTACCTGGAGACCCTGTTCTGTGATGGGACAACGGGTTCCCTGCGTGGAGACCCTGTTCTGTGACGGGACAAGGGGTTCCCTGCCTGGAGACCCTTTTCTGTGACGGGACAACGGGTTCCCCGAGTGGAGACCCTTTTCTGTGATGAGACAACGGGTTCCCTGGGTGGAGACCCTGCTCTGAGACGCGACAACGGGTTCCCTGCGTGGAGACCCCGTTCTGTGAAGGGACAAGGGGTTCCCTGCGTGGAGACCCTGTTCTGTGATGGGACAACGGGTTCCCAGCTTGGAGGCACTGTTCTGTGACGGGACAAGGGGTTCCCTGCGTGGAGACCCTGTTCTGTGACGGGACAACGGGTTCCCTGCGTGGAGACCCTGTTCTGTGACGGGAGAAAGGGTTCCCTGCGTGGAGACCTAGTTCTGAGACGGGACAACGGGTTCCCTGCGCGGAGACCCTGTTCTGTGATGGGACAAAGGGTTCCCTGCGTCGACACCCCGTTCTGTGTCGGGACAAAGGGTTCCCTGCGTTTAGACCATGCTCTGTGATGGGACAACGGATTCCCTGCGTGGAGACCCTGTTCTGTGACGGGACAAGGTGTTCCCTGCCTGGAGACAATGTTCTGAGACGGCACAAGGGGTTCCCTGAGTGGAGACACTGTTGTGTGACTGGACAACGGGTTCCCTGCCTATAGACCCCGTTCAGTGAAGGGACAAGGGGTTCCCTGTGTGGAGACCCTGTTCTGCGACGAGACAAGTGGTTCCCTGTGAGGAGACCCTTTTCTGTGAAGGGACAACGGGTTCCATGCCTGGAGTCCCTGTTCTGTGACGGGACAAGGGGTTCCCTGTGTGGAGACCCTGTTCTGTGACGGGACAATGGTTCCGGGCTGTAGACCCTGTTCTGTGACGGGACAAGGGGTTCCCTGCCTATAGCCCTGTTCTGTGAAGGGACAAGGGGTTCCCTGCGTGGAGACCCTGTTCTGTGACGGGACAATGGGTTCCGTGCGTGGTGACCCTCTTCTGTGACGGGACAACGGGTTCCCTGCGTGGAGTCCCTGTTCTGTGACGGGACAACGGGTTCCCTGCGTGGAGACCCTGTTCTGTGACGGGACAACGGGTTCCCTGCGTGGAGACCCTTTTCTGTGACGGGACAACGGGTCCCCTGCCTGGAGACCCTTTTCTGTGACGAGACAACATGTTCTCTGGGTGGAGACCCTGCTCTGAGACGCGACAACGGGTTCCCTGCGTGGAGACCCCGTTCTGTGAAGGGACAAGGGGTTCCCTGCGGGGAGACCCTGTGCTGTGACGAGACAACGGGTTCCCTGCCTGGAGACCCTGTTGTGTGACGGGACAACGGGTTCCCTGCCTATAGACCCCGTTCTGTGAAGGGACAAGGGGTTCCCTGCGTGGAGACCCTGTTCTGTGATGGGACAAGGTTTTCCCTGGGTGGACATCCTGTTCTGTGGCGGGACAAGGGGTTCCCTGCGTGGAGACCCTGTTCTGTGAAGGGAGAAGGGATTCCATGCGTGTAGACCCTGTTCTGGGAAGGGTCAACGGGTTCCCTGCCTGGAGACCCTGTTCTGTGATGGGACAACGGGTTCCCTGCCTGGAGACACAGTTCTGTGATGGGACCACGGGTTCCCTGCCTGGCGACACCCTTCTGTTACGGGACAACGGGTTCCCTGCGAGGAGACCCTGTTCTGTGACGGGACAATGGGTTCCCTGCGTGGAGACCCTTTTCTGTGGCGAGACAAGGGGTTCCCTGCGTGGAGACCCTGTTCCGTGACGGGACAACAGGTTCCCTGCGTGGAGACCCTGTTCTCTGATGGGACAACGGGTTCCCTGCGTGGAGACCCTGTTCTCTGATGGGACAACGGGTTCCCTGCGTGGAGACCCTGTTGTGTGACTGGACAACGGGTTCCCTGCCTATAGACCCCGTTCAGTGAAGGGACAAGGGGTTCCCTGTGTGGAGACCCTGTTCTGCGACGAGACAAGTGGTTCCCTGTGAGGAGACCCTTTTCTGTGAAGGGACAACGGGTTCCATGCCTGGAGTCCCTGTTCTGTGACGGGACAAGGGGTTCCCTGTGTGGAGACCCTGTTCTGTGACGGGACAATGGTTCCGGGCTGTAGACCCTGTTCTGTGACGGGACAAGGGGTTCCCTGCCTATAGCCCTGTTCTGTGAAGGGACAAGGGGTTCCCTGCTTGGAGACCCTGTTCTGTGACGGGACAATGGGTTCCGTGCGTGGTGACCCTCTTCTGTGACGGGACAACGGGTTCCCTGCGTGGAGTCCCTGTTCTGTGACGGGACAACGGGTTCCCTGCGTGGAGACCCTGTTCTGTGACGGGACAACGGGTTCCCTGCGTGGAGACCCTTTTCTGTGACGGGACAACGGGTTCCCTGCCTGGAGACCCTTTTCTGTGACGAGACAACATGTTCTCTGGGTGGAGACCCTGCTCTGAGACGCGACAACGGGTTCCCTGCGTGGAGACCCTGTTCTGTGACGGGACAATGGTTCCGGCCTGTAGACCCTGTTCTGTGACGGGACAACGGGTTCCCTGCTTGGCGACACTGTTCTGTGACGGGACAAAGGGTTCCCTGCCTGGAGACCCTGTTCTGTGACGGGACAAGGGGTTCCCTGCCTGGAGGCCATGTTGTGTGACTGGACAACGGGTTCCCTGCCTATAGACCCGATTCAGTGAAGGGACAAGGGGTTCCCTGTGTGGAGACCCTGTTCTGCGACGAGACAAGTGGTTCCCTGTGCGGAGACCCTTTTCTGTGAAGGGACAACGGGTTCCCTGCCTGGAGTCCCTGTTCTGTGACGGGACAAGGGGTTCCCTGTGTGGAGACCATGTTCTGTGTCGGGACAATGGTTCCGGCCTGTAGACCCTCTTCTGTGACGGGACAAGGGGTTCCCTGCTTGGAGACCCTGTTCTGTGACGGGACAACGGGTTCCCTGCGTGGAGACCCTGTTCTCTGATGGGACAACGGGTTCCCTGCGTGGAGACCCTGTTGTGTGACTGGACAACGGGTTCCCTGCCTATAGACCCCATTCAGTGTTGGGAAAAGGGGTTCCCTGTGCGGAGACCCTGTTCTGTGAAGGGACAACGGGTTCCCTGCCTGGAGTCCCTGTTCTGTGACGGGACAAGGGGTTCCCTGTGTGGAGACCATGTTCTGTGCCGGGACAATGGTTCCGGCCTGTAGACCCTGTTCTGTGACGGGACAACGGGTTCCCTGCTTGGCGACACTGTTCTGTGACGGGACAACGGGTTCCCTGCTTGGAGACCCTGTTCTGTGACGGGACAAAGGGTTCCCTGCCTGGAGACCCTGTTCTGTGACGGGACAAGGGGTTCCCTGCCTGGAGACCATGTTGTGTGACTGGACAACGGGTTCCCTGCCTATAGACCCGATTCAGTGAAGGGACAAGGGGTTCCCTGTGTGGAGACCCTGTTCTGCGACGAGACAAGTGGTTCCCTGTGCGGAGACCCTTTTCTGTGAAGGGACAACGGGTTCCCTGCCTGGAGTCCCTGTTCTGTGACGGGACAAGGGGTTCCCTGTGTGGAGACCATGTTCTGTGTCGGGACAATGGTTCCGGCCTGTCGACCCTCTTCTGTGACGGGACAAGGGGTTCCCTGCTTGGAGACCCTGTTCTGTGACGGGACAACGGGTTCCCTGCGTGGAGACCCTGTTCTCTGATGGGACAACGGGTTCCCTGCGTGGAGACCCTGTTGTGTGACTGGACAACGGGTTCCCTGCCTATAGACCCCATTCAGTGTTGGGAAAAGGGGTTCCCTGTGTGGAGACCCTGTTCTGTGAAGGGACAACGGGTTCCCTGCCTGGAGTCCCTGTTCTGTGACGGGAGAAGGGGTTCCCTGTGTGGAGACCATGTTCTGTGCCGGGACAATGGTTCCGGCCTGTAGACCCTGTTCTGTGACGAGACAACATGTTCTCTGGGTGGAGACCCTGCTCTGAGACGCGACAACGGGTTCCCTGCGTGGAGACCCCGTTCTGTGAAGGGACAAGGGGTTCCCTGCGTGGAGACCCTGTTCTGTGACGGGGCAATGGGTTCCATGCGTGGAGACCCTGTTCTGTGACGGGAAAACGGGTTCCGTGCCTGGAGACCCTGTTCTGTGACGGGACAAGGGTTTCCCTGCTTGGAGAGCTTGTTCTGTGACGGGACAACGTGTTCCCGGCCTGTAGACACTGTTCTGTGACGGAACAATGGGTTCACTACCTGGAGACCCTGTTCTGTGACGGGACAATGGGTTCCCTACCTGGAGACCCTGTTCTGTGATGGGACAACGGGTTCCCTGCGTGGAGACCCTGTTCTGTGACGGGACAAGGGGTTCCCTGCCTGGAGACCCTTTTCTGTGACGGGACAACGGGTTCCCCGAGTGGAGACCCTTTTCTGTGATGAGACAACGGGTTCCCTGGGTGGAGACCCTGCTCTGAGACGCGACAACGGGTTCCCTGCGTGGAGACCCCGTTCTGTGAAGGGACAAGGGGTTCCCTGCGTGGAGACCCTGTTCTGTGATGGGACAACGGGTTCCCAGCTTGGAGGCACTGTTCTGTGACGGGACAAGGGGTTCCCTGCGTGGAGACCCTGTTCTGTGACGGGACAACGGGTTCCCTGCGTGGAGACCCTGTTCTGTGACGGGAGAAAGGGTTCCCTGCGTGGAGACCTAGTTCTGAGACGGGACAACGGGTTCCCTGCGCGGAGACCCTGTTCTGTGATGGGACAAAGGGTTCCCTGCGTCGACACCCCGTTCTGTGTCGGGACAAAGGGTTCCCTGCGTTTAGACCATGCTCTGTGATGGGACAACGGATTCCCTGCGTGGAGACCCTGTTCTGTGACGGGACAAGGTGTTCCCTGCCTGGAGACAATGTTCTGAGACGGCACAAGGGGTTCCCTGAGTGGAGACACTGTTGTGTGACTGGACAACGGGTTCCCTGCCTATAGACCCCGTTCAGTGAAGGGACAAGGGGTTCCCTGTGTGGAGACCCTGTTCTGCGACGAGACAAGTGGTTCCCTGTGAGGAGACCCTTTTCTGTGAAGGGACAACGGGTTCCATGCCTGGAGTCCCTGTTCTGTGACGGGACAAGGGGTTCCCTGTGTGGAGACCCTGTTCTGTGACGGGACAATGGTTCCGGGCTGTAGACCCTGTTCTGTGACGGGACAAGGGGTTCCCTGCCTATAGCCCTGTTCTGTGAAGGGACAAGGGGTTCCCTGCGTGGAGACCCTGTTCTGTGACGGGACAATGGGTTCCGTGCGTGGTGACCCTCTTCTGTGACGGGACAACGGGTTCCCTGCGTGGAGTCCCTGTTCTGTGACGGGACAACGGGTTCCCTGCGTGGAGACCCTGTTCTGTGACGGGACAACGGGTTCCCTGCGTGGAGACCCTTTTCTGTGACGGGACAACGGGTTCCCTGCCTGGAGACCCTTTTCTGTGACGAGACAACATGTTCTCTGGGTGGAGACCCTGCTCTGAGACGCGACAACGGGTTCCCTGCGTGGAGACCCCGTTCTGTGAAGGGACAAGGGGTTCCCTGCGGGGAGACCCTGTGCTGTGACGAGACAACGGGTTCCCTGCCTGGAGACCCTGTTGTGTGACGGGACAACGGGTTCCCTGCCTATAGACCCCGTTCTGTGAAGGGACAAGGGGTTCCCTGCGTGGAGACCCTGTTCTGTGATGGGACAAGGTTTTCCCTGGGTGGACATCCTGTTCTGTGGCGGGACAAGGGGTTCCCTGCGTGGAGACCCTGTTCTGTGAAGGGAGAAGGGATTCCATGCGTGTAGACCCTGTTCTGGGAAGGGTCAACGGGTTCCCTGCCTGGAGACCCTGTTCTGTGATGGGACAACGGGTTCCCTGCCTGGAGACACAGTTCTGTGATGGGACCACGGGTTCCCTGCCTGGCGACACCCTTCTGTTACGGGACAACGGGTTCCCTGCGAGGAGACCCTGTTCTGTGACGGGACAATGGGTTCCCTGCGTGGAGACCCTTTTCTGTGACGAGACAAGGGGTTCCCTGCGTGGAGACCCTGTTCCGTGACGGGACAACAGGTTCCCTGCGTGGAGACCCTGTTCTCTGATGGGACAACGGGTTCCCTGCGTGGAGACCCTGTTGTGTGACTGGACAACGGGTTCCCTGCCTATAGACCCCGTTCAGTGAAGGGACAAGGGGTTCCCTGTGTGGAGACCCTGTTCTGCGACGAGACAAGTGGTTCCCTGTGAGGAGACCCTTTTCTGTGAAGGGACAACGGGTTCCCTTCCTGGAGACCCTGTTCTGTGACGGGACAAGGGGTTCCCTGTGTGGAGACCCTGTTCTGTGACGGGACAATGGTTCCGGCCTGTAGACCCTGTTCTGTGACGGGACAACGGGTTCCCTGCTTGGCGACACTGTTCTGTGACGGGACAAAGGGTTCCCTGCCTGGAGACCCTGTTCTGTGACGGGACAAGGGGTTCCCTGCCTGGAGACCATGTTGTGTGACTGGACAACGGGTTCCCTGCCTATAGACCCGATTCAGTGAAGGGACAAGGGGTTCCCTGTGTGGAGACCCTGTTCTGCGACGAGACAAGTGGTTCCCTGTGCGGAGACCCTTTTCTGTGAAGGGACAACGGGTTCCCTGCCTGGAGTCCCTGTTCTGTGACGGGACAAGGGGTTCCCTGTGTGGAGACCATGTTCTGTGTCGGGACAATGGTTCCGGCCTGTAGACCCTGTTCTGTGACGGGACAAGGGGTTCCCTGCTTGGAGACCCTGTTCTGTGACGGGACAACGGGTTCCCTGCGTGGAGACCCTGTTCTCTGATGGGACAACGGGTTCCCTGCGTGGAGACCCTGTTGTGTGACTGGACAACGGGTTCCCTGCCTATAGACCCCATTCAGTGTTGGGAAAAGGGGTTCCCTGTGCGGAGACCCTGTTCTGTGAAGGGACAACGGGTTCCCTGCCTGGAGTCCCTGTTCTGTGACGGGACAAGGGGTTCCCTGTGTGGAGACCATGTTCTGTGCCGGGACAATGGTTCCGGCCTGTAGACCCTGTTCTGTGACGGGACAAGGGGTTCCCTGCCTATAGCCCTGTTCTGTGAATGGACAAGGGGTTCCCTGCGTGGAGACCCTGTTCTGTGACGGGACATGGGGTTCCCTGCGTGGAGACCCTGTTCTGTGACGGGGCAATGGGTTCCATGCGTGGAGACCCTGTTCTGTGACGGGACAACGGGTTCCCTGCGTGGAGACCCTTTTCTGTGACGGGACAAGGGGTACCCTGCGTGGAGACCCTGTTCTGTGACGGGACAAGGGTTTCCCTGCTTGGAGAGCTTGTTCTGTGACGGGACAACGTGTTCCCGGCCTGTAGACACTGTTCTGTGACGGAACAATGGGTTCACTACCTGGAGACCCTGTTCTGTGACGGGACAATGGGTTCCCTACCTGGAGACCCTGTTCTGTGATGGGACAACGGGTTCCCTGCGTGGAGACCCTGTTCTGTGACGGGACAAGGGGTTCCCTGCCTGGAGACCCTGTTCTGTGACGGGACAACGGGTTCCCTGCGTGGAGACCCTTTTCTGTGATGAGACAACGGGTTCCCTGGGTGGAGACCCTGCTCTGAGACGCGACAACGGGTTCCCTGCGTGGAGACCCCGTTCTGTGAATTGACAAGGGGTTCCCTGCGTGGAGACCCTGTTCTGTGATGGGACAACGGGTTCCCAGCTTGGAGGCACTGTTCTGTGAAGGGACAAGGGGTTCCCTGCGTGGAGACCCTGTTCTGCGACCAGACAACGGGTTCCCTGCGTGGAGACCCTGTGCTGTGACGGGACAAGGGATTCCCTTGATGGAGACCCTGTTCTGTGACGGGACAAGGGGTTCCCTGCCTGGAGACCATGCTCTGTGTCGGGACAACGGGTTCCCAACCTAGAGACCCTGTTCTGTGACGGGACAAGGCGTTCCCTGCCTGGAGACCCTGTTCCGTGACTGGACAAAGGGTTCCCTGCCTATAGCCCTGTTCTGTGAAGGGACAAGGGGTTCCCTGCGTGGAGACCCTGTTCTGCGACGGGACATGGGGTTCCCTGCGTGGAGACCCTGTTCTGTGACAGGACAACGGGTTCCATGCGTGGAGACCCTCTTCTGTGACGGGACAACGGGTTCCCTACGTGGAGACCCTTTTCTGCGACGGGACAAGGGGTTCCCTGCCTGGAGACCCTTTTCTGTGACGGGACAACGGGTTCCCTGCCTGGAGACCCTGTTGTGTGACGGGACAACGGGTTCCTCGCCTATAGACACCGTTCTGTGAAGGGACAAGGGGTTCCCTGCGTGGAGACCCTGTTCTGTGACGGGACAACGTTTTCCCTGGGTGGACATCCTGTTCCGTGGCGGGACAAGGGGTACCGTGCGTGGAGACCCTGTGCAGTGACGGGACAACGGGCTCCCTGCGTGGAGACCCTGTTCTGTGATGGGAGAAGGGATTCCCTGCGTGTAGACCCTGTTCTGGGAAGGGACAACGGGTTTCCTGCGTGGAGACCCTGTTCTGTGATGGGACAACGGGTTCCCTGCCTGGAGACCCAGTTCTGTGACGGGACCAAGGGTTCCCTGCCTGGCGACAGTGTTCTGAGACGGGACAAAAGATTCCCTGCCTGGAGACCCTGTTCTGTGACAGGACAGGGGGTTCCCTGCGTGGAGACAATGTTCTGTGACGGGACAACGGGTTCCCTGCCTGGAGACCCTGTTCTCTGATGGGACAACGGGTTCCCTGCGTGGAGACGCTGTTCTCCGAAGGGACAACGGGTTCCCTGTGTGCAGACCCTGTTCTGAAAAGGGACAAGGGGTTCCCTGCGTGGAGACCCTGTTCTGTGACGTGACAAGGGGTTCCCTGCGTGGAGAACCTGTTCTGTGACGCGACAAGGGGTTGCCTGCCAGGAGACCCTGTTGTGTGACTGGACAACGGGTTCCCTGCCTATAGACCCCGTTCAGTGAAGGGACAAGGGGTTCCCTGCCTGGAGACACTGTTCTGGGATGGGACAACGGGTTCCCTGCGCAGAGACCATGTTCTGAGACGCGACAACGGGTTCCCTGCGCGGAGACACTGTTCTGTGATGGGACAAAGGGTTCCCAGCGTGGAGACACAGTTCTGTGACGGGACAACGGGTTCCCTGCCTGGAGAACCTGTTCTCTGACGGGACAACGGGTTCCCTGCGTGGAGACCCTCTTCTGTGACGGGACAACGGGTTCCCTGCCAGGAGACTCTGTTCTGTGACGGGACAACGGGTTCCTTGCCTGCAGACCCTGTTCTGTGACGGGACAAGAGGTTCCCGGACAGGAGACCCTGTTCTGTGACGGGACAAAGGGTTCCCTGCCTGGAGACCCTGTTGTGTGACGGGACGACGGGTTCCATGCCTATAGACCCCGTTCTGTGAAGTGACAAGGTGTTCCCTGCTTGGAGACCCTGTTCTGTGACATGAAAAAGTTTTCTCTGGGTGGACATCCTGTTCTGTGACGGGACAAGGGGTTCCCTGCTTGGAGACCCTGTTCTGTGACGGGACAACGGGTTCCCTGTTTGGAGACACTGTTCTGTGACGGGACAACGGGTTCCCTGCTTGGAGACCCTGTTCTGTGACGGACAACGGGTTCCCTGCGTGGAGACCTTGCTCTGTGACGGGACAACAGGTTCCCAGTGTGGAGACCCTGTTCTGAAACGGGACAAAGGATTCCCTGCGTAGAGACCCTGTTCTGTGACGCGACAACGGGTTCCCAGCGTGGAGACCCAGTTCTGTGACGGGACAAGTTGTTAACTGCGTGGAGACACTGTTCTGTGACGGGACAACAGGTTCCCTGCGTGGAGATCCTTTTCTGTGGTGGGACAACGGGTTCCCTGCCTGGAGACCCTGTTCTGTGACGGGACAACGGGTTCCCTGTGTGGAGACCCTGTTCTGTGATGGGAGAACGGGTTCCCTGCGTGGAGACCCTCTTCTGTGACGGGACAAGGGGTTCCCTGCGTGGAGACCCTGTTCCGTGGCGGGACAAGGGGTTCCCTGCGTGGAGACCCTGTTCTGTGACGGGACAAGGTTTTCCCTGCTTGGAGAGCTTGTTCTGTGACGGGACAATGGGTTCCCTGCCTGTAGACACTTTTCTGTGACGGAACAATGGGTTCACTACCTGGAGACCCTGTTCTGTGACGGGACAATGGGTTCCCTACCTGGAGACCCTCTTCTGTGACGGGACAACGGGTTCCCTGCGTGGAGACACTGTTCTGTGACGGGACAACGGGTTCCCTGCCTGGAGACCCTGTTCTGTGATGGGGCAACGGGTTCCCTGCGTGGAGACCCTGTTCTGGGATGGGACAACTTGTTCCCTGCGTGGAGAATCTGTTGTGTTACGGGACAATGGGTTTCCTGCGTGGAGACCCTCTTCTGTGACGGGACAACGGGTTCCGTGCGTGGAGACTCTGTTCCGTGACCGGAGAAGGGGTTCCCTGCGTGGAGACCCTGTTCTGTTACGGGACAACGGGTTCCCTGCCTGGAGTCCCTGTTCCGTGATGGGACAATGGGTTCCCTGCCTGGAGACCCTGTTCTGTGATGGGACAAGGGGTTCCCTGCGCGGAGACCCTCTTCTGTGATGGGACAACGGGTTCCCTGCCTGGAGACCCTGTTCTGTGAAGGGACAAGGGGCTCCCTGCCTGGAGACCCTGTTGTGTGACGGGACAACGGGTTCCATGCCTATAGACCCCGTTCTGTGAAGGGACAAGGGATTCCCTGCGTGGAGACCCTGTTCTGTGACATGACAAAGTTTTCTCTGGGTGGACATCCTGTTCCGTGACGGGACAATGGGTTCCCTGCTTGGAGACCCTGTGCTGTGACGGGACAACGGGTTCCCTGCGTGGAGACCCTTTGCTGTGACGGGACAAGGTTTTCCCTGTGTGGAGACGCAGTTCTGTGACGGGACAATGGGTTCCCTGTGTGGAGACCCTGTTCTGTGCTGGGACAACGGGTTCCGTGCGTGGAGACACTGTGCTGTGACGGGACAACGGGTTCCCTTCGTGGAGACCCTGTTCTGTGACAGGACAAGGGGTTCCCTGCGTTGAGACCCTGTTCTGTGACGGGACAACAGGTTCCCTGCGTGGAGACCCTGTTTTCTGACGGCACAACGGTTTCCCTGCGTGGAGACCCTGTTCTGTGATGGGACAACGGGTTCCCTGGGTGGACATCCTGTTCTGTGGCGGGACATGGGGTTCCCTGCATGGAGACCCTGTGCTGTGACGGGACAACGGGTTCCCTGCGTGGAGACCCTGTTCTGTGATGGGACAAGGGATTCCCTGCGTGTAGACACTGTTCTGTGACGGGACAACGGGTTCCCTGCCTGGAGACCCGGTTCTGTGATGGGACTACAGGTTCCCTGCATGGAGACCCAGTTCTGTAACGGGACAAGGGTTTACCGGCCTGGAGACCCTGTTCCGTGATGGGACAAAGGGTTCCCTGCGCGGAGACCCTGGTCAGTGACGGGACAACGGGTTCCCAGCGTGGAGACCCTGTTCTGTGACGGGACAAGGGGTTCCCTGCCTGGAGACCCTGTTGTGTGACGGGACAACGGGTTCCCTGCCTATAGACCCCGTTCTGTGAAGGGACAAGGGGTTCCCTGCGTGGAGACCCTGTTCTGTGACATGACAAAGTTTTCCCTGGGTGGACATGTTGTTCTGTGACGGGACAAGGGGTTCCCTGCGTGGAGACCCTGTTCTGTGACGGGACTAGGGGTTCCCTGTGTGGAGACCCTGTTCTGTGACGGGACAATGGTTCCGGGCTGTAGACCCTGTTCTGTGACGGGACAACGGGTTCCCTGCCTATAGCCCTGTTCTGTGAAGGGACAAGGGGTTCCCTGCGTGGAGACCCTGTTCTGTGACGGGACAATGGGTTCCGTGCGTGGTGACACTCTTCTGTGACGGGACAACGGGTTCCCTGCGTGGAGTCCCTGTTCTGTGACGGGACAACGGGTTCCCTGCGTGGAGACCCTGTTCTGTGACGGGACAACGGGTTCCGTGCCTGAAGACCCTGTTCTGTGACGGGACAAGGGTTTCCCTGCTTAGAGAGCTTGTTCTGTGACGGGACAACGTGTTCCCGGCCTGTAGACACTGTTCTGTGACGGAACAATGGGTTCCCTGCCTGGAGACCCTGTTCTGTGACGGGACAATGGGTTCCCTGCGGGGAGACCCTGTTCTGTGATGGGACAACGGGTTCCCTGCGTGGAGACCCTGTTCTGTGACGGGACAACGGGTTCCCTGCCTGGAGACCCTTTTCTGTGACGAGACAACATGTTCTCTGGGTGGAGACCCTGCTCTGAGACGCGACAACGGGTTCCCTGCTTGGAGACCCCGTTCTGTGAAGGGACAAGGGGTTCCCTGCGGGGAGACCCTGTGCTGTGACGAGACAACGGGTTCCCTGCGTGGAGACCCTGTTGTGTGACGGGACAACGGGTTCCCTGCCTATAGACCCCGTTCTGTGAATGGACAAGGGGTTCTCTGCGTGGAGACCCTGTTCTGTGATGGGACAAGGTTTTCCCTGGGTGGACATCCTGTTCTGTGGCGGGACAAGGGGTTCCCTGCCTGGAGACCCTGTTCTGTGAAGGGAGAAGGGATTCCCTGCATGTAGACCCTGTTCTGGGAAGGGTCAACGGGTTCCCTGCCTGGAGACCCTGTTCTGTGATGGGACAACGGGTTCCCTGCCTGGAGACACAGTTCTGTGACGGGACCACGGGTTCCCTGCCTGGCGACACCCTTCTGTTACGGGACAAAGGGTTCCCTGCCTGGAGACCCTGTTCTGTGATGGGACAATGGGTTCCCTGCGTGGAGACCCTTTTCTGTGACGAGACAAGGGGTTCCCTGCGTGGAGACCCTGTTCCGTGACGGGACAACGGGTTCCCTGCGTGGAGACCCTGTTCTCTGATGGGACAACAGGTTCCCTGCGTGGAGACCCTGTTGTGTGACTGGACAACGGGTTCCCTGCCTATAGACCCCGTTCAGTGAAGGGACAAGGGGTTCCCTGTGTGGAGACACTGTACTGCGACGAGACAAGTGATTCCATGTGCGGAGACCCTTTTCTGTGAAGGGACAACGGGTTCCCTTCCTGGAGACCCTGTTCTGTGACGGGACAAGGGGTTCCCTGTGTGGAGACCCTGTTCTGTGACGGGACAATGGTTCCGGCCTGTAGACCCTGTTCTGTGACGGGACAACTGGTTCCCTGCTTGGCGACACTGTTCTGTGACGGGACAACGGGTTCCCTGCTTGGAGACCCTGTTCTGTGACGGGACAAAGGGTTCCCTGCCTGGAGACCCTGTTCTGTGACGGGACAAGGGGTTCCCTGCCTGGAGACCATGTTGTGTGACTGGACAACGGGTTCCCTGCCTATAGACCCGATTCAGTGAAGGGACAAGGGGTTCCCTGTGTGGAGACCCTGTTCTGCGACGAGACAAGTGGTTCCCTGTGCGGAGACCCTTTTCTGTGAAGGGACAACGGGTTCCCTGCCTGGAGTCCCTGTTCTGTGACGGGACAAGGGGTTCCCTGTGTGGAGACCATGTTCTGTGACGGGACAATGGTTCCGGCCTGTAGACCCTGTTCTGTGACGGGACAAGGGGTTCCCTGCTTGGAGACCCTGTTCTGTGACGGGACAACGGGTTCCCTGCGTGGAGACCCTGTTCTCTGATGGGACAACGGGTTCCCTGCGTGGAGACCCTGTTGTGTGACTGGACAACGGGTTCCCTGCCTATAGACCCCATTCAGTGATGGGAAAAGGGGTTCCCTGTGCGGAGACCCTGTTCTGTGAAGGGACAACGGGTTCCCTGCCTGGAGTCCCTGTTCTGTGACGGGACAAGGGGTTCCCTGTGTGGAGACCATGTTCTGTGCCGGGACAATGGTTCCGGCCTGTAGACCCTGTTCTGTGACGGGACAAGGGGTTCCCTGCCTATAGCCCTGTTCTGTGAATGGACAAGGGGTTCCCTGCGTGGAGACCCTGTTCTGTGACGGGACATGGGGTTCCCTGCGTGGAGACCCTGTTCTGTGACGGGGCAATGGGTTCCATGCGTGGAGACCCTGTTCTGTGACGGGACAACGGGTTCCCTGCGTGGAGACCCTTTTCTGTGACGGGACAAGGGGTTCCCTGCGTGGAGACCCTGTTCTGTGACGGGAAAACGGGTTCCGTGCCTGGAGACCCTGTTCTGTGACGGGACAAGGGTTTCCCTGCTTGGAGAGCTTGTTCTGTGACGGGACAACGGGTTCCCGGCCTGTAGACACTGTTCTGTGACGGAACAATGGGTTCAATACCTGGAGACCCTGTTCTGTGATGGGACAATGGGTTCCCTACCTGGAGACCCTGTTCTGTGATGGGACAAGGGGTTCCCTGCGTGGAGACCCTGTTCTGTGACGGGACAACGGGTTCCCCGAGTGGAGACCCTTTTCTGTGACGAGACAACGGGTTCCCTGGTTGGAGACCCTGCTCTGAGACGCGACAACGCGTTCCCTGCGTGGAGACCCCGTTCTGTGAAGGGACAAGGGGTTCCCTGCGTGGAGACCCTGTTCTGTGACGGGACAACGGGTTCCCAGCTTGGAGGCACTGTTCTGTGAAGGGACAAGGGGTTCCCTGCGTGGAGACCCTGTTCTGCGACCAGACAACGGGTTCCCTGCGTGGAGACCCTGTTCTGTGACGGGACAAGGGATTCCCTTGATGGAGACCCTGTTCTGTGACGGGACAAGGGGTTCCCTGCCTGGAGACCCTGTTCTGTGAAGGGACAAGGGGTTCCCTGCCTGGAGACCATGTTCTGTGTCGGGACAACGGGTTCCCAACCTAGAGACCCTGTTCTGTGACGGGACAAGGCGTTCCCTGCCTGGAGACCCTGTTCCGTGACTGGACAAAGGGTTCCCTGCCTATAGCCCTGTTCTGTGAAGGGACAAGGGGTTCCCTGCGTGGAGACCCTGTTCTGTGACGGGACATGGGGTTCCCTGCGTGGAGACCCTGTTCTGTGACGGGACAAGGGGTTCCCTGCGTGGAGACCCTCTTCTGTGACGAGACAACGGGTTCCCTACGTGGAGACACTTTTCTGTGACGGGACAAGGGGTTCCCTGCCTGGAGACCCTTTTCTGTGACGGGACAACGGGTTCCCTGCCTGGAGACCCTGTTGTGTGATGGGACAACGGGTTCCTCGCCTATAGACACCGTTCTGTGAAGGGACAAGGGGTTCCCTGCGTGGAGACCCTGTTCTGTGACGGGACAACGTTTTCCCTGGGTGGACATCCTGTTCCGTGGCGGGACAAGGGGTTCCGTGCGTGGAGACCCTGTTCTGTGATGGGAGAAGGGATTCCCTGCGTGTAGAACCTGTTCTGGGAAGGGACAACGGGTTCCCTGCGTGGAGACCCTGTTCTGTGACGGGACAACGGGTTCCCAGCCTGGAGACCCAGTTCTGTGACGGGACCAAGGGTTCCCTGCCTGGCGACAGTGTTCTGAGACGGGACAAAAGATTCCCTGCCTGGAGACCCTGTTCTGTGACAACACAGGGGGTTCCCTGCGTGGAGACAATATTCTGTGACAGGACAACGGGTTCCCTGCGTGGAGACCCTGTTCTCTGATGGGACAACGGGTTCCCTGCGTGGAGACGCTGTTCTGTGACGGGACAACGGGTTCCCTGGGTGAAGACCCTGTTCTGTGAAGGGACAAGGGGTTCCCTGCCTGAAGACCCTGTTCTGTGACGTGACAAGGGGTTCCCTGCGTGGAGACCCTGTTCTGTGACGGGACAACGGGTTCCCTGCCTGGAGACACTGTTGTGTGACGGGACAACGGGTTCCCTGCCTATAGACCCCGTTCAGTGAAGGGACAAGGGGTTCCTTGCGTGGAGACCCTGTTCTGCGACGAGACAAGTGGTTCCCTGTGCGGAGACCCTGTTCTGTGAAGGGACAACGGGTTCCCTGCCTAGAGACACTGTTCTGGGATGGGACAACGGGTTCCCTGCGTGGAGACCATGTTCTGAGACACTACAACGGGTTCCCTGCGCGGAGACACTGTTCTGTGACGGGACAACGGGTTCCCTGCGTGGAGACCCTGTTCTGTGACGGGACAAAGGTTTCCCTGCCTGGAGAACCTGTTCTCTGACGGGACAAGGAGTTCCCTGCCTGTAGACCCTGTTCTGTGACGGGACAACGGGTTCCCTGCCTGGAGACCCTGTTCTGTGACGGGACAAGGGTTTCCCTGCGTGGAGACCCTGTTCTGTGACGGAACAACGGGTTCCCTGCCTGGAGATCCTGTTCTCTGATGGGACAACGGGTTCCCTGCCTGGTGACCCTGTTCTCCGAAGGGACAACGGGTTCCCTGTGTGCAGACCCTGTTCTGAAAAGGGACAAGGGGTTCCCTGCCTGGAGACCCTGTTCTGTGACGTGACAAGGGGTTCCCTGCGTGGAGAACCTGTTCTGTGACGCGACAAGGGGTTGCCTGCCAGGAGACCCTGTTGTGTGACTGGACAACGGGTTCCCTGCCTATAGACCCCGTTCAGTGAAGGGACAAGGGGTTCCCTGCCTGGAGACACTGTTCTGGGATGGGACAACGGGTTCCCTGCGCAGAGACCATGTTCTGAGACGCGACAACGGGTTCCCTGCGCGGAGACACTGTTCTGTGATGGGACAAAGGGTTCCCAGCGTGGAGACACAGTTCTGTGACGGGACAACGGGTTCCCTGCCTGGAGAACCTGTTCTCTGACGGGACAACGGGTTCCCTGCGTGGAGACCCTCTTCTGTGACGGGACAACGGGTTCCCTGCCAGGAGACACTGTTCTGTGACGGGACAACGGGTTCCTTGCCTGCAGACCCTGTTCTGTGACGGGACAAGAGGTTCCCGGACAGGAGACCCTGTTCTGTGACGGGACAACGGGTTCCCTGCCTGGAGACCCTGTTGTGTGACGGGACAACGGGTTCCATGCCTATAGACCCCGTTCTGTGAAGTGACAAGGTGTTCCCTGCTTGGAGACCCTGTTCTGTGACATGAAAAAGTTTTCTCTGGGTGGACATCCTGTTCTGTGACGGGACAAGGGGTTCCCTGCTTGGAGACCCTGTTCTGTGACGGGACAACGGGTTCCCTGTTTGGAGACACTGTTCTGTGACGGGACAACGGGTTCCCTGCGTGGAGACCTTGCTCTGTGACGGGACAACAGGTTCCCAGTGTGGAGACCCTGTTCTGAAACGGGACAAAGGGTTCCCTGCGTAGAGACCCTGTTCTGTGACGCGACAACGGGTTCCCAGCGTGGAGACCCAGTTCTGTGACGGGACAAGTTGTTAACTGCGTGGAGACACTGTTCTGTGACGGGACAACAGGTTCCCTGCGTGGAGATCCTTTTCTGTGGTGGGACAACGGGTTCCCTGCCTGGAGACCCTGTTCTGTGACGGGACAACGGGTTCCCTGTGTGGAGACCCTGTTCTGTGATGGGAGAACGGGTTCCCTGCGTGGAGACCCTCTTCTGTGACGGGACAAGGGGTTCCCTGCGTGGAGACCCTGTTCCGTGGCGGGACAAGGGGTTCCCTGCCTGGAGACCCTCTTCTGTGACGGGACAAGGTTTTCCCTGCTTGGAGAGGTTGTTCTGTGACGGGACAATGGGTTCCCTGCCTGTAGACACTTTTCTGTGACGGAACAATGGGTTCACTACCTGGAGACCCTGTTCTGTGACGGGACAATGGGTTCCCTACCTGGAGACCCTCTTCTGTGACGGGACAACGGGTTCCCTGCGTGGAGACACTGTTCTGTGACGGGACAACGGGTTCCCTGCCTGGAGACCCTGTTCTGTGATGGGGCAACGGGTTCCCTGCGTGGAGACCCTGTTCTGGGATGGGACAACTTGTTCCCTGCGTGGAGAATCTGTTGTGTTACGGGACAATGGGTTTCCTGCGTGGAGACCCTCTTCTGTGACGGGACAACGGGTTCCGTGCGTGGAGACCCTGTTCCGTGACCGGAGAAGGGGTTCCCTGCGTGGAGACCCTGTTCTGTTACGGGACAACGGGTTCCCTGCCTGGAGACCCTGTTCTGTGATGGGACAATGGGTTCCCTGCCTGGAGACCCTGTTCTGTGATGGGACAAGGGGTTCCCTGCGCGGAGACCCTCTTCTGTGATGGGACAACGGGTTCCCTGCCTGGAGACCCTGTTCTGTGAAGGGACAAGGGGCTCCCTGCCTGGAGACCCTGTTGTGTGACGGGACAACGGGTTCCATGCCTATAGACCCCGTTCTGTGAAGGGACAAGGGGTTCCCTGCGTGGAGACCCTGTTCTGTGACATGACAAAGTTTTCTCTGGGTGGACATCCTGTTCCGTGACGGGACAATGGGTTCCCTGCTTGGAGACCCTGTGCTGTGACGGGACAACGGGTTCCCTGCGTGGAGACCCTTTGCTGTGACGGGACAAGGTTTTCCCTGTGTGGAGACGCAGTTCTGTGACGGGACAATGGGTTCCCTGTGTGGAGACCCTGTTCTGTGCTGGGACAACGGGTTCCGTGCGTGGAGACCCTGTGCTGTGACGGGACAACGGGTTCCCTTCGTGGAGACCCTGTTCTGTGACAGGACAAGGGGTTCCCTGCGTTGAGACCCTGTTCTGTGACGGGACAACAGGTTCCCTGCGTGGAGACCCTGTTTTCTGACGGCACAACGGTTTCCCTGCGTGGAGACCCTGTTCTGTGATGGGACAACGGGTTCCCTGGGTGGACATCCTGTTCTGTGGCGGGACATGGGGTTCCCTGCATGGAGACCCTGTGCTGTGACGGGACAACGGGTTCCCTGCGTGGAGACCCTGTTCTGTGATGGGACAAGGGATTCCCTGCGTGTAGACACTGTTCTGTGACGGGACAACGGGTTCCCTGCCTGGAGACCCGGTTCTGTGATGGGACTACAGGTTCCCTGCATGGAGACCCAGTTCTGTAACGGGACAAGGGTTTACCGGCCTGGAGACCCTGTTCCGTGATGGGACAAAGGGTTCCCTGCGCGGAGACCCTGGTCAGTGACGGGACAACGGGTTCCCAGCGTGGAGACCCTGTTCTGTGACGGGACAAGGGGTTCCCTGCCTGGAGACCCTGTTGTGTGACGGGACAACGGGTTCCCTGCCTATAGACCCCGTTCTGTGAAGGGACAAGGGGTTCCCTGCGTGGAGACCCTGTTCTGTGACATGACAAAGTTTTCCCTGGGTGGACATGTTGTTCTGTGACGGGACAAGTGGTTCCCTGCGTGGAGACCCTGTTCTGTGACGGGACTAGGGGTTCCCTGCGTGGAGACCCTGTTTTGGGATGGGACAATGGGTTCCCTGCCTGGAGAACCTGTTCTGTGATGGGAGACAACGGGTTCCCTTCGTGGAGACCCTGTTCTGTGACGGGACCATGAGTTCCCTGCCTGGAGACAATGTTTTGTGACGGGACAACGGGTTCCCTGCGAGGAGACCCTGTTCTGGGACGGGACAAGGGGTTCCCATCGTGGAGACCCTGTTCTCTGATGGGACAACGGGTTCCCAGCTTGGAGGCCCTGTTCTGTTACGGGACAAGTTTTTCCCTGCGTGGAGACCCTGTTCTGTGACGGGACAACGGGTTCCCTGGGTGAAGACCCTGTACTGTGAAGGGACAAGGGGTTCCCTGCGTGGAGACCCTGTTCTGTGACGGGACAAGGGGTTCCCTGCCTGGAGACCCTGTTCTGTGACGGACAACGGGTTCCCTGGGTGGAGACCCTGTTCTGTGACGGGACAAAGGGTTCCCTGCGTATAGACCCTGTTCTGTGATAGGACAATGGGTTCCATGCGTGGAGACCCTCTTCTGTGACGGGACAACGGGTTCCCTGCGTAGAGACCCTCTTCTGTGACGGGACAAGGGGTTCCCTGCCTGGAGACCCTGTTCTGTGATAGGACAGCGGGTTCCGCGCCTGGAGACCCTGTTCTGTGACGGGACAAGGGTTTCCCTGCTTGGAGAGCTTGTTCTGTGACGGGACAACGGGTTCCCGGCCTGTAGACACTGTTCTGTGACGGAACAATGGGTTCACTGCCTGGAGACTCTGTTCTGTGACGGGACAATGGGTTCCCTGCGTGGAGACCCTGTTCTGTGATGGGACAACGGGTTCCCTTCGTGGAGACCCTGTTCTGTGACGGGACAACGGGTTCCCTGCGTGGAGACCCTTTTCTGTGACGGGACAACGGGTTCCCTGCCTGGAGACCCTTTTCTGTGACGAGACAACGGGTTCTCTGGGTGGAGACCCTGCTCTGAGACGCGACAACGGGTTCCCTGCCTGGAGACCCCGTTCTGTGAAGGGACAAGGGGTTCCCTGCGGGGAGACCCTCTGCTGTGACGAGACAACGGTTTCCCTGCGTGGAGACCCTGTTCTGTGATGGGACAACGGGTTCCCAGCTTGGAGGCACTGTTCTGTGACGGGACAACTTTTTCCCTGCGTGGAGACCCTGTTCTGTGACGGGACAACGGGTTCCCTGGGTGGACATCCTGTTCTGTGGCGGGACATGGGGTTCCCTGCATGGAGACCCTGTTCTGTGACGGGACAACGGGTTCCCTGCGTGGAGACCCTGTTCTGTGATGGGACAAGGGATTCCCTGCGTGTAGACCCTGTTCTGTGACGGGACAACGGGTTCCCTGCCTGGAGACCCGGTTCTGTGATGGGACTACAGGTTCCCTGCATGGAGACCCAGTTCTGTGAAGGGACAAGGGTTTACCGGCCTGGAGACCCTGTTCCGTGATGGGACAAAGGGTTCCCTGCGCGGAGACCCAGTTCTGTAACGGGACAAGGGTTTACCGGCCTGGAGACCCTGTTCCGTGATGGGACAAAGGGTTCCCTGCGCGGAGACCCTGGTCAGTGACGGGACAACGGGTTCCCAGCGTGTAGACCCTGTTCTGTGACGGGACAAGGGGTTCCCTGCCTGGAGACCCTGTTGTGTGACGGGACAACGGGTTCCCTGCCTATAGACCCCGTTCTGTGAAGGGACAAGGGGTTACCTGCGTGGAGACCCTGTTCTGTGACATGACAAAGTTTTCCCTGGGTGGACATGTTGTTCTGTGACGGGACAAGGGGTTCCCTGCGTGGAGACCCTGTTCTGTGACGGGACTAGGGGTTCCCGGCCTGTAGACACTGTTCTGTGACGGAACAATGGGTTCACTGCCTGGAGACCCTGTTCTGTGACGGGACAATGGGTTCCCTACCTGGAGACCCTGTTCTGTGATGGGACAACGGGTTCCCTGCGTGGAGACCCTGTTCTGTGACGGGACAACGGGTTCCCTGCGTGGAGACCCTTTTCTGTGACGGGACAACGGGTTCCCTGCCTGGAGACCCTTTTCTGTGACGAGACAACGGGTTCTCTGGGTGGAGACCCTGCTCTAAGACGCGACAACTGGTTCCCTGCGTGGAGACCCCGTTCTGTGAAGGGACAAGGGGTTCCCTGCGGGGAGACCCTCTGCTGTGACGAGACAACGGTTTCCCTGCGTGGAGACCCTGTTCTGTGATGGGACAACGGGTTCCCAGCTTGGAGGCACTGTTCTGTGACGGGACAAGGGGTTCCCTGCGTGGAGACCCTGTTCTGTGACGGGACAACGGGTTCCCTGCGTGGAGACCCTGTTCTGTGACGGGAGAAAGGGTTCCCTGCGTGGAGACCTAGTTCTGAGACGGGACAACGGGTTCCCTGCGCGGAGACCCTGTTCTGTGATGGGACAAAGGGTTCCCTGTGTCGACACCCCGTTCTGTGTCGGGACAAAGGGTTCCCTGCGTTTAGACCATGCTCTGTGATGGGACAACGGATTCCCTGCGTGGAGACCCTGTTCTGTGACGGGACAAGGGGTTCCCTGCTTGGAGACAATGTTCTGAGACGGCACAAGGGGTTCCCTGAGTGGAGACACTGTTGTGTGACTGGACAATGGGTTCCCTGCCTATAGACCCCGTTCAGTGAAGGGACAAGGGGTTCCCTGTGTGGAGACCCTGTTCTGCGACGAGACAAGTGGTTCCCTGTGAGGAGACCCCTTTCTGTGAAGGGACAACGGGTTCCATGCCTGGAGTCCCTGTTCTGTGACGGGACAAGGGGTTCCCTGTGTGGAGACCCTGTTCTGTGACGGGACAATGGTTCCGGGCTGTAGACCCTGTTCTGTGACGGGACAAGGGGTTCCCTGCCTATAGCCCTGTTCTGTGAAGGGACAAGGGGTTCCCTGCTGGAGACCCTGTTCTGTGACGGGACAATGGGTTCCGTGCGTTTTGACCCTCTTCTGTGACGGGACAACGGGTTCCCTGCGTGGAATCCCTGTTCTGTGACGGGACAACGGGTTCCCTGCGTGGAGACCCTGTTCTGTGACGGGACAACGGGTTCCCTGCGTGGAGACCCTTTTCTGTGACGGGACAACGGGTTCCCTGCCTGGAGACCCTTTTCTGTGACGAGACAACATGTTCTCTGGGTGGAGACCCTGCTCTGAGACGCGACAACGGGTTCCCTGCTTGGAGACCCCGTTCTGTGAAGGGACAATGGGTTCCCTGCGGGGAGACCCTGTGCTGTGACGAGACAATGGGTTCCCTGCCTGGAGACCCTGTTGTGTGACGGGACAGCGGGTTCCCTGCCTATAGACCCCGTTCTGTGAAGGGACAAGGGGTTCCCTGCGTGGAGACCCTGTTCTGTGATGGGACAAGGTTTTCCCTGGGTGGACATCCTGTTCTGTGGCGGGACAAGGGGTTCCCTGCGTGGAGACCCTGTTCTGTGAAGGGAGAAGGGATTCCCTGCGTGTAGACCCTGTTCTGGGAAGGGTCAACGGGTTCCCTGCCTGGAGACCCTGTTCTGTGATGGGACAACGGGTTCCCTGCCTGGAGACACAGTTCTGTGACGGGACCACGGGTTCCCTGCCTGGCGACACCCTTCTGTTACGGGACAACGGGTTCCCTGCCTGGAGACCCTGTTCTGTGACGGGACAATGGGTTCCCTGCGTGGAGACCCTTTTCTGTGACGAGACAAGGGGTTCCCTGCGTGGAGACCCTGTTCCGTGACGGGACAACAGGTTCCCTGCGTGGAGACCCTGTTCTCTGATGGGACAACGGGTTCCCTGCGTGGAGACCCTGTTGTGTGACGGGACAACGGGTTCCCTGCCTATAGACCCCGTTCAGTGAAGGGACAAGGGGTTCCCTGTGTGGAGACCCTGTTCTGCGACGAGACAAGTGGTTCCCTGTGTGGAGACCCTTTTCTGTGAAGGGACAACGGGTTCCCTTCCTGGAGACCCTGTTCTGTGACGGGACAAGGGGTTCCCTGTGTGGAGACCCTGTTCTGTGACGGGACAATGGTTCCGGCCTGTAGACCCTGTTCTGTGACGGGACAACGGGTTCCCTGCTTGGCGACACTGTTCTGTGACGGGACAACGGGTTCCCTGCTTGGAGACCCTGTTCTGTGACGGGACAAAGGGTTCCCTGCCTGGAGACCCTGTTCTGTGACGGGACAAGGGGTTCCCTGCCTGGAGACCATGTTGTGTGACTGGACAACGGGTTCCCTGCCTATAGACCCGATTCAGTGAAGGGACAAGGGGTTCCCTGTGTGGAGACCCTGTTCTGCGACGAGACAAGTGGTTCCCTGTGCGGAGACCCTTTTCTGTGAAGGGACAACGGGTTCCCTGCCTGGAGTCCCTGTTCTGTGACGGGACAAGGGGTTCCCAGTGTGGAGACCATGTTCTGTGTCGGGACAATGGTTCCGGCCTGTAGACCCTGTTCTGTGACGGGACAAGGGGTTCCCTGCTTGGAGACCCTGTTCTGTGACGGGACAACGGGTTCCCTGCGTGGAGACCCTGTTCTCTGATGGGACAACGGGTTCCCTGCGTGGAGACCCTGTTGTGTGACTGGACAACGGGTTCCCTGCCTATAGACCCCATTCAGTGTTGGGAAAAGGGGTTCCCTGTGCGGAGACCCTGTTCTGTGAAGGGACAACGGGTTCCCTGCCTGGAGTCCCTGTTCTGTGACGGGACAAGGGGTTCCCTGTGTGGAGACCATGTTCTGTGCCGGGACAATGGTTCCGGCCTGTAGACCCTGTTCTGTGACGGGACAAGGGGTTCCCTGCCTATAGCCCTGTTCTGTGAATGGACAAGGGGTTCCCTGCGTGGAGACCCTGTTCTGTGACGGGACATGGGGTTCCCTGCGTGGAGACCCTGTTCTGTGACGGGGCAATGGGTTCCATGCGTGGAGACCCTGTTCTGTGACGGGACAACGGGTTCCCTGCGTGGAGACCCTTTTCTGTGACAGGACAAGGGGTTCCCTGCGTGGAGACCCTGTTCTGTGACGGGAAAACGGGCTCCGTGCCTGGAGACCCTGTTCTGTGACGGGACAAGGGTTTCCCTGCTTGGAGAGCTTGTTCTGTGACGGGACAACGTGTTCCCGGCCTGTAGACACTGTTCTGTGACGGAACAATGGGTTCACTACCTGGAGACCCTGTTCTGTGACGGGACAATGGGTTCCCTACCTGGAGACCCTGTTCTGTGATGGGACAACGGGTTCCCTGCGTGGAGACCCTGTTCTGTGACGGGACAAGGGGTTCCCTGCCTGGAGACCCTTTTCTGTGACGGGACAACGGGTTCCCCGAGTGGAGACCCTTTTCTGTGATGAGACAACGGGTTCCCTGGGTGGAGACCCTGCTCTGAGACGCGACAACGGGTTCCCTGCGTGGAGACCCCGTTCTGTGAAGGGACAAGGGGTTCCCTGCGTGGAGACCCTGTTCTGTGATGGGACAACGGGTTCCCAGCTTGGAGGCACTGTTCTGTGACGGGACAAGGGGTTCCCTGCGTGGAGACCCTGTTCTGTGACGGGACAACGGGTTCCCTGCGTGGAGACCCTGTTCTGTGACGGGAGAAAGGGTTCCCTGCGTGGAGACCTAGTTCTGAGACGGGACAACGGGTTCCCTGCGCGGAGACCCTGTTCTGTGATGGGACAAAGGGTTCCCTGTGTCGACACCCCGTTCTGTGTCGGGACAAAGGGTTCCCTGCGTTTAGACCATGCTCTGTGATGGGACAACGGATTCCCTGCGTGGAGACCCTGTTCTGTGACGGGACAAGGTGTTCCCTGCTTGGAGACAATGTTCTGAGACGGCACAAGGGGTTCCCTGAGTGGAGACACTGTTGTGTGACTGGACAACGGGTTCCCTGCCTATAGACCCCGTTCAGTGAAGGGACAAGGGGTTCCCTGTGTGGAGACCCTGTTCTGCGACGAGACAAGTGGTTCCCTGTGAGGAGACCCTTTTCTGTGAAGGGACAACGGGTTCCATGCCTGGAGTCCCTGTTCTGTGACGGGACAAGGGGTTCCCTGTGTGGAGACCCTGTTCTGTGACGGGACAATGGTTCCGGGCTGTAGACCCTGTTCTGTGACGGGACAAGGGGTTCCCTGCCTATAGCCCTGTTCTGTGAAGGGACAAGGGGTTCCCTGCGTGGAGACCCTGTTCTGTGACGGGACAATGGGTTCCGTGCGTGGTGACCCTCTTCTGTGACGGGACAACGGGTTCCCTGCGTGGAGTCCCTGTTCTGTGACGGGACAACGGGTTCCCTGCGTGGAGACCCTGTTCTGTGACGGGACAACGGGTTCCCTGCGTGGAGACCCTTTTCTGTGACGGGACAACGGGTTCCCTGCCTGGAGACCCTTTTCTGTGACGAGACAACATGTTCTCTGGGTGGAGACCCTGCTCTGAGACGCGACAACGGGTTCCCTGCGTTGAGACCCCGTTCTGTGAAGGGACAAGGGGTTCCCTGCGGGGAGACCCTGTGCTGTGACGAGACAACGGGTTCCCTGCCTGGAGACCCTGTTGTGTGACGGGACAACGGGTTCCCTGCCTATAGACCCCGTTCTGTGAAGGGACAAGGGGTTCCCTGCGTGGAGACCCTGTTCTGTGATGGGACAAGGTTTTCCCTGGGTGGACATCCTGTTCTGTGGCGGGACAAGGGGTTCCCTGCGTGGAGACCCTGTTCTGTGAAGGGAGAAGGGATTCCATGCGTGTAGACCCTGTTCTGGGAAGGGTCAACGGGTTCCCTGCCTGGAGACCCTGTTCTGTGATGGGACAACGGGTTCCCTGCCTGGAGACACAGTTCTGTGATGGGACCACGGGTTCCCTGCCTGGCGACACCCTTCTGTTACGGGACAACGGGTTCCCTGCGAGGAGACCCTGTTCTGTGACGGGACAATGGGTTCCCTGCGTGGAGACCCTTTTCTGTGACGAGACAAGGGGTTCCCTGCGTGGAGACCCTGTTCCGTGACGGGACAACAGGTTCCCTGCGTGGAGACCCTGTTCTCTGATGGGACAACGGGTTCCCTGCGTGGAGACCCTGTTGTGTGACTGGACAACGGGTTCCCTGCCTATAGACCCCGTTCAGTGAAGGGACAAGGGGTTCCCTGTGTGGAGACCCTGTTCTGCGACGAGACAAGTGGTTCCCTGTGAGGAGACCCTTTTCTGTGAAGGGACAACGGGTTCCATGCCTGGAGTCCCTGTTCTGTGACGGGACAAGGGGTTCCCTGTGTGGAGACCCTGTTCTGTGACGGGACAATGGTTCCGGGCTGTAGACCCTGTTCTGTGACGGGACAAGGGGTTCCCTGCCTATAGCCCTGTTCTGTGAAGGGACAAGGGGTTCCCTGCGTGGAGACCCTGTTCTGTGACGGGACAATGGGTTCCGTGCGTGGTGACCCTCTTCTGTGACGGGACAACGGGTTCCCTGCGTGGAGTCCCTGTTCTGTGACGGGACAACGGGTTCCCTGCGTGGAGACCCTGTTCTGTGACGGGACAACGGGTTCCCTGCGTGGAGACCCTTTTCTGTGACGGGACAACGGGTTCCCTGCCTGGAGACCCTTTTCTGTGACGAGACAACATGTTCTCTGGGTGGAGACCCTGCTCTGAGACGCGACAACGGGTTCCCTGCGTGGAGACCCCGTTCTGTGAAGGGACAAGGGGTTCCCTGCGGGGAGACCCTGTTCTGTGACGGGACAACGGGTTCCCTGCCTGGAGACCCTGTTGTGTGACGGGACAACGGGTTCCCTGCCTATAGACCCCGTTCTGTGAAGGGACAAGGGGTTCCCTGCGTGGAGACCCTGTTCTGTGATGGGACAAGGTTTTCCCTGGGTGGACATCCTGTTCTGTGGCGGGACAAGGGGTTCCCTGCGTGGAGACCCTGTTCTGTGAAGGGAGAAGGGATTCCCTGCGTGTAGACCCTGTTCTGGGAAGGGTCAACGGGTTCCCTGCCTGGAGACCCTGTTCTGTGATGGGACAACGGGTTCCCTGCCTGGAGACACAGTTCTGTGATGGGACCACGGGTTCCCTGCCTGGCGACACCCTTCTGTTACGGGACAACGGGTTCCCTGCGAGGAGACCCTGTTCTGTGACGGGACAATGGGTTCCCTGCGTGGAGACCCTTTTCTGTGACGAGACAAGGGGTTCCCTGCGTGGAGACCCTGTTCCGTGACGGGACAACAGGTTCCCTGCGTGGAGACCCTGTTCTCTGATGGGACAACGGGTTCCCTGCGTGGAGACCCTGTTGTGTGACTGGACAACGGGTTCCCTGCCTATAGACCCCGTTCAGTGAAGGGACAAGGTGTTCCCTGTGTGGAGACCCTGTTCTGCGACGAGACAAGTGGTTCCCTGTGCGGAGACCCTTTTCTGTGAAGGGACAACGGGTTCCCTTCCTGGAGACCCTGTTCTGTGACGGGACAAGGGGTTCCCTGTGTGGAGACCCTGTTCTGTGACGGGACAATGGTTCCGGCCTGTAGACCCTGTTCTGTGACGGGACAACGGGTTCCCTGCTTGGCGACACTGTTCTGTGACGGGACAAAGGGTTCCCTGCCTGGAGACCCTGTTCTGTGACGGGACAAGGGGTTCCCTGCCTGGAGACCATGTTGTGTGACTGGACAACGGGTTCCCTGCCTATAGACCCGATTCAGTGAAGGGACAAGGGGTTCCCTGTGTGGAGACCCTGTTCTGCGACGAGACAAGTGGTTCCCTGTGCGGAGACCCTTTTCTGTGAAGGGACAACGGGTTCCCTGCCTGGAGTCCCTGTTCTGTGACGGGACAAGGGGTTCCCTGTGTGGAGACCATGTTCTGTGTCGGGACAATGGTTCCGGCCTGTAGACCCTGTTCTGTGACGGGAGAAGGGGTTCCCTGCTTGGAGACCCTGTTCTGTGACGGGACAAGGGGTTCCCTGCGTGGAGACCCTGTTCTCTGATGGGACAACGGGTTCCCTGCGTGGAGACCCTGTTGTGTGACTGGACAACGGGTTCCCTGCCTATAGACCCCATTCAGTGTTGGGAAAAGGGGTTCCCTGTGCGGAGACCCTGTTCTGTGAAGGGACAACGGGTTCCCTGCCTGGAGTCCCTGTTCTGTGACGGGACAAGGGGTTCCCTGTGTGGAGACCATGTTCTGTGCCGGGACAATGGTTCCGGCCTGTAGACCCTGTTCTGTGACGGGACAACGGGTTCCCTGCTTGGCGACACTGTTCTGTGACGGGACAACGGGTTCCCTGCTTGGAGACCCTGTTCTGTGACGGGACAAAGGGTTCCCTGCCTGGAGACCCTGTTCTGTGACGGGACAAGGGGTTCCCTGCCTGGAGACCATGTTGTGTGACTGGACAACGGGTTCCCTGCCTATAGACCCGATTCAGTGAAGGGACAAGGGGTTCCCTGTGTGGAGACCCTGTTCTGCGACGAGACAAGTGGTTCCCTGTGCGGAGACCCTTTTCTGTGAAGGGACAACGGGTTCCCTGCCTGGAGTCCCTGTTCTGTGACGGGACAAGGGGTTCCCTGTGTGGAGACCATGTTCTGTGTCGGGACAATGGTTCCGGCCTGTAGACCCTGTTCTGTGACGGGAGAAGGGGTTCCCTGCTTGGAGACCCTGTTCTGTGACGGGACAACGGGTTCCCTGCGTGGAGACCCTGTTCTCTGATGGGACAACGGGTTCCCTGCGTGGAGACCCTGTTGTGTGACTGGACAACGGGTTCCCTGCCTATAGACCCCATTCAGTGTTGGGAAAAGGGGTTCCCTGTGCGGAGACCCTGTTCTGTGAAGGGACAACGGGTTCCCTGCCTGGAGTCCCTGTTCTGTGACGGGACAAGGGGTTCCCTGTGTGGAGACCATGTTCTGTGCCGGGACAATGGTTCCGGCCTGTAGACCCTGTTCTGTGACGGGACAAGGGGTTCCCTGCCTATAGCCCTGTTCTGTGAATGGACAAGGGGTTCCCTGCGTGGAGACCCTGTTCTGTGACGGGACATGGGGTTCCCTGCGTGGAGACCCTGTTCTGTGACGGGGCAATGGGTTCCATGCGTGGAGACCCTGTTCTGTGACGGGAAAACGGGTTCCGTGCCTGGAGACCCTGTTCTGTGACGGGACAAGGGTTTCCCTGCTTGGAGAGCTTGTTCTGTGACGGGACAACGTGTTCCCGGCCTGTAGACACTGTTCTGTGACGGAACAATGGGTTCACTACCTGGAGACCCTGTTCTGTGACGGGACAATGGGTTCCCTACCTGGAGACCCTGTTCTGTGATGGGACAACGGGTTCCCTGCGTGGAGACCCTGTTCTGTGACGGGACAAGGGGTTCCCTGCCTGGAGACCCTTTTCTGTGACGGGACAACGGGTTCCCCGAGTGGAGACCCTTTTCTGTGATGAGACAACGGGTTCCCTGGGTGGAGACCCTGCTCTGAGACGCGACAACGGGTTCCCTGCGTGGAGACCCCGTTCTGTGAAGGGACAAGGGGTTCCCTGCGTGGAGACCCTGTTCTGTGATGGGACAACGGGTTCCCAGCTTGGAGGCACTGTTCTGTGACGGGACAAGGGGTTCCCTGCGTGGAGACCCTGTTCTGTGACGGGACAACGGGTTCCCTGCGTGGAGACCCTGTTCTGTGACGGGAGAAAGGGTTCCCTGCGTGGAGACCTAGTTCTGAGACGGGACAACGGGTTCCCTGCGCGGAGACCCTGTTCTGTGATGGGACAAAGGGTTCCCTGCGTCGACACCCCGTTCTGTGTCGGGACAAAGGGTTCCCTGCGTTTAGACCATGCTCTGTGATGGGACAACGGATTCCCTGCGTGGAGACCCTGTTCTGTGACGGGACAAGGTGTTCCCTGCCTGGAGACAATGTTCTGAGACGGCACAAGGGGTTCCCTGAGTGGAGACACTGTTGTGTGACTGGACAACGGGTTCCCTGCCTATAGACCCCGTTCAGTGAAGGGACAAGGGGTTCCCTGTGTGGAGACCCTGTTCTGCGACGAGACAAGTGGTTCCCTGTGAGGAGACCCTTTTCTGTGAAGGGACAACGGGTTCCATGCCTGGAGTCCCTGTTCTGTGACGGGACAAGGGGTTCCCTGTGTGGAGACCCTGTTCTGTGACGGGACAATGGTTCCGGGCTGTAGACCCTGTTCTGTGACGGGACAAGGGGTTCCCTGCCTATAGCCCTGTTCTGTGAAGGGACAAGGGGTTCCCTGCGTGGAGACCCTGTTCTGTGACGGGACAATGGGTTCCGTGCGTGGTGACCCTCTTCTGTGACGGGACAACGGGTTCCCTGCGTGGAGTCCCTGTTCTGTGACGGGACAACGGGTTCCCTGCGTGGAGACCCTGTTCTGTGACGGGACAACGGGTTCCCTGCGTGGAGACCCTTTTCTGTGACGGGACAACGGGTTCCCTGCCTGGAGACCCTTTTCTGTGACGAGACAACATGTTCTCTGGGTGGAGACCCTGCTCTGAGACGCGACAACGGGTTCCCTGCGTGGAGACCCCGTTCTGTGAAGGGACAAGGGGTTCCCTGCGGGGAGACCCTGTGCTGTGACGAGACAACGGGTTCCCTGCCTGGAGACCCTGTTGTGTGACGGGACAACGGGTTCCCTGCCTATAGACCCCGTTCTGTGAAGGGACAAGGGGTTCCCTGCGTGGAGACCCTGTTCTGTGATGGGACAAGGTTTTCCCTGGGTGGACATCCTGTTCTGTGGCGGGACAAGGGGTTCCCTGCGTGGAGACCCTGTTCTGTGAAGGGAGAAGGGATTCCCTGCGTGTAGACCCTGTTCTGGGAAGGGTCAACGGGTTCCCTGCCTGGAGACCCTGTTCTGTGATGGGACAACGGGTTCCCTGCCTGGAGACACAGTTCTGTGATGGGACCACGGGTTCCCTGCCTGGCGACACCCTTCTGTTACGGGACAACGGGTTCCCTGCGAGGAGACCCTGTTCTGTGACGGGACAATGGGTTCCCTGCGTGGAGACCCTTTTCTGTGACGAGACAAGGGGTTCCCTGCGTGGAGACCCTGTTCCGTGACGGGACAACAGGTTCCCTGCGTGGAGACCCTGTTCTCTGATGGGACAACGGGTTCCCTGCGTGGAGACCCTGTTGTGTGACTGGACAACGGGTTCCCTGCCTATAGACCCCGTTCAGTGAAGGGACAAGGGGTTCCCTGTGTGGAGACCCTGTTCTGCGACGAGACAAGTGGTTCCCTGTGCGGAGACCCTTTTCTGTGAAGGGACAACGGGTTCCCTGCCTGGAGTCCCTGTTCTGTGACGGGACAAGGGGTTCCCTGTGTGGAGACCATGTTCTGTGTCGGGACAATGGTTCCGGCCTGTAGACCCTGTTCTGTGACGGGAGAAGGGGTTCCCTGCTTGGAGACCCTGTTCTGTGACGGGACAACGGGTTCCCTGCGTGGAGACCCTGTTCTCTGATGGGACAACGGGTTCCCTGCGTGGAGACCCTGTTGTGTGACTGGACAACGGGTTCCCTGCCTATAGACCCCATTCAGTGTTGGGAAAAGGGGTTCCCTGTGCGGAGACCCTGTTCTGTGAAGGGACAACGGGTTCCCTGCCTGGAGTCCCTGTTCTGTGACGGGACAAGGGGTTCCCTGTGTGGAGACCATGTTCTGTGCCGGGACAATGGTTCCGGCCTGTAGACCCTGTTCTGTGACGGGACAAGGGGTTCCCTGCCTATAGCCCTGTTCTGTGAATGGACAAGGGGTTCCCTGCGTGGAGACCCTGTTCTGTGACGGGACATGGGGTTCCCTGCGTGGAGACCCTGTTCTGTGACGGGGCAATGGGTTCCATGCGTGGAGACCCTGTTCTGTGACGGGACAACGGGTTCCCTGCGTGGAGACCCTTTTCTGTGACGGGACAAGGGGTACCCTGCGTGGAGACCCTGTTCTGTGACGGGACAAGGGTTTCCCTGCTTGGAGAGCTTGTTCTGTGACGGGACAACGTGTTCCCGGCCTGTAGACACTGTTCTGTGACGGAACAATGGGTTCACTACCTGGAGACCCTGTTCTGTGACGGGACAATGGGTTCCCTACCTGGAGACCCTGTTCTGTGATGGGACAACGGGTTCCCTGCGTGGAGACCCTGTTCTGTGACGGGACAAGGGGTTCCCTGCCTGGAGACCCTGTTCTGTGACGGGACAACGGGTTCCCTGCGTGGAGACCCTTTTCTGTGATGAGACAACGGGTTCCCTGGGTGGAGACCCTGCTCTGAGACGCGACAACGGGTTCCCTGCGTGGAGACCCCGTTCTGTGAATTGACAAGGGGTTCCCTGCGTGGAGACCCTGTTCTGTGATGGGACAACGGGTTCCCAGCTTGGAGGCACTGTTCTGTGAAGGGACAAGGGGTTCCCTGCGTGGAGACCCTGTTCTGCGACCAGACAACGGGTTCCCTGCGTGGAGACCCTGTGCTGTGACGGGACAAGGGATTCCCTTGATGGAGACCCTGTTCTGTGACGGGACAAGGGGTTCCCTGCCTGGAGACCATGCTCTGTGTCGGGACAACGGGTTCCCAACCTAGAGACCCTGTTCTGTGACGGGACAAGGCGTTCCCTGCCTGGAGACCCTGTTCCGTGACTGGACAAAGGGTTCCCTGCCTATAGCCCTGTTCTGTGAAGGGACAAGGGGTTCCCTGCGTGGAGACCCTGTTCTGCGACGGGACATGGGGTTCCCTGCGTGGAGACCCTGTTCTGTGACAGGACAACGGGTTCCATGCGTGGAGACCCTCTTCTGTGACGGGACAACGGGTTCCCTACGTGGAGACCCTGTTCTGTGACGTGACAAGGGGTTCCCTGCGTGGAGACCCTGTTCTGTGACGGGACAACGGGTTCCCTGCCTGGAGACACTGTTGTGTGACGGGACAACGGGTTCCCTGCCTATAGACCCCGTTCAGTGAAGGGACAAGGGGTTCCTTGTGTGGAGACCCTGTTCTGCGACGAGACAAGTGGTTCCCTGTGCGGAGACCCTGTTCTGAGAAGGGACAACGGGTTCCCTGCCTAGAGACACTGTTCTGGGATGGGACAACGGGTTCCCTGCGCAGAGACCATGTTCTGAGACACTACAACGCGTTCCCTGCGCGGAGACACTGTTCTGTGACGGGACAACGGGTTCCCTGCGTGGAGACCCTGTTCTGTGACGGGACAAAGGTTTCCCTGCCTGGAGAACCTGTTCTCTGACGGGACAAGGGGTTCCCTGCCTGTAGACCCTGTTCTGTGACGGGACAACGGGTTCCCTGCCAGGAGACACTGTTGTGTGACTGGACAACGGGTTCCCTGCCTATAGACCCCGTTCAGTGAAGGGACAAGGGGTTCCCTGTGCGGAGACCCTGTTCTGTGAAGGGACAACGGGTTCCCCGCCTGGAGACACTGTTCTGGGATGGGACAACGGGTTCCCTGCGCAGAGACCATGTTCTGAGATGCGACAACGGGTTCCCTGCGTGGAGACACTGTTCTGTGATGGGACAAAGGGTTCCCAGTGTGGAGACACAGTTCTGTGACGGGACAACGGGTTCCCTGCCTGGAGAACCTGTTCTCTGACGGGACAACGGGTTCCCTGCGTGGAGACCCTCTTCTGTGACGGGACATCGGGTTCCCTGCCAGGAGACACTGTTCTGTGACGGGACAACGGGTTCCTTGCCTGCAGACCCTGTTCTGTGACGGGACAAGAGTTTCCCGGACTGGAGACCCTGTTCTGTGACGGGACAACGGGTTCCCTGCCTGGAGACCCTGTTGTGTGACGGGACAACGGGTTCCATGCCTATAGACCCCGTTCTGTGAAGTGACAAGGGGTTCCCTGCGTGGAGACCCTGTTCTGTGACATGAAAAAGTTTTCTCTGGGTGGACATCCTGTTCTGTGACGGGACAAGGGGTTCCCTGCTTGGAGACCCTGTTCTGTGACGGGACAACGGGTTCCCTGTTTGGAGACACTGTTCTGTGACGGGACAACGGGTTCCCTGCGTGGAGACCCTATTCTGTGATGGGACAACGGGTTCCCTTCGTGGAGACCCTGTTCTCTGACGGGACAAGGGGTTCCCTGCGTGGAGACACTGTTCTGTGACGGGACAACGGGATCCATGCGTGGAGACCCTGTTCTCTGACGGGAGAAGGGGTTCCCTGCGTGGAGACCCTGTTCTGTGACGGGACAAGGGGTTCCCTGAGTGGAGACCCTGTTCTGTGACGGGACAAGGGGTTCCCTGCCTGGAGACCCTGTTCCGTGATGGGACAATGGGTTCCCTGCCTGGAGACCCTGTTCTGTGATGGGACAAGGGGTTCCCTGCGCGGAGACCCTCTTCTGTGATGGGACAACGGGTTCCCTGCCTGGAGACCCTGTTCTGTGAAGGGACAAGGGGTTCCCTGCCTGGAGACCCTGTTGTGTGACGGGACAACGGGTTCCATGCCTATAGACCCCGTTCTGTGAAGGGACAAGGGGTTCCCTGCGTGGAGACCCTGTTCTGTGACATGACAAAGTTTTCTCTGGGTGGACATCCTGTTCCGTGACGGGACAATGGGTTCCCTGCTTGGAGACCCTGTGCTGTGACGGGACAACGGGTTCCCTGCGTGGAGACCCTTTGCTGTGACGGGACAAGGTTTTCCCTGTGTGGAGACGCAGTTCTGTGACGGGACAATGGGTTCCCTGTGTGGAGACCCTGTTCTGTGATGGGACAACGGGTTCCGTGCGTGGAGACCCTGTGCTGTGATGGGACAACGGGTTCCCTTCGTGGAGACCCTGTTCTGTGACGGGACAAGGGGTTCCCTGCGTTGAGACCCTGTTCTGTGACGGGACAACAGGTTCCCTGCGTGGAGACCCTGTTTTCTGACGGCACAACGGGTTCCCTGCCTGGAGACCCTGTTCTGTGATGGGACAACGGGTTCCCTGGGTGGACATCCTGTTCTGTGGCGGGACATGGGGTTCCCTGCATGGAGACCCTGTGCTGTGACGGGACAACGGGTTCCCTGCGTGGATACCCTTTTATGTGATGGGACAAGGGATTCCCTGCGTGTAGACCCTGTTCTGTGACGGGACAACGGGTTCCCTGCCTGGAGACCCGGTTCTGTGATGGGACTACAGGTTCCCTGCATGGAGACCCAGTTCTGTAACGGGACCACGGGTTCCCTGCGTGGAGACCCTGTTCTGTGACGGGACAACGGGTTCCCTGTGTGGAGACCCTCTTCTGTGACGGGACAATGGTTCCGGCCTGTAGACCCTGTTCTGTGACGGGACAATGGGTTCCCTGCTTGGAGACCCTGTTCTGTGACGGGACAACGGGTTCCCTGCGTGGAGACCCTGTTCAGTGACGGGGCTACGGGTTCCCTGCCTGGAGCCCCTGTTCTCTGATGGGACAGCGGGTTCCCTGCGTGGAGACCCTGTTCTCCGTAGGGACAACGGGTTCCCCGGGGGAAGACCCTGTTCTGTGAAGGGACAAGGGGTTCACTGCCTGGTGACCCTGTTCTGTGACGTGACAAGGGGTTCCCTGCGTGGAGACCCTGTTCGGTGACGGGACAAGGGATTCCCTGAGTGGAGACCCTGTTGTGCGACTGGACAACGGGTTCCCTGCCTATAGACCCCGTTCAGTGAAGGGACAAGGGTTTCCCTGCCTGGAGACCCAGTTCTGCGACGAGACAAGTGGTTCCCTGAGCGGAGACCCTTTTCTCTGATGGGACAACGGGTTCCCTGCCTGGAGACCCTGTTCTGTGACGGGACAAGGGGTTCCCTGTGTGGAGACCCTCTTCTGTGACGGGACAATGGTTCCGGCCTGTAGACCCTGTTCTGTGACGGGAGAATGGGTTCCCTGCTTGGAGACCCTGTTCTGTGACGGACAACGGGTTCCCTGCGTGGAGACCCTGTTCTGTGACAGGACAAGGGGTTCCCTGCCTGGAGACCATGTTCAGTGTCGGGACAATGGGTTCCCAACCTAGAGACCCTGTTCTGTGACGGGACAAGGCGTTCCCTGCCTGGAGACCCTGTTCTGTGACTGGACAAAGGGTTCCCTGCCTATAGCCCTGTTCTGTGAAGGGACAAGGGGTTCCCTGCGTGGAGACCCTGTTCTGTGACGGGACATGGGGTTCCCTGCGTGGAGGCCCTTTTCTGTGACGGGACAAGGGGTTCCCTGCGTGGAGACCCTGTTCTGGGAAGGGACAACGGGTTCCGTGCCTGGAGACCCTGTTCTGTGACTTGACAAGGGTTTCCCTGCTTGGAGACCTTGTTCTGTGACGGGACAACGGGTTCAAGGCCTCTAGACACTGTTCTGTGACGGAACAATGGGTTCACAACCTGGAGACCCTGTTCTTAGACGGGACAATGGGTTCCCTACCTGGAGACCCTGTTCTGTGATGGGACAACGGGTTCCCTGCGTGGAGACCCTGTTCTTTGACGGGACAAAGGGTTCCCTGTGTGGAGAATCTTTTCTGTGAAGGGACAAGGGGTTCCCTACCTGGAGACCCTTTTCTGTGACGGGACAACGGGTTCCCTGGGTGGAGACCCTGTTCTGTGACGGGACAACGGGTTCCCAGCGTGGAGACCCTGTTCTGTGATGGGACAACGGGTTCCCTGCCTGGAGACCCTGTTCTGCGACGGGACAACTTCTTCCCTGCGTGGAGAACCAGTTCTGTGACGGGACAATGGGTTCCCTGCGTGGAGACCCTCTTCTGTGACGGGACAACGGGTTCCGTGCGTGGAGACCCTGTTCCGTGACCGGACAAGGGGTTCCCTGCCTGGAGACCCTGTTCTCTGACGGAACAACGGGTTCCCTGCCTGGAGACACTGTTCTGTGACGGGACAAAGGGTTCCCTGCGTGGAGACCCTGTGCTGTGACGGGACAAGTGGTTACCAGAGTGGAGACCCTGTTCCGTGACGGGACAATGGGTTCCCTGCGTGGAGACCCTCTTCAGAGACGGGACAACGGGTTCCCTGCGTGGAGACGCTGTTCTCCGAAGGGACAACCAGTTCCCCGGGTGAAGACCATATTCTGTGAAGGGACAAGGGGTTCCCTGCGTGGAGACCCTGTTCTGTGACGGGACAAGGGGTTCCCCTCGTGGAGACCCTGTTCTGAGACGGGACAAGGGGTTCCCTGAGTGGAGACCCTGTTGTGTGACGGGACAACGGGTTCCCGGCCTATAGACCCCGTTCAGTGAAGGGACAAGGGGTTCCCTGTGTGGAGACCCTGTTCTGCGAGGAGACAAGTGGTTCCCTGTGCGGAGACCCTTTTCTGTGAAGGGACAACGGGTTCCCTGCCTGGAGACCCTGTTCTGTGACGGGACAAGGGGTTCCCTGTGTGGGGACACTGTTCTGTGACGGGACAATGGTTCCGGCCTGTAGACCCTGTTCTCTGACGGGACAACGGGTTCCCTGCTGGAGACCCTGTTCTGTGACGGGACAAAGGGTTCCTTGCCTGGAGACCCTGTTCTGTGACGGGACAAGGGGTTCCCTGCGTGGAGACCCTGTTCTGTGACGGGACAAGGGGTTCCCTGCCTGGAGACACTGATCTGTGATAGGACAACGGATTCCCTGCGTAGAGTCCCTGTTCTGTGATGGGACAACGGGTTCCCAGCGTGGAGACCCTGTTCTGTGACGGGACAAGGGGTTCCCAGACAGGAGACCCTGTTCTGTGACGGGACAAGGGGTTCCCTGCTTGGAGACCCTGTTCTGTGATGGGACAAGGGGTTCCCTGCCGGGAGACCCAGTTCTGTGATGGGACAGCGGGTTCCATGCGTGGAGACCTTGTTCTGTGACGGGAGAAGGGGTTCCCTGCCTGGAGACCCTGTTGTGTGACGGGACATCGGGTTCCCTCCCTGTAGGCCCTGTTCTGTGACGGGAGAACGGGTTCCCTGCGTGGAGGCCCTGTTCTGTGACGGGACAAGGAGTTGCCTGCGTGGAGACCCTGTTCTGTGACGGGAGAAGGGGTCCCTGTGTGAAGACTCTGTGCTGTGACGGACAAGGGTTTCCCTGCGTGGAGACCCTGTTCTGTGACGGGACAACGGGTTCCCAGCATGGAGACCCTGTTCTGTGACGGGACAATGGGTTCCCTGCGTGGAGACCCTGTTTTGTGACGGGACAACGGTTTCCCTCGGTGGAGACACTGTTCTGTGATGGGACAACGGGTTCCTTGCGTGGAGACCCTATTCTGTGAAGGGACAACAGGTTCCCTGCATGGGGACCCTGTTCTGTGACGGGACAACGGGTTCCCTGCGTGGAGACCCTGTTCTGTGACGGGACAAGGGGTTCCCTGCCTGGAGACACTGTTTTGTGACGGGACAAGGGGTTCCCTGCCTGGAGGCACTGTTCTGTGACGGGAGAACGGGTTCCCAGCGTGGAGACACTGTGCTGTGACGGGGCAATGGGTTCCCTGCCTGGAGACACTGTTCTGCGACGGTACAATGGGTTCCCTGCGTGGACACACTGTTTGTGACGGGACAAAGGGTTCCCTGCCTGGAGACCCTGTTCTGTGACTGGACAAGGGGTCCCCTGCCTGGCGACCCTGTTCTGTGATGGGACAAGGGGTTTCCTGCGTGGAGACCCTTCTCTGTGATGGGACAATGGGTTCCCTGCCTGGAGACCTAGTTGTGTGACGGGACAACGGGTTCCCTGCCTATAGACCCCGTTCTGTGATGGAACAAGGGATTCCCTTCGTGGAGAACCTGTTCTGTGAAGAGACGACGGATTCCCTGTGCGGAGACCCTGTTCTGTGACGGGACAATGGGTTGATTGACTGGAAACCCTGGTCTGTGACGGGACAACGGGTTCCCTACGTGGAGACACTGTTCTGTGACTGGACAACAGGTTCCCTGCCTGAAGACACTGTTCTGTAATGGGAGAACGGATTCCCTGCGTGGAGACCCTGTTCTGTGACGGGACAAGGCGTTCCCTGCCTGGAGACCCTGTTCTGTGACGGGACAACGGGTTCCCGGAGTGGAGACCATGTTCTGTGACGGGACAATGGATTCCCTACCTGGAGACCCTGTTCTGTGACGGGACAACTGGTTCCCTGCCTGGAGACCCTGTTCTGTGACGGGACAACGCGTTCCCTGCGTGGAGACCCTATTCTGCGATGGAACAATGGGTTCCCTGCGAAGAGACCCTGTTCTGTGACGGAACTATGGGTTCCCTGCCTTGAGACACTGATCTGTGATAGGACAACGGGTTCCCTCCGTGGAGACCCTGTTCTGTGAAGGGGCAAAGGGTTCCCTCCGTGGAGACCCTGTTCTGTGATGGGACAAGGGGTTCCCTGCCTGGTGGCCCTGTTCTGTGACAGGGCAATGGGATCCCTGGGTGGAGACCCTGTTCTGTGACGAGACAACGGTTTCCCTGCGCGTAGACCATGTTCTGAGACGGGACAACAGGTTCCATGCGCGGAGACCCTGTTCTGTGACGGGACAAAGGGTTCCCTTCGTGGAGACCCTGTTCTGTGACGGGACAACGGGTTCCCTGCCTGGAGACACTGTTCTGTGACGGGACAACGGGTTCCCTTAGTGGAGACCCCGTTCTGTGAAGGAACAAGGGGTTCCCTGCGTGGAGAACATGCTCTGTGACGGGACCACCGGTTCCCTGTCTGGCGACACTGTTCTGTGACGGGACAACGGGTTCCCAGCCTGGAGACCCCGTCCTGTGATGGGACAAGGGGTTCCCTGCCTGGAGACCCTGTTCTCTGACGGGACAACGGGTTCCCTGACTGGAGACCCTGTTCTCTGACGGGACAACGGGTTCCCTGACTGGAGACCCTGTTCTCCGAAGGGACAACGGGTTCCCTTGGTGAAGAACCTGTTCTGTGACGGGACAACGGGTTCCCTGCGCGGAGACCCTTTTTCGTGAAGGGACAAGGGGTTCCCTGCGTGGAGACCCTGTTCTGCGACGAGACAAGTGGTTCCCTGCCTGGAGACCCTGTTCTGTGGCGGGACAACTTGTTCCCTGCGTGGAGACCCTGTTCTGTGACGGGACAACTGGTTCCGTGCCTGGAGACCCTGTTCTGAGACGGGACAAAGGTTTCCCTGCTTGGAGACCTTGTTCTGTGACGGGACAACGGGTTCCCGGCCTGTAGACACTATTCTGTGACGGAACAATGGGTTTACTACCTGGAGACCCTGTTCTGTGACGGGACAATGGGTTCCCTACCTGGAGACCCTGTTCTGTGATGGGACAAGTGGTTCCATGCGTGGACACCCTGCTCTGTGACTGGACAAGGGTTTCCCTGCGTGGGGACCTTGTTCTGTGACGGGACAAGGGATACTCTGCTTGGAGGACCTGTTCTGTGACGGGACAACGTGTTCCCTGCTTGGAGACCCTGTTCTGTGACGGGACAAGGGGTTCCCTGCATGGACACCCTGTTCTGTGACGGGAGAAGGGGTTCCCTCTGTGGAGAACCTGTTCTGTGACGGGACAACGGGTTCCCTGCCTGGAGAACCTGTTCTGTGACGGGACAACGGGTTCCCTGCCTGGAGACCCTGTTCTGTGACGGGACAAATGGTTCCCTGCCTGGAGACACTATTCTGTGACGGGACAAGGGGTTCCCTGCCTGTAGACCCTGTTCTGTGACAGGACAATGGGTTCCCTGCGTGGAGACCCTGTTCTGTGATGGGACAACGGGTTCCCTGCGTGGAGACCCTGTTCTGTGACGGGACAAGGGGTTCCCTGCGTGGAGACCCTGTTCTGTGACGGGACAAGGCGTTCCCTGCCTGGAGACACTGTTCTGGGATGGGACAAGGGGTTCCCTGCGCGGAGACCCTGTTCTGCGAAGGGACAACGGGATCCATGCGTGGAGACCCTGTTCTGTGACTGGACAAGGGGGCCCCTGCCTGGAGACCCTGTTCTGTGATGGGACAAGGGGTTTCCTGCGTGGAGACCCTTCTCTGTAATGGGACAATGGGTTCCCTGCCTGGAGACCTAGTTGTGTGACGGGACAACGGGTTCCCTGCCTATAGACCCCGTTCTGTGAAGGAACAAGGGATTCCCTTCGTGGAGAACCTGTTCTGTGAAGAGACGACGGATTCCCTGTGCGGAGACCCTGTTCTGTGACGCGACAATGGGTTCCCTGCGTGGAGACCCTGTTCTGTGACGGGACTATGGGTTCCCTGCCTTGAGACTCTGATCTGTGATAGGACAATGGGTTCCCTGCGTAGAGACCCTGTTCTGTGATGGGACAACGGGTTCCAAGCGTGGAGACCCTGTTCTGTGACGGGACAAGGCGTTCCCTGCCTGGAGACCCTGTTCTGTGACGGGACAACGGGTTCCCGGAGTGGAGACCATGTTCTGTGACGGGACAATGGGTTCCCTACCTGGAGACCCTGTTCTGTGACGGGACAACGGGATCCCTGCGTGGAGACCCTGTTCTGTGACGGGACAACGCGTTCCCTGCCTGGAGACCCTGTTCTGTGATGGGACAATGGGTTTCCTGCGAAGAGACCCTGTTCTGTGACGGAACTATGGGTTCCCTGCCTTGAGACACTGATCTGTGATAGGACAACGGGTTCCCTCCGTGGAGACCCTGTTCTGTGTAGGGGCAACGGGTTCTCTGCGTGGAGACCCTGTTCTGTGACAGGGCAATGGGATCCCTGGGTGGAGACCCTGTTCTGTGACGCGACAACGGGTTCCCTGCGCGGAGACCATGTTCTGAGACGGGACAAGAGGTTCCATGCGCGGAGACCCTGTTCTGCAACGAGACAACGGTTTCCCTGCGCGTAGACCATGTTCTGTGACGGGACAACGGCTTCCCTGGGTAGAGACCCCGTTCTGTGAAGGGACAAGGGGTTCCCTGCGTGGAGACCCTGTTCTGTGATGGGACAACGTTTTCCCTGGGTGGACATTCTGTTCTGTGGCGGGACAAGGGATTCCCTGCATGGAGACCCTGTGCTGTGACGGGACAATGGGTTCCGTGCGTGGAGACCCTGTTCTATGATGGGACAAGGGATTCCCTGCGTGTAGACCCTGTTCTGGGAAGGGACAACGGGTTCCCTGTGTGGAGACCCTGTTCTGTGATGGGACAACGGGTTCCCTGCCTGGAGACCCAGTTCCGTGACGGGACCACGGGTTCCCTGCCTGGCGACACTGTTCTGTTACGGGACAACGGGTTCCCTGCCTGGAGACCCAGTTCTGTGACGGGACAAGGGGTTCCCTGCGTGGAGACCCTGTTCTGTGACGGGACAAGGGATTCCCTGCGTGGAGACCCTGTTCTGTGACGGGACAACGGGTTCCCTGCCTGGAGACCCTTTTCTCTGATGGGACAACGGGTTCCCTGCGTGGAGACTCTGTTCTCCGAAGGGACAACGGGTTCCCTGGGTGAAGACCCTGTTCTGTGAAGGGACAAGGGGTTCCCTGCATGGAGACCCTGTTCTGTGACGGGACAAGGGGTTCCCTGCGTGGAAACCCTGTTCTGTGATGGGACAAGGGGTTCCCTGAGTGGAGACCCTGTTGTGTGACTGGACAACGGGTTCCCTGCCTATAGACACCGTTCAGTGAAGGGACAAGGGGTTCCCTGTGTGGAGACCCTGTTCTGTGACGGGACAATGGTTCCCGGCCTGTAGACCCTGTTCTGTGACGGGACAACGGGTTCCCTGCATGGAGACACTGTTCTGTAACGGGACAACGGGTTCCCTGCTTGGAGACCCTGTTCTCCGACGGGACAAAGGGTTCCCTGCGTTGAGACCCTGTTCTGTGATGGGACAAGGGGTTTCCTGCGTGGAGACCCTTTTCTGTGATGGGACAATGGGTTCCCTGCCTGGAGACCTAGTTGTGTGACGGGACAACACGTTCCCTGCCTATAGACCCCGTTCTGTGAAGGAACAAGGGATTCCATTCGTGGAGACCCTGTTCTGTGAAGAGACAACGGATTCCCTGTGCGGTGACCCTGTTCTGTGACAGGACAATGGGTTGATTGACTGGAGACCCTGTTCTGTGACGGGACAAAGGGTTCCCTGCCTGGAGACCCTGTTCTGGGATGGGAGAACGGGTTCCCTGCGCGGAGACCCTTTTCTGTGAAGGGACAAGGGGTTCCCAGCGTGGAGACCCTGTTCTGTGACGGGACAACGGGTTCCCTGTGTGAAGACGCTGTGCTGTGACGGACAAGGGTTTCCATGCGTGGAGACCCTGTTCTGTGACGGGACAAGGGGTTCCCTTCCTGGAGACCCTGTTCTGTGATGAGACAATGGTTTCCCTGCGTGGAGACCCTGTTTTGTGACGGGACAACGGTTTCCCAGAGTGGAGACACTGTTCTGTGATGGGACAACGGGTTTCTGGCGTGGAGACCCGGTTCTGTGAAGGGACAACAGGTCCCCTGCATGGAGACCCTGTTCTGTGAAGGGACAACGGGTTCCCTGCCTGGAGACCCTGTTCTGTGACGGGACAATGGGTTCCCTGCCTGGAGACACTGTTCTGTGATGGGAGAACGGGTTCCCTGCCTGGAGAACCTGTTCTGTGACGGGACAAGGGGTTCAATGCGTGGAGATCCTGTTCTGTGACAGGACAAGGGGTTCCCAGCTTGGAGACACTGTGCTGTGACGGGACAACGGGTTCCCTGCGTGGAGACCCTGTTCTGCGACGGTACAACGGGTTCCCTGCGTGGACACACTGTTCTTTGACGGGATAAAGCTTTCCCTGCCTGGAGACCCTGTTCTGTGACTGGACAAGGGGTCCCCTGCCTGGAGACCCTGTCCTGTGAAGGGACAACGGTTTCCCTGCCTGGAGACACAGTTCTTGGATGGGACAAGGGGTTCCCAGCGTGTAGAACCTGTTCTGTGACGGGACAAGGGGTTCCCTGCGTGGAGACCCTGTTCTGTGACGGGACAACGGGTTCCGTGCGTGGAGACCCTGTTCTGTGACGGGACAACGGGTTCCCTGGGTGGAGACCATGTTGTGTGATGGGACAATGGGTTCCCTGCGTGGAGACCCTGTTCTGTGACGGGACTATGGGTTCCCTGCCTTGAGACACTGATCTGTGATAGGACAACGGGTTCCCTGCGTGGAGACCCTGTTCTGTGATGGGACAACGGGTTCCCAGCGTGGAGACCCTGTTCTGTGACGGGACAAGGGGTTCCCGGACAGGAGACCCTGTTCTGTGACGGGACAACGGGTTCCCTGCGTGGAGACCCTGTTCTGTGATGTGACAACGGATTCCCTGTGCGGATACCCTGTTCTGTGAAGGGACAACGGGTTCCCTACGTGGAGACACTGCTCTGTGACTGGACAACGGGTTCCCTGCCTGGAGACACTGTTCTGTAACGGGACAACGGATTCCCTGGGTGGAGACCCTGTTCTGCGACGGGACAAGGGGTTCCCTGCCTGGAGACCCTGTTCTGTGACGGGACAAAGGGTTCCCGGAGTGGAGACCATGTTCTGTGACGGGACAATGGGTTCCCTACCTGGAGACTCTGTTCTGTGACGGGACAACGGGTTCCCTGCGTGGAGACCCTGTTCTGTGACGGGACAACGGGTTCCCTGCCTGGAGACCCTGTTCTGTGATGGGACAATGGGTTCCCTGCGTGGAGACCCTGTTCTGTGATGGGACAATGGGTTCCCTGCGTGGAGACCCTGTTCTGTGAAGGGGCAACGGGTTCCCTGCGTGGAGACCCTGTTCTGTGACGGGACAAGGGGTTCCCTGTGTAGACCCTGTTCTGTGACGGGACAAGGGGTTCCCTGCCTGGAGACTCTATTCTGTGATGGGAGAACGGTTTCCCTGAGTGGAGACCCTGTTCTGCGAAGGGACAACGGATTCCCTGCGTGGAGACCCAGTTCTGTGTTGGGACAAGGTGTTCCCTGCGTGGAGACCCTCTTCTGTGACGGGACAAGGGGTTCCCTGCTTGGAGACCCTGTTCTGTGACGGGACAACGGGTTCCCTGTGTAGAGACCCTGTTCTGTTACGGGACAAGGGGTTCCCTGCGTGGAGACCCTGTGCTGTGACGGGACAACGGGTTCCCTGCGTGGAGACACTGTTCTTTGATGGGACAACGGGTTCCATGCGTGGTGACCTTTTTCTGTGACGGGAGAAGGGGTTCCCTGCCTGGAGACCCTGTTGTGTGACGGGACATCGGTTTCCCTCCCTAGAGGCCCTGTTCTGTGACGGGACAACGGGTTCCCTGGGTGGAGGCCCTGTTCTGTGACGGGATAACGGGTTCCCTGGGTGGAGACCCTGTTCTGTGACGGGACAACGGGTTCCCTGCCTGGAGACCCTGTTCTCTGATGGGACAACGGGTTCCCTGCCTGGAGACCCTGTTCTGTGATGGGACAACGGGTTCCCTTGGTGAAGAACCTGTTCTGTGAAGGGACAAGGGGTTCCCTGCCTGGAGACCCGGTTCTGTGACGTGACAAGGGTTTCCCTGCGTGGAGAACCTGTTCTGTGACGGGGCAAGGGGTTCCCTGCCTGGAGACCCTTTTCTGTGGCGGGACAAGGGGTTCCCTGCCTATAAACAACGTTCAGTGAAGGGACAAGGGGTTCCCTGTGTGGAGACCCTGTTCTGCGACGAGACAAGTGGTTCCCTGTGCGGAGACCCTGTTCTGTGACTGGACAACGGGTTCCCTGCCTGGAGACCCTGTTCTGGGATGGGACAACGGGTTCCCTGCGCGGAGACCCTTTTTTTGTGAAGGGACAAGGGGTTCCCAGCGTGGAGACACTGTTCTGTGATGGGACAACGGGTTCCCTGTGTGAAGACGCTGTGCTGTGACGGACAAGGGTTTCCATGCGTGGAGACCCTATTCTGTGACGGGACAACGGATTCCCTTCCTGGAGACCCTGTTCTGTGATGAGACAATGGGTTCCCTGCTTGGAGTCCCTGTTTTGTGGCGGGACAACGGTTTCCCAGCGTGGAGACACTGTTCTGTGATGGGACAACGGGTTCCTGGCGTGGAGACCCGGTTCTGTGAAGGGACAACAGGTTCCCTGCATGGAGACCCTGTTCTGTGACGGGACAACGGGTTCCCTGCCTGGAGACCCTGTTCTGTGACGGGACAATGGGTTCCCTGCGTGGAGACATTGTTTTGTGACGGGACAAAGGGTTCCCTGCCTGGAGACACTGTTCTGCGACGGGAGAACGGGTTCCCTGCCTAGAGAACCTGTTCCGTGACGGGACAACGGGTTCCCTGCGTGGAGACCCTGTTCTGCGACGGTACAACGGGTTCCCTGCGTGGACACACTGTTCTGTGACGGGACAAAGGGTTCCCTGCGTGGAGAACCTGTTCTGTGACGGGACAAGGGGTCCCCTGCCTGGAGACCCTGTCCTGTGAAGGGACAACGGGTTCCCTGCCTGGAGACACAGTTCTGGGATGGGACAACGGGTTCCCTGCGTGTAGAACCTGTTCTGTGACGGGACAAGGGGTTCCCTGCCTGGAGACCCTGTTCTGTGATGGGACAACGGGTTCCCCGCGTGGAGATCATGTTCTGTGACGGGACGATGGGTTCCCTACCAGGAGACCCTGTTCTGTGACGGGACAACGCGTTCCCTGCGTGGAGACCCTGTTCTGTGACAGGACAAATTGTTCCCTGTGTGGAGAACCTGTTCTGTGATGGGACAACGGCTTCCCTGCGTGGAGACCCTGTTCTCTGGCGGGACAAGGGGTTCCCTGCGTGGAGACACTGTTCTGTGACGGGACAATGGGATCCATGCGTGGAGACCCTGTTCTCTGACGGGAGAAGGGGTTCCCTCCGTGGAGACCCTGTTCTGTGACGGGACAACGGGTTCCCAGCTTGGAGGCCCTGTTCTGTGACGGGACAAGGTTTTCCCGGCGTGGAGACCCTGTTCTGTGACGGGACAAGGGGTTACCGGCCTGGAGACCCAGTTCCGTGATGGGACAATGGGTTCCCTGCGTGGAGACCCTCTTCTGTGATGGGAGAACGGGTTCCCAGCGTGGAGACCCTGTTCTGTGATGGGACAAGTGTTTCCCTGCGCGGAGACCGTCTTCTGTGGCGGGACAACGGGTTCCCCGCCTGGAGACCCTGTTCTGTGACGGGACAAGGGTTTCCCTGCCTGGAGACCCTGTTGTGTGACGGGACAACGGGTTCCATGCCTGTAGACCCCGTTCTGTGAAGGGACAAGGGGTTCCCTGCGTGGAGACCCTGTTCTGTGACATGACAAAGTTTTCTCTGGGTGGACATCCTGTTCTGTGACGGGACAATGGGTTCCCTGCCCGGAGACCCTGTTCTGTGGCGGGACAATGGGTTCCCCGCTTGGAGACCCTGTTCTGTGACGGGACAACGGGTTCCGTGCGTGGAGACCCTGTTCTGTGACGGGACAACGGGTTCCCTTCGTGGAGACCCTTTGCTGTGACGGGACAACGTGTTCCCTTCGTGGAGACCCTGTTCTGTGACGGGACAACAGGTTCCCTGCGTGGAGATACTTTTCTGTGACGGGACAACGGGTTCCGTGCCTGGAGACCCTGTTCTGTGACGGGACAAGGGGTTCCCTGGGTGGAGACCCTGTTCTGTGACGTGACAGCGGGTTCCCTGCGTGGATACCCTGTTCTGTGATGGAACAACGGGTTCCCTGCGTGGAGACCCTGTTCTGTGACTGGACAAGGGGTTCCCTGGGTGGAGACCCTCTTCTGTGACGGGACAACGGGTTCCGTGTGTGGAGACCCTGTTCTGGGACGGGACAACGGGTTCCCTGAGTGGAGACCCTGTTCTGTGACGGGACAACAGGTTCCCTGCCGTCAGACACTGTTCTGTGATGGGACAACGGGTTCCCTGCCTGGAGACCCCGTTCTGTGATGGGACAACGGTTTCCCTGCCTGGAGACCCTGTTCTCTGACGGGATAAGGGGTTCCCTGCCTGGAGACCCTGTTCTGTGACGGGACAACGGGTTCCCTGCGTGGACACACTGTTCTGTGATGGGACAACGGGTTCCATGCGTGGAGACCTTGTTCTGTGACGGGAGAAGGGGTTCCCTGCCTAGAGACCCTGTTGTGTGACGGGACATCGGGTTCCCTCCCTAGAGGCCCTGTTCTGTGACGGGACAACGGGTTCCCTGCGTGGAGGCCCTGTTCTGCGACGGGAGATCGGGTCGCCTGCGTGGAGACCCTGTTCTGTGACGGGACAACGGGTTCCCTGCCTGGAGAACCTGTTCTCTGATGGGACAACGGGTTCCCTGCCTGGAGACCCTCTTCTGTGATGGGACAAAGGGTTCCCTGCCTGGAGACCCTGTTCTGTGAAGGGACAACGGGTTCCCTTCGTGGAGATCCTGTTCTGTGACGGGACAACGGGTTCCCTGCCTATAGACCCCGTTCTGTGAAGGGACAAGGGGTTCCCTGCGTGGAGACCCTGTTCTGTGATGGGACAACGTTTTCACTGGGTGGACATCCTGTTCAGTGACGGGACAAGGGGTTCCCTGCGTGGAGACCCTGTGCTGTGACGGGACAACGGGTTCCGTGCGTGGAGACCCTGTTCTGTGATGGGACAAGGGATTCCCTGCGTGTAGACCCTGTTCTGGGAAGGGACAAGGGGTTCCCTGCTTGGAGACCCTGTTCTGTGATGGGACAACGGGTTCCCTGCGTTTAGACACTGTTCTGTTACGGGACAAGGGGTTCCCTGCCTGGAGACCCTGTTCTCTGACGGGACAAGGGGTTCCCTTGGTGGAGACCCTGTTCTGTGGCGGGACAAGGGGTTCCCTGCGTGGAGACCCTGTTCTGTGACGGGACAACGGGTTCCCTGCCTGGAGACCCTTTTCTGTGACAGGACAACGGGTTCCCTGCGTGGAGACCCTGTTCTGTGACGGGACAACGGGTTCCCTGCCTGGAGACCCTGTTCTGTGACGGGACAAGGCGTTCCCTGCCTGGAGACCCTGTTCTGGGATGTGACAACGGGTTCCCTGCGTGGAGACCCTGTTCTGTGAAGGGACAAATTGTTCCCTAAGTGGAGAACCTGTTCTGTGACGGGACAAAGGGTTCCCTGGGTGGAGACCCTCTTCTGTGACGGGACAACGCGTTCCGTGCGTGGAGACCCTGTTCCGTGACGGGACAAGGGGTTCCCTGCGTGGAGACCCTGTTCTGTGATGGGACAACGGGTTCCCTGCCTGGAGACACTGTTCTGTGACGGGACAAAGGATTCCCTGCGTGGAGACCCTGTTCTGTGACGGGACAAGGGGTTCCCTGCCTGGAGAACCTGTGCTGTGACGGGACAAGGGGTTCCCTCCGTGGAGACCCTGTTCTGTGACGGGACAATGGGTTCCCTACCTGGACACCCTGTTCTGTGACGGGACAACTGGTTCCCAGCGTGGAGACCCTGTTGTGTGAAGGGACAACGGGTTCCCTGCCTATACACCCTCTTCTGTGAAGGGACAAGGTTTTCCCTGCCTGGAGACCCTGTTCTGTGACAGGACAAGGGATTCCCTGCGTGGAGACCCTGTTCTGTGAAGGGACAATGGGTTCCCTGCGTGGAGACCCTGTTCTGTGACGAGACAACGGGTTCCCTGCCTGGAGACCCTGTTCTGTGAAGGGACAACGGGTTCCCTGCGCGGAGACCCTGTTCTGTGATGGGACAACGGTTCCCTGCGTGGAGACCCTGTTCTGTGACGGGACAACGGGTTCCCAGCGTGGAGACCCTGTTCTGTGACGGGAGAACGGGTTCCCTGCGTGGAGACCCTGTGCTGTGACGGGACAAGGGTTCCCGGGCCTGGAGACCCTGTTCTGTGACGGGACAACGAGTTCCCTTGTGGAGACCCTGTTCTGTGGCAGGACAAGGGGTTCCCTGCGTTTACACCCTGTTCAGTGACGGGACAAGGGGTTCCCTGCTTGGAGACCCTTTTCTGTGACGGCACAAGCGGTTCCCTGCGTGGGGTCCCTGTTCTTTGATAGGACAACGGCTTCCCTGGGTGGAGACCCTGTTCTGTGACGGGACAACGGGTTCCCTGCGTGGAGACCCAGTTCTGTGACGGGACAAGGGTTCCCCTGCCTGGAGACCCTGTTCTGTGACGGGACAACGGGTTCCCTGCGCGGATACCCGGTTCTGTGACAGGACAAGAGGTTCCCTGCGTGGAGACCCTGTTCTGTGACGGGACAACGGGTTCCCTCCCTGGATACCATGTTCTGTGACAGGACAAGGTGTTCCCTGCGTAGACACCCTGTTCTGTGCCTGGCAACGTTTTCCCTTGGTGGAGACCCTGTTCTGTGACGGGACAAGGGGTTCCCTGCTTGGAGACTTTGTTCTGTGACGTGACAACGGGTTCCCTGCCTGGAGACCCTGTTCTGTGACGGGACAACGGGTTCCCTGCCTGGAGACACTGTTCGGTGACGGGACAATGGGTTCCCTGCCTGGAGACGCTGTTCTGTGACGGGACAACGGGTTCCCTGGGTGGAGACCCTGTTCTGTGAGGGGAAAACGGGTTCCCTGCGTGGAGACCCTGTTCTGTGACAGGACAATGGGTTCCCTACCTGGAGACCCTGTTCTGTGACGGGACAAGGGGTTCCCTGCGTGGAGACCCTGTTGCGTGACGGGACAACGGGTTCCCTGCCTACAGACCCTGTTCTGTGAAGGGACAAAGGTTTCCCTGTGTGGACACCCTGTTCTCTGACGGGACAAGGGGTTCCCTGCCCGGAGACCCTTTTCTGTGACGGGACAACGGGTTCCCTGCCTGGAGAACCTGTTCTGTGGCGGGACAAGGGGTTCCCTGGGTGGAGACCCTCTTCTGTGACTGGACGAGGGGTTCCCTGGGTGGAGACCCTGTTCTGTGATGAGACAACGGGTTCCCTGCGTGGAGACCCTGTTCTGTGATGGGACAAGGGGTTTCCTGCCTGGAGACCCTTTTCTGTGACGGGACAACGGGTTCCCTGCATGGAGACCCTGTTCTGTGACGGGACAATGGGTTACCTGCCTGGAGACCCTGTTCTGTGATGGGACAACGGGTTCCCTCCGTGGAGACCCAGTTCTGTGACGGGACAAGGGGTTCCCTGCGTGGAGACCCTGTTCTGTGACGGGACAACGGGTTCCCTGCGTGGAGACCCCGTTCTCTGCCTTGAGAACTGGTTCCTTGCGTGGAGACCCTGTTCTGTGACGGGACAAGGGGTTCCCTGCGTGGAGACCCTGTTCTGTGATGGGACAACGGGTTCCCTCCGTGGAGACCCTGTTCTGTGACGGGACAAGGGGTTCCCTGCGTGGATACCCGGTTCTGTGACGGGACAAGGGGTTCCCTGCGTGGAGACCCTGTTCTGTGACAGGACAACTGGTTCCCTGCCTGGAGACACTGCTCAGTAACGGGACAACGGGTTCACTGGGTGGAGACCCTGTTCTCTGACGGGACAACGGGTTCCCTGCGTGGAGACCCTGTTGTGTGATGGGACAACGGGTTCCCTGCCTGGAGACCCTGTTCTGTGAAGGGACAAGGGGTTCCCTGCCTGGAGACCCTGTTCTGTGATGGGACAAGGGGTTCCCGTAGTGGAGACGATGTTCTGTGACGGGACAATGGGTTCCCAGCGTGGAGACCCTGTGCTGTTACGGGACAACGTGTTCCCAGCGTTGAGACCCCGTTCTGTGTGGGACAACGGGTTCCCTCCGTGGAGACCCAGTTCTGTGACGGGACAAGGGGTTCCCCGCGCGGAGACCCAGTTCTGTGATGGGACAAGGAGTTCCCTTGTGGAGACACTGTTCTGTGACGGGACAACGGGTTCCCTGCGTGGACACCATGTTCTGTGCCGGGACAACTGGTTCCCTGCCTGGAGAACCTGTTCTCTGACGGGACAAGGGGTTCCCTGCTTGGAGACCTTGTTCTGTGATGGGACAACGGGTTCACGGCCTGTAGACCCTGTTCTGTGACGGGACAAAGGGTTCCCTGCCTGGAGACACTGTTCTCTGACGGGACAATGGGTTCCATGCGCGGAGACCCTGTTCTGTGACGGGACAAAGGGTTCCCTGGGTTGAGACCCTGTTCTGTGAAGGGACAAGGGGTTCCCTGCCTGGAGACCCTTTTCTGTGATGGGACAACGGGTTCCCTGCGTGGAGACCCAGTTCTGTGACGGGACAACGGGTTCCCTGCGTGGAGACCCTGTTCTGTGACGGGAGAACTGGTTCCCTGCGTGGACACCCTGTTCTGTGAAGGGACAAGGGGTTCCCTGCCTGGAGACCCTTTTCTGTGATGGGACAACGGGTTCCCTGCGTGGAGACCCAGTTCTGTGACGGGACAACGGGTTCCCTGCGTGGAGACCCTGTTCTGTGACGGGAGAACTGGTTCCCTGCGTGGACACCCTGTTCTGTGCCTTGAGAACTGGTTCCCTGCGTGGAGACCCTGTTCTGTGATAGGACAAGGGGTTCCCTGCGTGGAGACCCTGTTCTGTGACGGGACAATTGGTTCCCTGCCTGGAGACGCTTTTCTGTAATGGGACAATGGGTTCCCTGCGTGGAGACCCTGTTCTGTGACGGGACAACGGGTTCCCTGCCTGGAGACCCTGTTCTGTGTCGGGACAAGGGGTTCCCTGCGTGGAGACCATGTTCTGTGACGGGACAATGGGTTCCCTACCTGGAGACCCTGTTCTTTGACGGTACAACGGGTTCCCTGCCTGGAGACCATGTTCTGTGACGGGACAACGTGTTCCCTGCGTGGAGACCCTGTTCTGTGACGGGACAAAGGGTTCCCTGGGTGGAGACCCTGTTCTGTGACGGGGCAATTGTTTCCCTGCGCGGAGACCCTGTTCTGTGGTGGGACAAGGAGTTCCCTTGTGGAGACACTGTTCTGTGACAGAACAACTGGTTCCCTGCCAGGAGACCCTGTTCTGTGACAGGACAACGGGTTCCCTGCGTGGAGATACTGTTCTTTGATGGGACAAGGGGTTCCCTGGGTGGAGACCTTGTTCTGTGACGGGACAACTGGTTCCCGGCCTGTAGACCCTGTTCTGTGACGGGACAACGGGTTCCCTACGTGGAGACCCTTTTCTGTGACGGGACAAGGGGTTCCCTGCCTGGAGACCCTTTTCTGTGACGGGACAACGGGTTCCCTGACTGGAGACCCTGTTCTGTGACGGGACAACGGGTTCCCTGGTTGGAGACCCTGTTCTGTGACGGGACAAGGGGTTCCCTGTGTAGACCCTGTTCTGTGACGGGACAAGGGGTTCCCTGCCTGGAGACTCTATTCTGTGATGGGAGAACGGTTTCCCTGAGTGGAGACCCTGTTCTGCGAAGGGACAACGGGTTCCCTGCGTGGAGACCCAGTTCTGTGTTGGGACAAGGTGTTCCCTGCGTGGAGACCCTGTTCTGTGACGGGACAACGGGTTCCCTGCTTGGAGACCCTGTTCTGTGACGGGACAACGGGTTCCCTGTGTAGAGACCCTGTTCTGTTACGGGACAAGGGGTTCCCTGCGTGGAGACCCTGTGCTGTGGCGGGACAACGGGTTCCCTGCGTGGAGACACTGTTCTTTGATGGGACAACGGGTTCCATGCGTGGTGACCTTTTTCTGTGACGGGAGAAGGGGTTCCCCGCCTGGAGACCCTGTTGTGTGACGGGACATCGGTTTCCCTCCCTAGAGGCCCTGTTCTGTGACGGGACAACGGGTTCCCTGGGTGGAGGCCCTGTTCTGTGACGGGATAACGGGTTCCCTGGGTGGAGACCCTGTTCTGTGACGGGACAACGGGTTCCCTGCCTGGAGACCCTGTTCTCTGATGGGACAACGGGTTCCCTGCCTGGAGACCCTGTTCTCCGAAGGGACAACGGGTTCCCTTGGTGAAGAACCTGTTCTGTGAAGGTACAAGGGGTTCCCTGCCTGGAGACCCGGTTCTGTGACGTGACAAGGGGTTCCCTGCGTGGAGAACCTGTTCTGTGACGGGCCAAGGGGTTCCCTGCCTGGAGACCCTGTTCTGTGGCGGGACAAGGGGTTCCCTGCCTATAAACCCCGTTCAGTGAAGGGACAAGGGGTTCCCTGTGTGGAGACCCTGTTCTGCGACGAGACAAGTGGTTCCCTGCCTGGAGACCCTGTTCTGTGAAGGGACAACGGGTTCCCTGCGCAGAGACCCTTTTCTGTGAAGGGACAAGGGGTTCCCAGCGTGGAGACACTGTTCTGTGACGGGACAAGGTGTTCCCTGCTTGGAGACCCTGTTCTGTGACGGGACAACGGGTTCCCTGCTTTGAGACCCTGTTCTGTGACGGGACAACGGGTTCCCTGGGTAGAGACCCTGTTCTGTTACGGGACAAGGGGTTCCCTGCCTGGAGACCCTGTTCTGTGACGGGACAACGGGTTCCCTGCGTGGAGACACTGTTCTTTGATGGGACAACGGGTTCCATGCGTGGTGACCGTGTTCTGTGACGGGAGAAGGGCTTCCCTGCCTGGAGACCCTGTTGTGTGACGGGACATCGGTTTCCCTCCCTAGAGGCCCTGTTCTGTGACGGGACAACGGGTTCCCTGGGTCGAGGCCCTGTTCTGTGACGGGATAACGGGTTCCCTGCCTGGAGACCCTGTTCTCTGATGGGACAACGGGTTCCCTGCCTGGAGACCCTGTTCTCTGATGGGACAACGGGTTCCCTGCCTGGAGACCCTGTTCTCCGAAGGGACAACGGGTTCCCTTGGTGAAGAACCTGTTCTGTGAAGGGACAAGGGGTTCCCTGCCTGTAGACCCTGTTCTGTGACGTGACAAGGGGTTCCCTGCGTGGAGAACCTGTTCTGTGACGGGGCAAGGGGTTCCCTGCCTGGAGACCCTGTTCTGTGGCGGGACAGCGGGTTCCCTGCCGATAAAACCCGTTCAGTGAAGGGACAAGGGGTTCCCTGTGTGGAGACCCTGTTCTGCGACGAGACAAGTGGTTCCCTGTGCGGAGACCCTGTTCTGTGAAGGGACAACGGGTTCCCTGCCTGGAGACCCTGTTCTGGGATGGGACAACGGGTTCCCTGCGCGGAGACCCTTTTCTGTGAAGGGACAAGGGGTTCCCAGCGTTGAGACACTGTTCTGTGATGGGACAACGGGTTCCCTGTGTGAAGACGCTGTGCTGTGACGGACAAGGGTTTCCATGCGTGGAGACCCTATTCTGTGACGGGACAACGGATTCCCTTCCTGGAGACCCTGTTCTGTGATGAGACAATGGGTTCCCTGCTTGGAGTCCCTGTTTTGTGGCGGGACAACGGTTTCCCAGCGTGGAGACACTGTTCTGTGATGGGACAACGGGTTCCTGGCGTGGAGACCCGGTTCTGTGAAGGGACAACAGGTTCCCTGCATGGAGACCCTGTTCTGTGACGGGACAACGGGTTCCCTGCCTGGAGACCCTGTTCTGTGACGGGACAATGGGTTCCCTGCGTGGAGACACTGTTTTGTGACGGGACAAGGGGTTCCCTGCCTGGAGACACTGTTCTGCGACGGGAGAACGGGTTCCCTGCCTAGAGAACCTGTTCCGTGACGGGACAACGGGTTCCCTGCGTGTAGACCCTGTTCTGCGACGGTACAACGGGTTCCCTGCGTGGACACACTGTTCTGTGACGGGACAAAGGGTTCCCTGCGTGGAGAACTTGTTCTGTGACGGGACAAGGGGTCCCCTGCCTGGAGACCCTGTCCTGTGAAGGGACAACGGGTTCCCTGCCTGGAGACACAGTTCTGGGATGGGACAACTGGTTCCCTGCGTGTAGAACCTGTTCTGTGACGGGACAAGGGGTTCCCTGCCTGGAGACCCTGTTCTGTGATGGGACAACGGGTTCCCCGCGTGGAGATCATGTTCTGTGACGGGACGATGGGTTCCCTACCAGGAGACCCTGTTCTGTGACGGGACAACGCGTTCCCTGCGTGGAGACCCTGTTCTGTGACAGGACAACTTGTTCCCTGCGTGGAGAACCTGTTCTGTGATGGGACAACGGCTTCCCTGCGTGGAGACCCTGTTCTCTGACGGGACAAGGGGTTCCCTGCGTGGAGACACTGTCCTGTGACGGGACAATGGGATCCATGCGTGGAGACCCTGTTCTCTGACGGGAGAAGGGGTTCCCACCGTGGAGACCCTGTTCTGTGACGGGACAACGGGTTCCCAGCTTGGAGGGCCTGTTCTGTGACGGGACAATTTTTAACGGCGTGGAGACCCTGTTCTGTGACGGGACAAGGGGTTACCGGCCTGGAGACCCAGTTCCGGGATGGGACAATGGGTTCCCTGCGTGGAGACCCTCTTCTGTGATGGGAGAACGGGTTCCCAGCGTGGAGACCCTGTTCTGTGATGGGACAAGTGTTTCCCTGCGCGGAGACCGTCTTCTGTGGCGGGACAACGGGTTCCCCGCCTGGAGACCCTCTTCTGTGACGGGACAAGGGTTTCCCTGCCCGGAGACCCTGTTCTGTGGCGGGACAATGGGTTCCCCGCTTGGAGACCCTGTTCTGTGACGGGACAACGGGTTCCCTGCGTGGAGACCCTGTTCTCTGACGGGACAAGGGGTTCCCTGCGTGGAGACCCTCTTCTGTGACGGGACAACGGGTTCCGTGCGTGGAGACCCTGTGCTGTGACGGGACAAGGGGTTCCCTGCGTGGAGACCCTGTTCTGTGACGGGACAACGTGTTCCCTGCGTGGAGACCCTGTTCTGTGACGGGACAACAGGTTCCCTGCGTGGAGATCCTTTTCTGTGACGGGACAACGGGTTCCGTGCCTGGAGACCCTGTTCTGTGATGGGACAAGGGGTTCCCTGGGTGGAGACCCTGTTCTGTGACGTGACAGCGGGTTCCCTGCGTGGATACCCTGTTCTGTGATGGAACAACGGGTTCCCTGCGTGGAGACCCTGTTCTGTGACTGGACAAGGGGTTCCCTGCGTGGAGACCCTCTTCTGTGACGGGACAACGGGTTCCGTGCGTGGAGACCCTGTTCTGGGACGGGACAACGGGTTCCCTGAGTGGAGACCCTGTTCTGTGACGGGACAACAGGTTCCCTGCCGTCAGACACTGTTCTGTGATGGGACAACGGGTTCCCTGCCTGGAGACCCCGTTCTGTGATGGGACAACGGTTTCCCTGCCTGGAGACCCTGTTCTCTGATGGGATAAGGGGTTCCCTGCCTGGAGACCCTGTTCTGTGACGGGACAATGGGTTCCCTGCTTGGACACACTGTTCTGTGATGGGACAACGGGTTCCATGCGTGGAGACCTTGTTCTGTGACGGGAGAAGGGGTTCCCTGCCTAGAGATCCTGTTGTGTGACGGGACATCGGGTTCCCTCCCTAGAGGCCCTGTTCTGTGACGGGACAACGGGTTCCCTGCGTGGAGGCCCTGTTCTGTGACGGGAGATCGGGTCGCCTGCGTGGAGACCCTGTTCTGTGACGGGACAACGGGTTCCCTGCCTGGAGAACCTGTTCTCTGATGGGACAACGGGTTCCCTGCCTGGAGAACCTGTTCTCTGATGGGACAACGGGTTCCCTGCCTGGAGACCCTCTTCTGTGATGGGACAAAGGGTTCCCTGCCTGGAGACCCTGTTCTGTGAAGGGACAACGGGTTCCCTTCGTGGAGACCCTGTTCTGTGACGGGACAACGGGTTCCCTGGGTCGAGGCCCTGTTCTGTGACGGGATAACGGGTTCCCTGCGTGGAGACCCTGTTCTGTGACGGGACAACGGGTTCCCTGCCTGGAGACCCTGTTCTCTGATGGGACAACGGGTTCGATGGCTTTAGACACTGTTCTGTGATGGGACAACGGGTTCCCTGCGTGGAGACCCTGTTCTGTGACGGGACAAGGGGTTCCCTGCGTGGAGACCCAGTTCTGTGACGGGAGAACTGGTTCCCTGCCTGGAGACCCTTTTCTGTGATGGGACAACGGGTTCCCTGCGTGGAGACCCAGTTCTGTGACGGGACAACGGGTTCCCTGCGTGGAGACCCTGTTCTGTGACGGGAGAACTGGTTCCCTGCGTGGACACCCTGTTCTGTGAAGGGACAAGGGGTTCCCTGCCTGGAGACCCTTTTCTGTGATGGGACAACGGGTTCCCTGCGTGGAGACCCAGTTCTGTGACGGGACAACGGGTTCCCTGCGTGGAGACCCTGTTCTGTGACGGGAGAACTGGTTCCCTGCGTGGACACCCTGTTCTGTGCCTTGAGAACTGGTTCCCTGCGTGGAGACCCTGTTCTGTGATAGGACAAGGGGTTCCCTGCGTGGAGACCCTGTTCTGTGACGGGACAATTGGTTCCCTGCCTGGAGACGCTTTTCTGTAATGGGACAATGGGTTCCCTGCGTGGAGACCCTGTTCTGTGACGGGACAACGGGTTCCCTGCCTGGAGACCCTGTTCTGTGTCGGGACAAGGGGTTCCCTGCGTGGAGACCATGTTCTGTGACGGGACAATGGGTTCCCTACCTGGAGACCCTGTTCTTTGACGGTACAACGGGTTCCCTGCCTGGAGACCATGTTCTGTGACGGGACAACGTGTTCCCTGCGTGGAGACCCTGTTCTGTGACGGGACAAAGGGTTCCCTGGGTGGAGACCCTGTTCTGTGACGGGGCAATTGTTTCCCTGCGCGGAGACCCTGTTCTGTGGTGGGACAAGGAGTTCCCTTGTGGAGACACTGTTCTGTGACAGAACAACTGGTTCCCTGCCAGGAGACCCTGTTCTGTGACAGGACAACGGGTTCCCTGCGTGGAGATACTGTTCTTTGATGGGACAAGGGGTTCCCTGGGTGGAGACCTTGTTCTGTGACGGGACAACTGGTTCCCGGCCTGTAGACCCTGTTCTGTGACGGGACAACGGGTTCCCTACGTGGAGACCCTTTTCTGTGACGGGACAAGGGGTTCCCTGCCTGGAGACCCTTTTCTGTGACGGGACAACGGGTTCCCTGACTGGAGACCCTGTTCTGTGACGGGACAACGGGTTCCCTGGTTGGAGACCCTGTTCTGTGACGGGACAAGGGGTTCCCTGTGTAGACCCTGTTCTGTGACGGGACAAGGGGTTCCCTGCCTGGAGACTCTATTCTGTGATGGGAGAACGGTTTCCCTGAGTGGAGACCCTGTTCTGCGAAGGGACAACGGGTTCCCTGCGTGGAGACCCAGTTCTGTGTTGGGACAAGGTGTTCCCTGCGTGGAGACCCTGTTCTGTGACGGGACAACGGGTTCCCTGCTTGGAGACCCTGTTCTGTGACGGGACAACGGGTTCCCTGTGTAGAGACCCTGTTCTGTTACGGGACAAGGGGTTCCCTGCGTGGAGACCCTGTGCTGTGGCGGGACAACGGGTTCCCTGCGTGGAGACACTGTTCTTTGATGGGACAACGGGTTCCATGCGTGGTGACCTTTTTCTGTGACGGGAGAAGGGGTTCCCCGCCTGGAGACCCTGTTGTGTGACGGGACATCGGTTTCCCTCCCTAGAGGCCCTGTTCTGTGACGGGACAACGGGTTCCCTGGGTGGAGGCCCTGTTCTGTGACGGGATAACGGGTTCCCTGGGTGGAGACCCTGTTCTGTGACGGGACAACGGGTTCCCTGCCTGGAGACCCTGTTCTCTGATGGGACAACGGGTTCCCTGCCTGGAGACCCTGTTCTCCGAAGGGACAACGGGTTCCCTTGGTGAAGAACCTGTTCTGTGAAGGTACAAGGGGTTCCCTGCCTGGAGACCCGGTTCTGTGACGTGACAAGGGGTTCCCTGCGTGGAGAACCTGTTCTGTGACGGGCCAAGGGGTTCCCTGCCTGGAGACCCTGTTCTGTGGCGGGACAAGGGGTTCCCTGCCTATAAACCCCGTTCAGTGAAGGGACAAGGGGTTCCCTGTGTGGAGACCCTGTTCTGCGACGAGACAAGTGGTTCCCTGCCTGGAGACCCTGTTCTGTGAAGGGACAACGGGTTCCCTGCGCAGAGACCCTTTTCTGTGAAGGGACAAGGGGTTCCCAGCGTGGAGACACTGTTCTGTGACGGGACAAGGTGTTCCCTGCTTGGAGACCCTGTTCTGTGACGGGACAACGGGTTCCCTGCTTTGAGACCCTGTTCTGTGACGGGACAACGGGTTCCCTGGGTAGAGACCCTGTTCTGTTACGGGACAAGGGGTTCCCTGCCTGGAGACCCTGTTCTGTGACGGGACAACGGGTTCCCTGCGTGGAGACACTGTTCTTTGATGGGACAACGGGTTCCATGCGTGGTGACCGTGTTCTGTGACGGGAGAAGGGCTTCCCTGCCTGGAGACCCTGTTGTGTGACGGGACATCGGTTTCCCTCCCTAGAGGCCCTGTTCTGTGACGGGACAACGGGTTCCCTGGGTCGAGGCCCTGTTCTGTGACGGGATAACGGGTTCCCTGCCTGGAGACCCTGTTCTCTGATGGGACAACGGGTTCCCTGCCTGGAGACCCTGTTCTCTGATGGGACAACGGGTTCCCTGCCTGGAGACCCTGTTCTCCGAAGGGACAACGGGTTCCCTTGGTGAAGAACCTGTTCTGTGAAGGGACAAGGGGTTCCCTGCCTGTAGACCCTGTTCTGTGACGTGACAAGGGGTTCCCTGCGTGGAGAACCTGTTCTGTGACGGGGCAAGGGGTTCCCTGCCTGGAGACCCTGTTCTGTGGCGGGACAGCGGGTTCCCTGCCGATAAAACCCGTTCAGTGAAGGGACAAGGGGTTCCCTGTGTGGAGACCCTGTTCTGCGACGAGACAAGTGGTTCCCTGTGCGGAGACCCTGTTCTGTGAAGGGACAACGGGTTCCCTGCCTGGAGACCCTGTTCTGGGATGGGACAACGGGTTCCCTGCGCGGAGACCCTTTTCTGTGAAGGGACAAGGGGTTCCCAGCGTTGAGACACTGTTCTGTGATGGGACAACGGGTTCCCTGTGTGAAGACGCTGTGCTGTGACGGACAAGGGTTTCCATGCGTGGAGACCCTATTCTGTGACGGGACAACGGATTCCCTTCCTGGAGACCCTGTTCTGTGATGAGACAATGGGTTCCCTGCTTGGAGTCCCTGTTTTGTGGCGGGACAACGGTTTCCCAGCGTGGAGACACTGTTCTGTGATGGGACAACGGGTTCCTGGCGTGGAGACCCGGTTCTGTGAAGGGACAACAGGTTCCCTGCATGGAGACCCTGTTCTGTGACGGGACAACGGGTTCCCTGCCTGGAGACCCTGTTCTGTGACGGGACAATGGGTTCCCTGCGTGGAGACACTGTTTTGTGACGGGACAAGGGGTTCCCTGCCTGGAGACACTGTTCTGCGACGGGAGAACGGGTTCCCTGCCTAGAGAACCTGTTCCGTGACGGGACAACGGGTTCCCTGCGTGTAGACCCTGTTCTGCGACGGTACAACGGGTTCCCTGCGTGGACACACTGTTCTGTGACGGGACAAAGGGTTCCCTGCGTGGAGAACCTGTTCTGTGACGGGACAAGGGGTCCCCTGCCTGGAGACCCTGTCCTGTGAAGGGACAACGGGTTCCCTGCCTGGAGACACAGTTCTGGGATGGGACAACTGGTTCCCTGCGTGTAGAACCTGTTCTGTGACGGGACAAGGGGTTCCCTGCCTGGAGACCCTGTTCTGTGATGGGACAACGGGTTCCCCGCGTGGAGATCATGTTCTGTGACGGGACGATGGGTTCCCTACCAGGAGACCCTGTTCTGTGACGGGACAACGCGTTCCCTGCGTGGAGACCCTGTTCTGTGACAGGACAACTTGTTCCCTGCGTGGAGAACCTGTTCTGTGATGGGACAACGGCTTCCCTGCGTGGAGACCCTGTTCTCTGACGGGACAAGGGGTTCCCTGCGTGGAGACACTGTCCTGTGACGGGACAATGGGATCCATGCGTGGAGACCCTGTTCTCTGACGGGAGAAGGGGTTCCCACCGTGGAGACCCTGTTCTGTGACGGGACAACGGGTTCCCAGCTTGGAGGGCCTGTTCTGTGACGGGACAATTTTTAACGGCGTGGAGACCCTGTTCTGTGACGGGACAAGGGGTTACCGGCCTGGAGACCCAGTTCCGGGATGGGACAATGGGTTCCCTGCGTGGAGACCCTCTTCTGTGATGGGAGAACGGGTTCCCAGCGTGGAGACCCTGTTCTGTGATGGGACAAGTGTTTCCCTGCGCGGAGACCGTCTTCTGTGGCGGGACAACGGGTTCCCCGCCTGGAGACCCTCTTCTGTGACGGGACAAGGGTTTCCCTGCCCGGAGACCCTGTTCTGTGGCGGGACAATGGGTTCCCCGCTTGGAGACCCTGTTCTGTGACGGGACAACGGGTTCCCTGCGTGGAGACCCTGTTCTCTGACGGGACAAGGGGTTCCCTGCGTGGAGACCCTCTTCTGTGACGGGACAACGGGTTCCGTGCGTGGAGACCCTGTGCTGTGACGGGACAAGGGGTTCCCTGCGTGGAGACCCTGTTCTGTGACGGGACAACGTGTTCCCTGCGTGGAGACCCTGTTCTGTGACGGGACAACAGGTTCCCTGCGTGGAGATCCTTTTCTGTGACGGGACAACGGGTTCCGTGCCTGGAGACCCTGTTCTGTGATGGGACAAGGGGTTCCCTGGGTGGAGACCCTGTTCTGTGACGTGACAGCGGGTTCCCTGCGTGGATACCCTGTTCTGTGATGGAACAACGGGTTCCCTGCGTGGAGACCCTGTTCTGTGACTGGACAAGGGGTTCCCTGCGTGGAGACCCTCTTCTGTGACGGGACAACGGGTTCCGTGCGTGGAGACCCTGTTCTGGGACGGGACAACGGGTTCCCTGAGTGGAGACCCTGTTCTGTGACGGGACAACAGGTTCCCTGCCGTCAGACACTGTTCTGTGATGGGACAACGGGTTCCCTGCCTGGAGACCCCGTTCTGTGATGGGACAACGGTTTCCCTGCCTGGAGACCCTGTTCTCTGATGGGATAAGGGGTTCCCTGCCTGGAGACCCTGTTCTGTGACGGGACAATGGGTTCCCTGCTTGGACACACTGTTCTGTGATGGGACAACGGGTTCCATGCGTGGAGACCTTGTTCTGTGACGGGAGAAGGGGTTCCCTGCCTAGAGATCCTGTTGTGTGACGGGACATCGGGTTCCCTCCCTAGAGGCCCTGTTCTGTGACGGGACAACGGGTTCCCTGCGTGGAGGCCCTGTTCTGTGACGGGAGATCGGGTCGCCTGCGTGGAGACCCTGTTCTGTGACGGGACAACGGGTTCCCTGCCTGGAGAACCTGTTCTCTGATGGGACAACGGGTTCCCTGCCTGGAGAACCTGTTCTCTGATGGGACAACGGGTTCCCTGCCTGGAGACCCTCTTCTGTGATGGGACAAAGGGTTCCCTGCCTGGAGACCCTGTTCTGTGAAGGGACAACGGGTTCCCTTCGTGGAGACCCTGTTCTGTGACGGGACAACGGGTTCCCTGGGTCGAGGCCCTGTTCTGTGACGGGATAACGGGTTCCCTGCGTGGAGACCCTGTTCTGTGACGGGACAACGGGTTCCCTGCCTGGAGACCCTGTTCTCTGATGGGACAACGGGTTCGATGGCTTTAGACACTGTTCTGTGATGGGACAACGGGTTCCCTGCGTGGAGACCCTGTTCTGTGACGGGACAAGGGGTTCCCGGCGCGGAGACCCTGTTCTGTGACAGGACAACGGGTTCCCTGCCTGGAGACCCTCCTCTGTGACGGGAGAACGGGTTCCCTGCGTGGAGACCCTGTTCTGCGACGGGACAACGGGTTCCCTGCCTGGAGACCCTGTTCTGTGACGGGACAAGGGTTTCCCTTCGTGGAGAACTTGTTCTGTGACGGGACAATGGGTTCCCTGCCTGGAGACCCAGAGCTGTGATTGGACAACGGATTCCCTGCGTGGAGACCCTGTGCTGTGTCGGGACAACGGGTTCCCCGAATGGAGACTCTGTTCTGTGACGGGACAAGGGGTTCCCTGCCTTGAGACCCTGTTCTCTGACGGGACAAGGGGTTCCCTGCGTGGAGACCCTGTTCTGCGAAGGTACAACCGGTTCCCTGCGTTGAGACCCTGTTCTGTGACGGGACAACGGGTTCCCTGCCTCGAGACCCAGTTCTGTGAAGGCACAACGGGTTCCCTACGTGGAGACCCTGTTCTGTGAAGTGACAACAGGTTCCGAGACCCTGTTCTGCGAAGGTACAACAGGTTTCCTGCCTGGAGATCCTGTTCTGTGACGGGACAAGGGGTTCCCCGCGTGGAGACCCTGTTCTGTGTTGGAGCAACGGGTTCCCTACGTGGAGACCCTGTTCTGTGACAGGACAATGGGTTCCCTGTGTTGAGACACTGTTCTGTGAAGGGACAACTGGTTCCCTGCCTTTAGACCCTGTTCTGTGACGGGACAAGGGGTTCCCTGCCTGGAGACCCTGTTCTGTGATGGGACAACGGGTTCCCTGCGTGGAGACCTTGTTCTGTGACGGGACAAAGGGTTCCCTGCCTGGAGACCCTGTTCTCTGAAGCGACAATTGGTTCCCTGCCTGGAGACACTGTTCTGTGAAGTGACAACAGTTTCCCTGCGTGGAGACCCTCTTCTGTGACGGGACAAGGGGTTCCCAGGGCGCAGACCTTGTTCTGTGACGGGACAACGGGTTCCCTACGTGGAGACCCTGTTCTGTGACGGGACAAGGGGTACCCTCCCTGGAGACCATGTTCTCTGACGGGACAACGGGTTCCCTGCGTGGAGAACCTGTTCTGTGACGGGACAAGGGGTTCCCTGCCTGGAGACCCTGTTCTGTGATGGGACAACGGGTTCCCGGCCTGGAGAACCTGTTTTGTGACGGGAGAATGGGTTCCCTGCATGGAGACCCTGTTCTCTGATGGGACAACGGGTTCCCTGCCTGGAGACCTTGTTCTGTGATGGGACTACGGGTTCCCTGCGTGGAGACCTTGTTCTGTGATGGGACAACGGGTTCCCTGCTGGAGACCCTGTTCTCTGAAGCGACAAGTGGTTCCCTGCCTGGAGACACTGTTCTGTGAAGCAACAACGGGTTCCCTGCGTGGAGACAAGGTTCTGTGATGGGACAGCGGGTTCCCTGCGTGGAGACCCTGTTCTGTGATGGGACAACGGGTTCCCTGCGTGGAGACCCTGTTCTGTGAAGTGACAACAGGTTCCCTGCGTGGAGACCCTCTTCTGTGACGGGACAAGGGGTTCCCAGGGCGCAGACCTTGTTCTGTGACGAGACAAGGGGTTCCCTGACTGTAGACCCTGTTATGTGGTGGGACAACGGGTTCCCTCCCTGGAGACCCTATTCTGTGACGGGACAATGGGTTCCCTGTGTTGAGACACTGTTCTGTGAAGGGACAACAGGCTCCCTGCCTTTAGACACTGTTCTGTGATGGGACAACGGGTTCCCTGCGTGGAGACCCTGTTCTGTGTCGGGACAACGGGTTCCCTGCCTGGAGACCCTGTTCTGTGACGGGACAAGGGGTTCCCTGCCTGGAGACGCTGTTCTGTGATGGGACAACGGGTTCCCTTCGTGGAGACCTTGTTCTGTGATGGGACAACGGGTTCCCTGCCCGGAGACCCTGTTCTCTAAAGCGACAATTGGTTCCCTGCGTGGAGACACTGTTCTGTGAAGCGACAACGGGTTCCCTGCCTGGAGACAAGGTTCTGTGATGGGACAACGGGTTCCCTGCGTGGAAATCCTGTTCTGTGATGGGACAACGGGTTCCCTGAGTGGAGACCCTGTTCTGTGATGTGACAACAGGTTCCCTGCGTGGAGACCCTCTTCTGTGACGGGACAAGGGGTTCCCAGGGCGCAGACCTTGTTCTGTGACGGGACAACGGGTTCCCTGCCTGGAGACCCTGTTATGTGATGAGACAACGGGTTCCCTCCCTGGAGACCCTGTTCTCTGAAGGGACAACGGGTTCCCTGCGTGGAGAACCTGTTCTGTGACGGGACAAGGGGTTCCCTGCCTGGAGACCCTGTTCTGTGAAGCGACAACGGGTTCCCTTCGTGGAGACCCTGTTCTGTGACGGGACAATGGGTTCCCTGCATGGAGACCCTGTTCTCTGATGGGACAACGGGTTCCCTGCGTGGAGACCTTGTTCTGTGACGGGACAACGGGTTCCCTACCTGGAGATCCTGTTCTGTGAAGCGACAACGGGTTCCCTGCGTGGAGACCCTGTTCTGTGACGGGACAACAGGTTCCCTGTGTTGAGACACTGTTCTGTGAAGGGACAACTGGCTCCCTGCCTTTAGACACTGCTCGGTGATGGGACAACAGGTTCTCTGTGTTGAGACACTGTTCTGTGAAGGGACAACGGGTTCCCTGCCTTTAGACACTGTTCTGTGATGGGACAATGGGTTCCCTGCGTGGAGACCCTGTTCTGTGACGGGACAACGGGTTCCCGGCGCGGAGACCCTGTTCTGTGACGGGACAAGGGGTTCCCTGCCTGGAGACCCTGTTCTGTGACGGGACAACGGGTTCCCTGTGTGGTGACCCTGCGCTGTGTCGGGACAACGGGTTCCCCGAATGGAGACACTGTTCTGTGACGGGACAAGGGTTTCCCTGCGTGGAGACCCTGTTCTGTGATGGGAAAACGGGTTCCCTGCCTGGAGACCCTCCTCTGTGACGGGAGAACGGGTTCCCTGCGTGGAGACCCTGTTCTGTGACGGGACAACGGGTTCCCTGCCTGGAGACCCTGTTCTGTGACGGGACAAGGGTTTCCCTTCGTGGAGAACTTGTTCTGTGACGGGACAACGGGTTCCCTGCCTGGAGACCCTGTGCTGTGATTGGACAACGGATTCCCTGAGTGGAGACCCTGTGCTGTGTCGGGACAACGGGTTCCCCGAATGGAGACTCTGTTCTGTGACGGGACAAGGGGTTCCCAGCGTGGAGACCCTGTTCTCTGAAGGGACAAGGGGTTCCCTGCGTGGAGACCCTGTTCTGCGAAGGTACAACCGGTTCCCTGCGTTGAGACCCTGTTCTGTGACGGGACAACGGGTTCCCTGCCTCGAGACCCAGTTCTGTGAAGGGACAAGGGGTTCCCTACGTGGAGACCCTGTTCTGTGATGGGACAACGGGTTCCCTGCGTGGAGACCCTGTTCTGTGAAGGCACAACAGGTTCCGAGACCCTGTTCTGCGAAGGTACAACAGGTTTCCTGCCTGGAGATCCTGTTCTGTGACGGGACAAGGGGTTCCCCGCGTGGAGACCCTGTTCTGTGTTGGAGCAACGGGTTCCCTACGTGGAGACCCTGTTCTGTGACAGGACAATGGGTTCCCTGTGTTGAGACACTGTTCTGTGAAGGGACAACTGGTTCCCTGCCTTTAGACCCTGTTCTGTGACGGGACAAGGGGTTCCCTGCCTGGAGACCCTGTTCTGTGATGGGACAACGGGTTCCCTGCGTGGAGACCTTGTTCTGTGATGGGACAACGGGTTCCCTGCCTGGAGACCCTGTTCTCTGAAGCGACAATTGGTTCCCTGCCTGGAGACACTGTTCTGTGAAGCGACAACGGGTTCCCTGCGTGGAGACAAGGTTCTGTGATGGGACAGCGGGTTCCCTGCGTGGAGACCCTGTTCTGTGAAGTGACAACAGTTTCCCTGCGTGGAGACCCTGTTCTGTGACGGGACAAGGGGTTCCCTCCCTGGAGACCATGTTCTCTGACGGGACAACGGGTTCCCTGCGTGGAGAACCTGTTCTGTGACGGGACAAGGGGTTCCCTGCCTGGAGACCCTGTTCTGTGATGGGACAACGGGTTCCCGGCCTGGAGAACCTGTTTTGTGACGGGAGAATGGGTTCCCTGCATGGAGACCCTGTTCTCTGATGGGACAACGGGTTCCCTGCCTGGAGACCTTGTTCTGTGATGGGACTACGGGTTCCCTGCGTGGAGACCTTGTTCTGTGATGGGACAACGGGTTCCCTGCTGGAGACCCTGTTCTCTGAAGCGACAAGTGGTTCCCTGCCTGGAGACACTGTTCTGTGAAGCAACAACGGGTTCCCTGCGTTGAGACAAGGTTCTGTGATGGGACAGCGGGTTCCCTGCGTGGAGACCCTGTTCTGTGATGGGACAACGGGTTCCCTGCGTGGAGACCCTGTTCTGTGAAGTGACAACAGGTTCCCTGCGTGGAGACCCTCTTCTGTGACGGGACAAGGGGTTCCCAGGGCGCAGACCTTGTTCTGTGACGAGACAAGGGATTCCCTGACTGTAGACCCTGTTATGTGGTGGGACAACGGGTTCCCTCCCTGGAGACCCTATTCTGTGACGGGACAATGGGTTCCCTGTGTTGAGACACTGTTCTGTGAAGGGACAACAGGCTCCCTGCCTTTAGACACTGTTCTGTGATGGGACAACGGGTTCCCTGCGTGGAGACCCTGTTCTGGGACGGGACAAGGGGTTCCCTGCTTGGAGACCCTGTTCTGTGATGGGACAACGGGTTCCCTGCCTGGTGACCCTCTTCTGTGACGGGACAAGGGTTTCCCTGCCTGGAGACCCTGTTCTGTGACGGGACAACGGGTTACCTGCGTGGAGACACTGTTCCGTGACGGGACAAGGTGTTCCATGCTTGGAGACCCTGTTCTGTGACGGGACAAGGGGTTCCCAGCGTGGAGACCCTGTTCTGTGACAGGACAACGGGTTCCCTGCGTGGAGACCCTGTTCTGCGAAGGTACAACAGGTTCCCTGCGTTGAGACCCTGTTCTGTGACGGGACAACGGGTTCCCTGCCTCGAGACCCAGTTCTGTGAAGGGACAACGGGTTCCCTACGTGGAGACCCTGTTCTGTGATGGGACAATGGGTTTCCTGTGTTGAGACACTGTTCTGTGACGGGACAACGGGTTCCCTGCCTGTAGACCCTGTTATGTGATGGGACAACGGGTTCCCTCCCTGGAGACCCTGTTCTGTGACGGGACAACGGGTTCCCTGCATGGAGAACCTGTTATGTGACGGGACAAGGGGTTCCCTGCCTGGAGACCCTGTTCTGTGATGGGACAACGGGTTCCCTGCGTGGAGACCCTGTTCTGTGAAGTGACAACAGGTTCCCTGCCTGGAGACCCTGTTCTGTGACGGGACAAGGGGTTCCCAGGGCGCAGACCTTGTTCTGTGACGAGACAAGGGGTTCCCTGACTGTAGACCCTGTTATGTGGTGGGACAACGGGTTCCCTGCGTGGAGACCCTATTCTGTGACGGGACAATGGGTTCCCTGTGTTGAGAACCTGTTCTGTGAAGGGACACCAGGCTCCCTGCCTTTAGACACTGTTCTGTGATGGGACAACGGGTTCCCTGCGTGGAGACCCTGTTCTGTGACGGGACAAGGGGTTCCCTGCTTGGAGACCCTGTTCTGTGATGGGACAACAGGTTCCCTGCGTGGAGACCCTGTTTTGTGACGGGAGAATGGGTTCCCTGCATGGAGACCCTGTTCTCTGATGGGACAACGGGTTCCATGCTTGGAGACCTTGTTCTGTGATGGGACAACGGGTTCCCTGCGTGGAGACCTTGTTCTGTGATGGGACAACGGGTTCCCTGCTGGAGACCCTGTTCTCTGAAGCGACAATTGGTTCCCTGCCTGGAGACACTGTTCTGTGAAGCGACAACGGGTTCCCTGCGTGGAGACAAGGTTCTGTGATGGGACAACGGGTTCCCTGCGTGGAGACCCTGCTCTGTGAAGTGACAACAGGTTCCCTGCGTGGAGACCCTCTTCTGTGACGGGACAAGGGGTTCCCAGGGCGCAGACCTTGTTCTGTGACGGGACAAGGGGTTCCCTGCCTAGAGACCCTGTTTTGTGATGGGACAACGGGTTCCCTGCCTGGAGACCCTGTTTTGTGACGGGAGAATGGGTTCCCTGCGTGGAGACCCTGTTCTGTGATGGGACAACGGGTTCCCTGCTTGGAGACCCTTTTCTGTGACGGGACAACGGGTTCGCTGCGTGGAGACCCTGCTGTGTGACGGGACAACGGGTTCCCTGCGTGGAGACCCTGCTCTGTGACGGGACAAGGGGTTCCCTGCGTGGAGACACTGTTCTGTGACGGGACAAGGGGTTCCCTGCCTGGAGACACTGTTCTGTGACGGGACAATGGGTTCCCCGCGTGGAGACCCTGTTCTGTGATGGGACAAGGGGTTCCCTGCGTGGAGACCCTGTTCTGTGACGTAAAAAAGGGTTACCTCCATGGAGACCCTGTTCTGTGACGGGACAAAGGGTTCCCCGCCTGGGGACCCTGTTCTGTGACGGGACAAGGGTTTCCCTGGGTGGAGACCCCGTTCTGTGACTTGACAAGGGCTTCCCTGCGTGGAGACCCTGTTCTGTGAAGGGACAATGGGCTCCCTGCGTGGAGAACTGGTTCCGTGACGGGACAATGGGCTCCCTGCATGGAGAACCGGTTCCGTGACGTTACAATGTGCTCACTGCGTGGAGAACGTCGTCTGTGACGGGAAAATGGGCTCCCTGCGTGGAGAACCTGTTCCGTGACGGGACAAGGGGTTCCCTGGGTTGAGACCCTGTTCTGGGACGGGACAAGGGGTTCCCTGCCTGGAGACCCTGTTCTGTGATGGGACAAGGGGTTCCCTGCGTGGAGACCCTGTTCTGTGACGTAAAAAAGGGTTACCTCCATGGAGACCCTGTTCTGTGACGGGACAAAGGGTTCCCTGCGTGGAGACCCTGTTCTGTGACGGGACAAGGGGCTCCCTGCGTGTAGACCCTGCTCTGTGAAGGGAGAACGGTTTCCGTGCGCGGAGACCCTGTTCTGTGATGGGAAAACGGGTTCCCTGCGTGGAGAACCTGTTCTGTGACGGGACAACGGGTTCCCTGCGTGGAGACCCTGTTCTGCGACGGGACAAGGGGTTCCCTGCCTGGAGACCCTGTTCTGTGACGGGAGAATGGGTTCCCTGCCTGGAGACCCTGTTCTGTGATGGGACAACGGGTTCCCCGAATGGAGACCCTGTTCTGTGACGGGACAAGGGGCTCCCTGCTTGGAGACCCTGCTCTGTGACGGGAGAACGGTTTCCGTGCGCGGAGACCCTGTTCTGTGATGGGAAAACGGGTTCCCTGCGTGGAGACCCTGTTCTGTGACGGGACAACGGGTTCCCTGCCAGGAGACCCTGATCTGTGACTGGACAGCGGGTTCCTTGAGTGGAGACCCTGTTCTGTGACCGGACAACTCGTTCCCTGCGTGGAGACCCTGTTCTGTGAAGGGACAATGGGCTCTCTGCGTGGAGAACCGGTTCCGTGCCGGGACAATGGGCTCCCTGTGTGGAGAACCTGTTCTGGGACGGGACTATGGGTTCCCTGCGTGGAGAACATGTTCCGTGACGGGACAATGGGCTTCCTGCATGGAGAACGTGGTCCGTGATGGGACAATGGGCTCCCTCCGTGGAGAACCGGTTCCGTGACGGGGAAATGATCTCCCTGCATGGAGAACCTGTTCCGAGACGGGGCAATGGGCTCCCTGAGTGGAGAACTTGTTCCGTGATGGGGCAATGGGCTCCCTGCTTGGAGAACGTGGTCTGTGACGGGACAATGGGCTCCCTGCGTGGAGAACGTGGTCTGTGATGGGACAATGGGCTGCCTGCGTGGAGAACCTGTTCCGTGACGGGGCAAATGGTCTCCCTGCATGGAGAACCTGTTCTGAGACGGGGCAATGGGCTCCCTGAGTGGAGAACCTGTTCTGTGACGGGGCAATGGGCTCCCTTTGTGGAGAACGTGGTCTGTGACAGGACAATGGTCTCCCTGCGTGGAGAACGTGGTCTGTGACGGGACAATGGGCTCCCTGTGTGGAGAACGTGGTCTGTGATGGGACAATGGGCTCCCTGCGTGAAGAACATGATCTATGAGGGGGCAATGGGCTCCTTGCCTGGAGAACGTGTTCATTGAAGGGACAACGGGTTCCCTGCATGGAGAACGTGTTCCGTGGCGGGACAATGGGTTCCCTTGTTGGCGAACATGTTCCGTGACGGGACAATGGGTTCCCTTGTTGGCGAACATGTTCCGTGACGGGACAATGGGTCCCCTGCGTGTCGAACATGTTCCGTGATGGGACAATGGGTTCCGTGCGTGGAGAACATGTTCCGTGACGGGTCAATGGGTTCCCTGCGTGGCGAATGTGTTCCGTGACGGGACAATGGGCTCCCTGCTTGGAGAGCATGTTCCGTGACGGGACAATGGGCTCCCTGCTTGGAGAACATGTTCCGTGACGGGACAATGGGCTCCCTGCGTGGAGAACATGTTCCGTGACAGTTCAATGGGTTCCCTGCATGGCGAATGTGTTTCGTGACGGAATAATGGGCTCCGTGCATGGCGAACATGTTCCGTGATGGGACAATGGGCTCCCTGCATGGAGAACATGTTCCGTGATGGGACAATGGGCTCCCTGCGTGGAGAACATGTTCCGTGATTGGACAAATTGTTTTGTCATTGGTGAACTTGTTCTGTGATTGAAGCATTTTGTCTATGACTGGAGAACTTGTTCTGTGATTGATGCATTTGGTCTATGACTGGAGAACTTGTTCTGTGATTGATGCTTTTGGTCTATGACTGGAGAACTTGTTCTGTGATTGATGCATTTGGTCTATGACTGGAGAACTTGTTCTGTGATTGATGCTTTTGGTGTATGACTGGAGAACTTGTTCTGTGATTGATGCTTTTGGTCTATGATTGGAGAACTTGTTCTGTGATTGATGCTTTTGGTCTATGATTGGAGAACTTGTTCTGTGATTGATGCATTTGGTCTATGACTGGAGAACTTGTTCTGTGATTGATGGTTTTGGTCTATGATTGGAGAATTTGTTCCGTGGCTGGAGAGTTTGGACTTTGATTGGAGAATTTTTTCCGTGGCTGGAGAGTTTGGACTTTGATTGGAGAATTTGGTCTTTGGAGAACTTCTTCTGTTGATTGGATAATTTGGTCTGTGATTGGAGTACTTCTTGTGTGATTGGGGAAATTGGTCTTTGGAGAATTTGTTCTGTGATTGGAGAGTTTGGCCTATGATTGGAGAATTTGTTCTTTGGAAAATTTGGTCTTTGATGGGAATACTTGTTCTGTGATTGAAGAATTGGTTCTATGACAGGAAAATTTGTTCGGTGATTGGAGAATTTGGTCTATGATTGGAGAAATTGTTCTGTGATTTTTAGAACTTGGCGTGTGCATGGAGGACTTGGCGTGTGCATGGAGGACTTGGCGTGTGCGTGGAGGACTTGGCATGTGCTTGGAGGACTTGGCGTGTGCTTGGAGAATTTGTTTTTTGATTTGAGATTTTTTTCTGTGATTGGAGAATTTGGTCTGTGATTGGAGTACTTGTTCTCTGATTGCAGAATTTGGTCTCTTTTTGGAGAATTTGTTCTGTGATTGGAGAATTTTGTCTGGAGAATTTGTTTGGTGGTTGGGGAATTTGGTATGTGGTTGGAGAAATTGTTCTGTGATTTTAGAATTTGGTCTATGACTGGAGAACTTGTTGTGTGATTGGAGAATTTGATCTTTAATTGGAGAAGTTAGTCTGTGATTGGGGAATTCGTTCTGTGATGGGAGAAATTGTTCTGTGATTATAGAACTTGTTCTATGTTTGGGGAATTTCATTTTTCTTTGGAGATCTTGTTCTGTCGGGCACTTTTTCTGTGTTTGGAGAATTTGGTCTATGATTGGAAGTCTTGTTCTGTAATTGGAGCATTTGGTGTATGACTAGAGAACTTGTTCTGTGGAAAATTTTGTCTTTGATTGTAGAACTTGTTCTGTGATTGCAGAATTTGGTCTTTGATTGGAGAACATGTTCTGATAGGAAAATTTGGTCTATTATGGTGGAAGTTGTTCTGTGATTTTTAGAATTTGGTGTATGATTGTAAAATTTGTTCTGTAATTGAAGCATTTGGTCTATGACTGTTGAACTTGTTCTGTGGAAAATTTTGTCTTTGTAGAACTTATTCTCTGATTGGAGAGCTTGGTCTCTGATTGATTGGAGCACTTGGTCTCTGATTGATTGGAGAACTTGGTCTCTGATTGATTGGAGCACTTGGTCTCTGATTGATTGGAGAACTTGGTCTCTGGTTGATTGGAGAACTTGGTCTCTGATTGATTGGAGAACTTGGTCTCTGATTGATTGGAGAACTTGGTCTCTGATTGATTGGAGAACTTGGTCTCTGATTGATTGGAGAACTTGGTCTCTGATTGATTGGAGAACTTGGTCTCTGATTGATTGGAGAACTTGGTCTCTGATTGGAGAATTTTGTCGAAGATAGGGTAACTTGGTGTCTTTGTGGAGGACTTGTAACTAGATGATCTTAAGGTCCTTTCCTACCCTAACTGTTCTATGATTCTGTACCTTGGTCTTTGATTGAACAAGATTATGCGTCAGTGCTGAACCGGGAATTTTCATTGAAGAAACGTAATGTCTGTGGGATTGTGGTTTTTAGTGGATAGTTTTTATTGTGGTGCTTTTAGTGTTTATGTTGTTTTTGAAGCTTTTTTTGGTAGCGTGCCCTGTTTTTTAGTGGATTATTTTTATTGTGGTGCTTTTAGTGTTTATGTTGTTTTTGAAGCTTTTTTTGGTAGCGTGCCCTGTTTTTTAGTGGATTGTTTTTATTGTGGTGCTTTTAGTGCTTATGTTGTTTTTGAAGCTTTTTTTGGTAGCGTGCCCTGTTTTTTAGTGGATTGTTTTTATTGTGGTGCTTTTAGTGCTTATGTTGTTTTTGAAGCTTTTTTTGGTAGCGTGTACTTTTTACAGAGAGAGAGTGAGAATTGAACAGGGGTCAGGATTTTGGCTGTGGGTGGGATCAAGTTACCGGAGGGGCTAGGTTTAGGGGAGGGGAAGAGATTATGTGTGGTGTTAGGATTAGGGGAGGGGTTAGAGGAGAAACTAGGGGAGAGACTGGAGCTGGGGGAGGGGTTACGAGTAGGGCTAGGGTGGTGAATTACAGGACGGGCTAGGATGGGTGTAGATGTTAGAGTTAGGGGTTAGGGTTTATGGTTAGGATTAGGATTCGGGTTAGGGGTTAGGGTAAGGGTTAGGGGTTAGTTGTTAGGCTTTAATGGATCGGATTAGGGTTCAGGGTTCTGGTTAGGGTTCAGGGTCACGGTTAGGGGTTAAGAGTTAGGGGTTAGGGTTCACGGTTAGGGGTTAATGGGGTTATGGTTAGGGGTTAGGGTTTGGGTTAGGGTTTAGTGTTATGGTTAGGGTTAGGATTAGGGTTCGGGTTAGGGGTTAGGGTTCATATTAGTGGTTAGAGTTCCGTTTAGAATTTAGGGTACTGGTTAGGGGTTATGGGTCAGTGTTAGTGGTTAGGGAATAGGATTAGGAGTTAGCGGCTAGTGTTGGGGTTATGGTGTAGGTTTAGGATTTGGGTTAGTGTTTAGTGATAGGGTTAGAGTTCGGGGTTAGGATTGGGTCAGGATTAAGGTTCGGGTTAGGGTTTAGGGTTCGGATTAGGGGTTAGGTTTTGGGTGAGGGGTTAGGGGTAGTCACAGGGTTAGGGGTTTGGGGTTTTGATTGGGCGTTAGGGGTTCGTGTTGGGGTTATGGTTAGATGTTAGGATTTGGGTTAGTGTTTAATGTTAGGATTAGGGTTCGGGGTTAGGTTTGGGTCAGGATTAGGGTTAGGGTTAGGGGTTAGGGGTTAGTGTTGGGGTTAGGGTTTGGGGTTAGGGTTGGGTTAGGATTCGGGTTCAGGTTAGGGGTTAGTGTTGGGGTTAGGGTTAGGGGTTAGCGGTTAGTGTTGGGGTTAGGGTTAGGGGTCAGGGTTTGGGTTAGGGTTTAGTGTGGGGGTTAGGGTTTGGGGCTAGGGTTGGGTTAGGATTAGGGTTTGGGTTAGGGATCAGTGTTGTGGTTAGGGCTAGGGGTTGGGTTAGGGTTTAGTGTGGGGGTTAGGGTTTGGGGTTAGGGTTGGGTTAGGATTAGGGTTCGGGTTAGGGGTCAGTGTTGTGGTTAGGGTTAGGGGTTAGGGTTTAGTGTTGGGGTTAGGGTGCACGGTTACGGTTGGGTTAGGATTAGAGTTTGGATTAGGGGTTATGTTTAAGGAATTCGGGTTAGGGTTAGGGGTTAGGTTTAGGATTAGGGTTTAGGCTTAGGGTTTAGGGTCAGGGTTTAGGGTCTGGGTTTAGGGTTAGGGTTTAGGGTTTAGGTTTAGGTTTAGGGTTTAGGGTTTGGATTTGGGTTAGGGGTTAGGGTTGGGGTTAGGGTTAGGGGTTAAGACGTAGGGTATTAGGGTGTTAGGCTGTTAGGCTGTTAGGGGGTTGGTTAGGAGTTAGGGGTTAAGACTCAGGGTTAGGGATTAGGGTTAAGGGTTAAGGGTTAGGCTTAGGGATAGGGATAGGGGTTGGGGTTAGGGTTAGGATTTAGTAATTAGGTTAGGGGTTAGGGGTTAGGGTTAGGGGTAGGGTTTGGGGTTAGGGGTAGGCTTAGGCTTAGGCTTAGGCTTAGGCTTAGGCTTAGGCTTAGGGTTGGGTTAGGGTTAGGGGTTAGTGTTAGGGTTGGGTTAGGGTTAGGGTTGGGTTAGGGTTAGGGGTTAGGATTAGGGTTATGGGTTAGGGTTAGGGGTTAGGGTTAGGGGTTAGGGGTTAGGGTTGGGGGTTAGGGTTGGGGGTTAGGGTTAGGGTGTTAGGGTTCAGGGGTTAGGGTTAGGGGGTTAGGTTTAGGGGGTTAGGGTTAGGGTTACGGTTAGGGGTTAGGGTTAGGGGGTTAGGGGTTGGGGTTAGGGGTTAGGGTTAGGGGGTTAGGGGTTAGGGTTAGGGGTTAGGGTTAAAGTTAGGGTTTAGGGGTTAGAGGTTGGGAGTAGGGTTTAGGGTTAGGGGGTTAGGGTTAGGGGGTTAGGGTAGGTGTTGCGATGTGGATACACCTGTATGAGTTCGCAGTAACAGAAACGAAGCCAGCTAAAGGCATAAGGTTAGACAAGTTGAAAGCGATAAAATCTTCGCCAGAACTCCCCAGTAAAAATGCAGTTCTATAGCAAAAGAATTTGCAAAGGTAAAACAAAGGCGGGGGGGGGGGGGGCGGCTTGATAGGAGAAAAGCTAGTGCCTGCGAAACGGAAGGTTAAAGCACTTTTAGCTTAACTAGGGCCGAAGGTAAAGAACAATGTTTACATCGTTAAGTGTGGGGTAAGAGGATTTAGCGGCCCCATTAAACAGGAAGGGGTTATTTCACACCATCCTTCTACTTATCAGTTGGTTGAAAGACAGCGCCTCCCAAACATCTGCTGGCTTTGGAGACTCCTCCTCTGCCCATCCTGCAATCACTTTTGCAGGAAGGTCCCGCCGTTCTCAGTCTTTGCCAGCTCTCAGAAAAATGACAGGTACGGCTGGTTTCAGCTAGTTTCGTGATTCCTGGGGCATCCAACTGCGCCAAAGGTGAACAGCGCACCGTGAGGGAGACTGCTTACTTCATCTCGAAGAGACACACACAGACGCACACACGCGAGCACACGCACGCACAGAAACACACACCCCCCCCCCGCCAGCGGAAGACTGCTTACTTCAAGCTCAAGAAGACCCCGGCCCTCCATCACCTGAGAGCAGTGTGCAGGAGCCGAGAGGAGGAGACTTAGGATAGGAAGTTTCTGAAGCTAGTTACACTATTCCCCGCCTATACGCAGGAATGATGAAGGTGTATATGGCTAATGCAAGAGCGAAAGTATAGAAACCCCTAACAAACGCTATTCGGTGGGTGTGCCTCTGGCCACCGTCACGCCCGCCCCCAGCGCTGTTGCTTTTGCCTTCTTGACTTTGTCCCTCGATAAAACCCTGCTTTCTCGAACAGAGGAGCAGCGAGTTCCTGTTCCACGAGAGTTCTCCGTGTGTTCCGCTTGGGGTTTCTCGGTTTGCTTCTTTCTGTTCTGTTTTTCTCCTCCCCCCTTCTCTTTCAGCCCCCGCCTTCCACCCCCCCAGGCCCCCCCCCTTTTGATTTCTGGTACCCCGGCAGGGAGCGTGGCAGCAGGGGACGGGACATCTGCCGCCTAGGGCAAGGGAGCCGACAGGGATGCGCCGCGTCCTAAGCTATCCTTCCTTCCTGCCTGCCTGCCTGCCTGCCTGCCTTCCCCAGATCGGGAAGGCAGGCAGGCAGGAGACAGTGGTCGGGGAGCAGGCGCGGAGCCTGGCGCACGCACAGGTGGACTGCGGATGGTGGGGGTGTGCGTGTGACGGGGGTGGGGGGTGTGTTTCTGTTTATTTTATATTTTATTTTATTTTATTTTATTTTATTTCATTTTATTTTATTTCATTTCATTTTATCTTTTCGGAGGAGTTCTCCGTGCGTTTTGCTTGGGGTTTCTCGGCATTATTTTCTGTTGTTTTTCTCCTCTCACCTCCTTTTTCGGCCCACGGCCCCTTCCCCGCTCCCCCCCCCCCCTTTTGAGTTTTGGAACCGCGGCAGGAGGGGGACGGGAGGACACGCCCTGCTGGGACTTTCCGTCTGCCGCCTAGGGCAAGGGAACCGACCGGGACGCCGCGGGGTCCTAAGCTATCCCTGCTGCCGTCCTTCCTTTCCTTCCTTTCCTTCCTTTCCTTCCTTTCCTTCCTTTCCTTCCTTTCCTTCCTTTCCTAACTCCCTTCCTTCCTAACTCTCTTCCTTCCTAACTGCCTTCCTCCCTTCCTTCTTTCCCCGGATCGGGAAGGCAGGCAGGCAGGCAGGAGACAGTGGTCGGGGAGCAGATGCCGAGCCTGGCGCACGCACAGGTGGACTGCGGATGGTGGGGGTGTGCGTGTGACGGGGGTGGGGGTGTGTGGGTGGGTGGTGTGTGTGTTTGTTTATTTTTTTTTATTTATTTTATTTTATTTTATTTATTTTATTTTATTTTATTTTATTTTATTTTATTTTATTTTATTTTATTTTATTTTATTTTATTTTTATTTTATTTTTTCGGAGGAGTTCTCCGTGCGTTTTGCTTGGGGTTTCTCGGTATTATTTTCTGTTGTTTTTCTCCTCTCACCTCCTTGTTCGGCCCACGCCCCCTTCCTCCCCCCCCCCCCTTTTGAGTTTTGGAACCGCGGCAGGAGGGGGACGGGAGGCCACGCCCTGCTGGGACTTTCCTCCGTCCACCGCCTAGGGCAAGGGAGCCGACAGGGACGCCGCCGGGTCCTAAGCTCTCCCTGCTGCCGCCCTTCCTTCTTGCCTTCCCCAGGGCGGCAAACCCGCCGGCAGAAGGCGCCGCAGGAGGTTGGGGAAGGGGGAGCGTCTGGGCTCTTCACGAACCGCCGGCGATCGACGGGGGAGGAGGAGAGGGGAAGGAGAGGCGCGCGTTCGTACACACGCACGTACACCTGCACTCATACGCGTACACTCGTACACATAGACACACCCAGGCGCGCGAGCGCTGGGACATGGGGCGGGGGGGCTTTGGGGCCAGGGGGCTGTCGGAGGGTTCCGCGCACCCTCTCAAGCAGAAATGAAGTCGGGTTTGTTCCGCTGTTGGCAGCTGCCGCCGCCTCCTCTTTCAATAAAACGAAGGCGTAAGGGAAAGGAGAGGGAGGGAGGGGGGGACCAAGAACGTAAACCGAGAGAGAAAGGGAAGGAGAACACAAACAGAAACGGGGTGTGCGCGAGGTTCTTTTTGCACAGAAACATTCCCGAGGGGGTGGGGGTGGGCGTGGGGGTGGCGAATGCCGAGGCGGAGGGCGATCGATGGATCGATAGACTGATGAGAAAAAAAGAATTTAAAACAAAACAAGAAAGAAAAAAAAAGCAGAATACATATAAAATGAAGAAAAAAAAATATTAAACCCCAAAACCAAAACAGCTCCACCACAAAGCAACATCCCAAAACCACCTCCCCCCCCCAAAAAAAAAAAAAACACACAAAAAAAAACTAGAAGCAAGAAGAAGGGAGTCCGAGGTCTAGCACCGGCACTGCGCCCCCGTCACCTGCTCCCTCTGCCCGCAGCGAACCGGCACAGGCCAGGTCCGCCAGTGGCAATTGCACACACCCACACTGCATCTCCCCCACCCCCCCTAGCCAGACGTGGGAGGCCGGGTCTATCTGCTGCAGTCACTACTATATACCCCCACCCCCCCCCCGCCAATACCCCCTGCTGCTCTGTGCCCAGTTCTGTTCCCTCTCAGTGCTCACACAAGTCCTGACGAGAGTCTGAGAGTCTCGGTGCCTTCTCCAAAGCAGAGAAGTAAATTCCCCGCTCCCACTGCCCAACCTGCCCACCAAGAGTGAGAAACATCACAGCTCAGGATCCTTACCTATCAGGCAAACGCTGCCTCAGTGTCTTTCAGAAGGACCTTCTGCAAACGTGCTCAGAGTGATGTGGGGCTCAGAGCAGCCCGAACCCACACAGCACCCTCTCCAGTGCACAGGAACACTTTCCCTTCCCTGCCAGAGGTTCTTCCTTCCCCCCCAGCTTCTCCCCCAGTGCCGTGATGAGCTCCCGGGCAGGCTGAGTGCTGACCCTTGCAGGCAGCAGAGTCCCTGCCCCAGCACACAGCCCCTGGGCTGCAGGGACCCTGCTCACAGGGACAGCACTGGGCACCCCTGGTTGCACACCCACATTCACACCCTGCAGCCAGTCCAGGACAAGGGACCTTCCCTGTCCTGTCTCTCGCATGGTGCAGATGGAAGCCCTGCTCTGCAGCACATCCTCCAGCTGCTAACAAAGCCTGGAGAGTAAACCCTTACAGGGTTCCATCAGCCATGGCATGCACCAGCTCTGCAAGATCCCTCCAGGATACTCATCTTAATTTTGCTGCTGCCAGAGACTTCTTGTGATCACAGATGTGAAGATTTCTCTGTGCACAAGCTCAGCTCTGTCCATCCACTCCAGAGTGCCTTTAACATCTGTCTGCCGGATCCTATCCCCTCAGTGCCTGCAGGCAGTGCCCAGCCCTGCTCCTGGGCAGAGCTGTCTCTCTGCAGCGCTGCCTCCTTGCCACCATCTATCTGCGTCCCAGGAGCCCGGCCTAGCTCAGCAGCAGAGGCCCAGCCCAAGGTGCCTCTGCCTCTGCCCCACTGGGCTCCCTCCAGGGCTCCCTGGGGCTCCAGGGGAACCCCATGAGAAAGAGCCTGAAGCAAGCACTGATGTTTCCTCCCTCAGCTGGCAGACACACTGCCTTCCTGCAGGGTCAGTTCTTGATTAGAGACAGAGTTTGGTCTGAACAACAAGATTTTGTAGAATCATTGAACCACTTGGGCTGGAAAAGACCCTAAAGATCGACTCCAACCATTAACAAAACACTGTTAAGTCCACCACTGAGCCTTGTCAACAAGTGCCGCATCTCCATGTCTTTTAAATACCACCAGGGATTGCGACCCAACCACTTCTGTGGGCAGTCTGTTTCTTGTCCCATCATCAGACAGAACAACCAGGCCATTACAGGCAGGCATCTCCTTTACCCCTTTTGAAGGAAGGGATTCAGCCTGGTTGATTGAGGTATCTCATCCTGGGATTGTAGCCTTGGGGCTGGAAGGGGACTCAGCTCCCCCCATGAGCACCACAAACCCACAGGAGGTGGGATTCAAAGATCACCCATGTACCACAATCCCCAGTGTCTGCAGCAGCACAAAAGGCAATCTCTGAAATCACAGCCGATTTGGAAAAGCAAAACCTCGTTTCCAGAACTCACTCCCATGGAACTCACCAGTTTGGCGAGTCCCGAACCTGCTTGAAGAAGGTGATTAACAATTAATTGCTGATGTTTAAATGGCAACACAGGTCCTTGAGAGCTGCTGCACCAAACAGTGCAAACTTACAGAGACTTTGCAAGCAGCTGCACAGCCCTGGATGGCAGCATTAGGCTTAAGGAGATGTTCTTTATATGATTCCTTTTCAAGAGGAGGATAAAGAGAAATGTGCTTGTACTTAGTAAGGTCTACAGCAAACCTTTACCACTCTTCAGCCCCGGTTGCTCTTGCTGCACTTGCTGAACTCCTACAAACAGTCTCACTTCCTCAGAATGTGAAAATGTACCATTATGTAGATGATGTCCCAGTCAGAGGAGATTGCCCCGCAGAGGTAGGGGAAGCAGCAACAGCAGTGTGGGAAGCACTCCAGGAAGCCAAAGTTCCACCTGAGCAATGTCAGAAACCAAGTAGAAACCAGCAGAACAACGCTCCCACCCAACTTGGTGCTGTCCGCAAATTTACACATCCCAGTATGGAGCAGTAGGGACCAGTTTGCACCAGTACAAACCAATAGAGGCCACTATGGCCCCAGACACTGCTGGGGTTTCAATATCCCAGTGCTCCCTGTTCCTGCCGCAGGTGCTCCTGCTCATCCCCCACCCAACTTCCTGGCTGGTGCTCTTTTGGAGGGGACACCCTAAATTAGGCAACCCCCACTCTGGGGCTGCTCCCCCCCTGCCCCCGCGGTTCCCTGATACCAGAGGTGGGGAGGATTTGGGGTGCCCCATGTTGTGTGGTCTGGGGGCAACAAGGAGCAATGCAGGGCTGGTGGCTTTGGGGAGGGGAAGCGCTCTTTCGGGGCACCTGCAGTTGGGGGTGTGGGCAGTTGATGGGGCCCCCCCAGGATTTTGGGTCTCGAGGTTCATCTGGGGAGACCCATAGTGATGGTGTGGTGAGGTTCACTTTGGGGGTTCTACAGGCCAGCTTTTCAGGGTCCTGCCTGCTGTCAAGGAGATTTGGGGTTACCTCCGGATTTTAGGGGCCACCATGACTGCCTTGGGTGCCTCCAGGGCTCTTGGGGGGGAAGCGTGGTTTTGGGGTACCCCTTTATTGGGGTGCCACTTTTGGAGGGTCCACCCCTTCTGACCCCTGAACTTACTACTGAACCCAAAGCAATGTTGGGGTCCCCCCAGTGGATTTGAGGTCCCAGGGCACCCCAGAGCACCCCACTGCAGCAGCCGGTGGAATCTCACTTTTCGGGACACCCCTTTTTCAGGGGGCCCCTGGCTGCTGTGCTGAGCTGCGGCGGCTTTGGAGCTGCAGGGTTTGGGTCCGGGGCGATTTGGGGCTCCCTGCTGGGATTTTGGGGTGAAGGGGCACCTGGGTTCGGGGGTACTGGGTTCTGGGGTCATGGAGGTAAATGGGGGGAATTTGGGGGTTCATGGGGAGGTCCCCACATTCGGGGTGTGGGGGTGGGGAGAATAGTTTGGGGGATCACCAGAGCCATCAATCATGGCCTAAAGCCACCAGAAATCACCCCACAAATCACTGGGGAAGAAGGAACTGGAGATATGGGGGAACCCATTATTATTATTATTGTTCATGTTGTTGGGATTATTATTAATATTTCAATATTGTGCTTGATTTCAGTTCCTGACCTGTTCTTATCTCCACCCGTGGGTTTTACATGGTTCCCATTCTCCTCCCCATCCCACCCGGGTGCTCAGCGAGCGGGGCTGGTCCTGAGTTCGGGGCTGGAGTTCAACACTGACTCTGTCCTTGCTCCTTTGCAGCGGCAGCAGGGGCTGCACGTTTGCACTCTTGGAGCTGGGCTCTTTGTATGGGCACGCAGCTGCCAGCAGCATTCCTTGGCTCAGGAAGCGCAGCTCCCGAGCGGGGCTGGGGCTGGGGCAGTGCTTGCCAAGGGCAGGGGAGGCCCAGCAACAGCTCCTGCCCTGGCACTGTTGCTGGGGGAGCACAGGGCTCCCAAGGGCATTGCCGCAGTCAGGATTGCGCAGGTGTGGCCCGAGCCCACCAGCTCCTTCCCACCTTGCGCAGTGCCCGGTGGGCTTCTGGGCTCTGCCTGCACCTGCCAGGGCCTTTGTCACCTTCCGGAATGCATTGCCAGAGCCCAGCAGAGCACTGGAGCCTTGTGCAATGCCCGACGCTGGCTTGGGCTTTACCAGAGCCCACCAGCAACCCTCCAGGCTTCCATAATGCCCCTTGAGCTTCTGCGGGCCTTGCCGGGGCCAGGCCGGTCCCCTTGTGCTGAGCTCCCAGTGACAGCACCGGCAGCTGCACTGCCCAGGGGCTGCTCCTGCCTTGACACCTTCTCAGCACCTCTGACACCAGCAGCTCCTGAACACAGAAGGCTCCTGCTTCACCCCCAGCACCTCTGCAGGCAGAGGGGAGCTCCAAGCACATGAACAGGCCCAGTGCTTCCTCCTCACCCATCCCCTGCTCCCACAGCTGGGATGGCACCAGCACATCTCCTGACAGCTTCTCCTCCCTTTGCAGCACGCACCCACAGTGTGTTTGGAGCCAACACTAAACCAGCATTGCAAAGTCAAAGAACACGTACCTGGATGCGCAGGGCAGCCAGGGCAGATGCAGCCTCCTGACAGAGGGCTCTCCTCTGCACTGGTTCCTGCAGGGATCTGGCTCCTTAAATAACCCACGCTCACCGTGAGGGCCCCGTCACAATGGGCGTCTCCACAGCAACCGCCACGGCTTTGTGATTGCAGCAGCATCGTGCCCATGGCCACTGGGCACACAGGGGTGCTCTGGGAGTCGCTGCGGGGGGACCACCCTCTGCCCCGATAGCTCGGGGAGGTCGCTCAAGGGCTGCTCTTCCTCAGTGCCTTTGGTCCAGAGGTGGAGCATGCGAGGGGCCACAACTCAACCTGGGCAATGGAACAGAGCGCCACAGCCACCTATGAGAAGGGGAGAGTGACCGACATAGGAATCCCAGACTGGGCTGGGCTGGAAGGGGCTTTAAAGCTCATCCAGTTCTGACCACTGCCATGGGCAGGGACACCTTCCACTGGAGCAGGCTGCTCCAAGCCCGTGTGTCCAACCTGGCCTTGAGCACTGCAAGGGGTGGAGCAGCCACAGCTTCTCTGGGCAAGAGTGCAGTGTCTCACTACCCTCAATGTGAGGAAGATTTTCCTAACATGAACTGAAATTAATGAAGTCAATGAAATGAAATTTAACCCTCTTTCCACTTGGAACCGTTGTTTGTCCTTAAAACTGATTCTGGAGCTGAAAAAGCAGCTGATATTTCAGGCAAATAACAGGGTCATCATTACTTGACAAATAGTCAGTGCAGGGATTAAAATGGAATAGCACAGCACAACATAGCACAGCATAGCATAGGACAGCACAGTACAGCACAGCATAGCCATGGAGACCCTACTGCCCTGATAGTGCAGTATCCAGAGGTGAAGTCATTCCCAGCCGGCAGTGCGGATCATCAGGGCCCAGGTTCTGGGCAGACGCTGGCTCATGCAGTCAGCTGTGTCCCATCTGCCTTGACAAACTGCCACCACAATCCGCAAGTGGCCCGTGCCCACCGTGCCCAGAGGCTGGGATGCAAAGGAGAGAATTACAGGGGTGTTCCAGTCCCACTGGGGAGCCCCAAATGTGGTTCTACACCGGGTTCTCACACCCTTCAAACGGCCATGTACCACACACTGAAACCAAGCACAAGCACCCTCACTACCAATTACTAGTCCGAGTCAAACTCTGCCAGGCACCCATGCTACTTCTGCTGCAGTCCTGCTCTTGTCTAGTGATGCACATGTCCCTGGAGCCAGTCCTGCAAGAGATACTGATTAATGGAGTGCGGGACAGTGGGAGGGTTTCAAAGACAGGCTGGAGGGGCTGAGATTCTGCCATTATTTCTGCTGTGCTGCAATACCCCTTCTCCTTCACAGACAGCTCTAAGATACCCTAAAGAAAAGTCCCACTTCCAGGGCTGGGATGAAGCTTCCAGTAAAAATCCAGTACCTCATCATATTACAGTGTACATATATATATGCACATACATCATGAAAAGACCTATTAATACTTAATTAAGACTGGCTGATCTAGTAGTTAGGGGGAAGAGAATTTTCATGACATGCCTTGTGGGTCCCACCAACCAGGGTCCCAAACACCAGTGACAGTGTGATGACAGGTAGCAAAGATGCCATCGCAGGGGGATCACTCTCCTGAGAGGGGGGAGGAAAAACAACCCAAAAGTGCCACAAGCCCCCTTCCCCTTTCTCCCACTAGGGAAGATTGGGAAGCATGCATGGCAGCATCGCAAGACCAGAGGTTCTGGCCCCATCCCTTGTCTTTGGACATGAAATTCACCTCCCCAAAAACCACTGCTGGGATGGGAAACCCTCGTGGTCATGGGAAACCATTGTTCAGGACAGGAGATCACCAGCAGGGCAGGAAAGCATTGCGAGGGGCAGCTGCTGTGTCTGACAACCCAAAGCCCCGCGAGGCTGCTGAAGCAGCCAGGACTGGTGGAACTGGGGCGGAACCCGAGGCAGGGGCCAGTTGGCCCCCACCCAGCTGACACTGACCAACTGCCATGGCAGGTACAGCAGCAGCTCCCGCTCCTTCGGCTGCTCCTGCCCCCAGGTAACCCCCAGGTGCCTCTGCCTACCGAGCTCTCACACCAGCACCTCTCTGCTTCTCCCAACAGAGACGCTCCCTCTCCAGCTGCCCATGGCATCAGAGGTGCCAGGCATGAGCTTCACTGCTCCAGCCATGCCGCCTCCTGTGTGTGCCTGTGTGCTGCCCTCTGTCCCGGGGCTGCCGCTCTCCGCTGAGCCTGCCCACATCCAGCAGCTCCCCAAGGAGCCAGCAGCAGTGGCAGAGCTGGGGAACAATCACAACAGCATCCCCAACACCCATGACGTGAGTGCCTTGCTCAGTGCTCTCCCTGACCGGAGAACATCGTGGAGGGCGGCTGCCACAGGGAGCAAACAACAGTGGCAGGGCAGGCAGACAATGAGGATATCACCACCAACATCTGATGACATGAGTGCCTTGCTCAGTGCACACTCAATGTGATCACGTCCATGGTGGCTGAACACCCATCACTGAGCGGGATGCCTTGTGGCACCTGTCCTCACTGTCCTGGATTTGAGGATCTGAACCTGACTCCCTTGATCACCACGTTAATGAAGAATGGACTTTGATCAAACTGGACAAGTGCTGCAGTGATGGAATCGGAACTGGCTTCAGCATCCAACAACCCTACACCGCACACCATCCATCTTTCATGCCTGGAGAGACTGGTAGGAGAAGAGCAAGAAGAGGATGGCAGCAATGAGGACAGCACCTTCATCATCCTCACCTGGCCCACCGGCTCCTGTGTTGCCACTTTTGGGTGAGTTGTGCCACGTCCCATGGCAGGACAAAACTGGTTCCCAGCTATGCCCACGTGGGAATGGCCTCTTGAAGTGCTAGGGCCTAAACAACAGGCCCAAGCCAGAGATGACTTAGACATGAATCCTGTACAATGATCAATGCCCTTTGTGCTAGCTGACATCATGTTAAGACAGAACGATGAACTGCTGATGCTGATGTTCTGAAATAGATAAACCTTATCTCTCGACTCAACAAACCGCTTGCGCTACCTGGTTTAATACCAAAATGGATCCTGTAAGTCTGATGACTCTTGCGAGGATTCTGTGCAACCGTCTGCAAGGATCTGGTGCAATTGTCTGCAAGGTATTTTAGGAAACCCACCAACCGCGCCCTGGGCTCTGGCCAAGCCCTGCTCTCGGTTGGTCGGGGGCACCACCAGATGTTTCTGCACAACGGAATATGCAAGCCACTCTGACTTGCTGATTTGGGTCTACAAAAGCTGGAGGCTCTTGCAGGGACTTTGGAGACCTTACCTACAGGTGGATGCACCACGTAGAAATTCCCAATTGCTGGGAGAGCTTCTCCAAAGCCTCGCTGCAACAGGGCCCCCCCAGCGACTGCGGATCTGGATGATGGTAACGTAGTTAGGCAGTAGGTGATGTATCTTTTCCATACTCACTCTTCTCTTCCTCTTATAGCGATGATTAAGTGCATTACCTTGCTTATTTTGTTCATTGCTTAAACCTAGAGCATAACAAGTTAATTGTTTTATCCAACATATCAGTTTGTTTCTACATTACCTTAATATTGATAGTAAAATACAATCATTCTTTACATTGGTGTTTGTGTCCTTTCTATTGTCCCCATCCATTAGCAAAACAAGGGGTCCCTGGAGCTCCAGGGGAATACCATGGGAAACAGCCTGAAGCAAACAGATAGGAACAGCCTATCTGTTTTATAGACAGATTGGAACAGCCTCACGTTCGCAGGCCCTTGTCCTCATGGGCGACTTCAACCACCCTGAGATCTGTTGGAGGGACGGTACGGCCCAGAACAAGCAATCCAGGAGGTTCCTCGATTGTGTGGAAGACAACTTCCTTTTGTAAGTAATAGAGAAGCCAACAAGGAGAGGTGCCATGCCTGACCTCGTGCTCACCAACAGGGAGGGGCTGGTTGGAAAAAAAGCTGAAAGTTTTATCCAATCTATCATTTTGTTTCTACATTACCTTAATATTGATAGTAAAATACAATCATTCTTTACATTGGTGTCTGTGTCCTTTCTATTGCCCCCATCCATTAGCAACAAAACAGGTTCCTGGGGCTCCAGGAGAACACCATGGGAAACAGCCTGAAGCAAGCACTGATATTCCCTCCTGCAGCTGGCAGACACACTGCCTTCCTGTGGGGTCATTTTAACTATCAGGAACACAGTTAGAACTTGGGATCTCCTTTTCTTGTCCTGTCATTACGGAGGACACTCCAGGAGTATGAGGGAGGGATCTTCTTTGCACCACTGCTGGTGGAAGTGATGCAGATGAGTCAATCCAAGCATCTCATCCTGGGTTTCTTTTTGGGCTGGTAGGAGACTCAGGAGAACATCAAGTGAAACAGCCTGAAGCAAGCACTGATGTTCCCTCCCTCAACTGGGAGACACACTGCCTTCCTGCAGGGTCATTTCTTTGATGAGAGACAGAGTTAAGTCTAAAAATCAACTTTCCTTAGAATCACAGAACCATTTCTTATGAAAGACCCTTGAGAGCATCGAGTCCCACCATTAACCCGTCCCTAACAAGTCCACACGCTGACCCTGGCAACATCCCTGTGGGATACCTTGTTTGGATGGTCACCGACAGCAATGGGACTTTAACTTGAATTTACGTCCTGTCATAATTTCAGAAATCTCCTCACACACATCGTGGGACTTAAACACATTCAACAAACTCTTCACAACCGAGGAAACCAACCAAACATTTCCCTCAATTTATAACTGGAATTCAGCACTGCTCTGTTTGGAGGCACAGAGAAGAGGTGACCGCACCACTCTGTGAGAAGGATGGACTGATGGAGACCCTCCTTGCTGTTTCTCCTAGAACAGAGGAGAAGGGAATGAAATACAACTTTTATGAACTAAAATACATTCTAATTACCATTGAAGATATGGAACAAGATGCTGGGAACTGCACAGCTGGGGACTCCAAACACCTGGGATTGTTTCTGCCAAGAAATGCACCAGTGCCAGGAAGGAAACACACACTCTTCTCTGTGACACCAGGGGTCACTGCTGCCGCTGAGCTCTGATCCCTGTTCAGAATCACACCAACCCACTGTGCAGTCAGCACACCAGTACCTGGTATCAAACCTGCCCTCCCTGGAGCACTTCAGCTGTAGAGGCACTCAATATTTATGTACAGGGCTGGGAGGGACCTTACAGCTCATCCACTTCCAACCCCTGCCATGGCATGGACACCTTCCACTAGAGCAGGCTGCTGCAAGCCCCTGTGTGCAACCTAGCCTTGAACACTGCAAGGATGGGGCAGCCACAGCTCCTCTGGGCACCCTGTGCCAGTGTCCCACCACCCTCACAGAAAAGAGCTTCCTCCTGAGATCTCATCTCACTCTCCCCTCTGGCAGGTTAAAGCCGTTCCCCCTCGTCCTGCCCCTACAGGCACTTGCAAAGAGCCCCTCTCCAGATTTCTCATAGGCCCTGTTTAGGTATGGGCTTAGTAAGGTCTCCCTGGAGCCTTCTCTCCTCCACCCTGAACACCCCCAGCTCTCTCACCCTGTCACCATCGGAGACGTGCTCCAGCCCTTAGAGCATCTTTGTGACCCTTCATAAGCCCATCATTGTAGGATCATAAGAGAACAGAGGTTGGAAGGGGCCCAGGAGTTACCAAGTCCAACGTGTCAGGAACAGGGTCAGAGCAAGTGGTTCAAGGCTTGATTCAGTCCCACTTGGAAGCCCACAAGGCCAACGACTGCACAGCCTCTCTGGGTGACCTCATGCAGCACTTGCCTGAGCCTATGGGAACAAGGTTGCCTTCTGTCCTGGCTGAACCTCTCCTCTGTCACTGGCCCCCATTGCCTTTTGTCCTCCTGCCAGGCACCATGCTGAGGAGCCTGGCTCTGCATCCTCCATGCCCTCCTTGCCGGTACAAGCAGCCAATCTCCAACACCCTTCCCTTCCCAAGATCCCAGGTCCCCATCAGCCTTCCCTTCTCCAGGCTGGACAAGCTCAGCTCCCCCAGCCTCTCCCCATAGGCACCGTGCTCCAGTCCCTGCCTGTCCTGAGGGCCCGTTGCTAAACACACTCCTGCTTGTCAATAGTGTTCCTCAAGTGGGGATCTGAACCCTGGATGGAGTATTCCAGAGCATCCCTTCCCTTGTTCTCCTGTCATGCTCCGGGTCACACAGCCGCAATGCTGCTGTCCTCCCTTGCTGCCAGGGCACACGCTGCCTCCTGTCCCGCTCCTGCCCACCCAGACTTTTCCTATGGCTGCTCCCAGCCAGGCAGCCCCAGCCTGTGCCACTGCAGGCGAGTCCCCTGCAGGGACCCCTGTGTCCCCTGCCCAGGACACCCTGAGAGCTCTGCAGCCCCCCCTATGCTATCCCATCTCCCCACTCCAGCACAACAGCCCCGGCCCTTGGGCTCCTCAAGAGCTCTTCCTGCTCCAGACACAGAGCAGCCATCCCAGAGCTTGAGGAGCCAGAAAGGTGATCTCATCCCCCTTCATTCCTGCCATGAGGACATATCACAGAGAAGATGTTGCTGCAGGATCGTTTATTTCTCTTAAATACAATGAGAGACCCCAGTGTCACAAAGTCTGGGTTGCATAAGACGGGTGGCTACTCAAGCAGAAGGGTGAAAACTTACCTTTCTATGAAGACTTCATTATCACCAATTGAAAAAGGAAAACAAACTTAAAATAAGAAAGACAGACATGGGCTGTCATCACCCACACTTGGAGCCCTTTGTGGAGGACAGCAGGCAGTGTACGGCTGCTCAAACACATCCAGTCACCAGCTTCCTCACAGCATCCTTGAGCTCCTGGTTCCTCAGGCTGTAGATGAGGGGGTTCACTGCTGGAGGCACCACCGAGTACAGCACTGGCAGCACCAGATCCAGGGATGGGGAGGAGATGGAGGGGGACTTTAGGCAGGCAAACGCGCCAGTGCTGACAAACAGGGAGAGCACGGCCCGGTGAGGGAAGCGCGTGGAAAAGGCTTTGTGGCATCCCTGCTCAGGGAGGATTCTCAGCACAGCAAGGAAGATCTGCACATCGGACCTCACAATGAAAACAAGAACCCAAAAAATAACAAAGCAGAAAAACCAGTAATTCCAACTTCCCTCTTATAATGTGAGCAGCAGTGCTTGAGGATGTGGGGGATTTCACAGAAGAAATGCATGGAGAAACCCAATGCCCCAGGCAGCTGCTGCCATGTGGACACATCCTCTGCTGCCCAGGAGGGTCCCATAGTGCAGGGGCTTGCAGATGGTCACAGAGCGGTCGTAGGACACAACGGTAAGAACATAAAACTCAGCTAAGATGAAAAAGAGAAAGAAAAGAGCTGTGCAGCACAGCCTGTGCAGGACATGTCCCTGGTGTCCCAGAGGGAACTGGCCATGGAATTTGGGACAGTGCAGCCCAGGTCCAGCAGGGAGAGGTTAAGGAGGAAGAAGTATCTGGGGGTGTGGAGGAGCTGGACGCAGGCTGTGCTGGTGATGATGAGGCCATTGCCCAGGAGCACAGCCAGGGAGATGCCCAGGAAGAGCCAGAAGTGCCAGAGCTGCAGCTCCCGTGTGTCTGCGAATGGCAGCAGGAGGCAGTGGGTGATGGAGCTGCCGCTGGACATCTGCTGTCCTAACTTAGGGAAAAAAAAGACTGTGACAAGTTAGGGAACACTGCTCAAAACAAACTTTTTCGCACAGACCCTCCGCCTCCCAGACACAGACACACTTTTCTAGGAGACGTTCCTGCAGCTCCGTGCATGGGGCCCTCTTTGATGCTGGCCCTGTGTGCAATGAAGAGCAGAGCATCTGCACATGGGCTCTTGATCCATCACTCGTACTCTGCAGAGCTGGTAGGGGCAGGGACCAGTCCCGGTGCTCAGCTTTGTCCTATGGAGCCCCTGCTAATGCAGAGGGTGTCAGCATCTGCACTCCCAGTGCTAAGGAAGGGGAATGGCAAAGGCACTTGGCCAGTTCCAGGGGTTGGACAGCTCCCAGCATCTCCCATGGGCCCGGCTGAGAGAGACGCGGGCAGAGCAGCGGCTCTCAGGACAGCGTTCCCCTGCCCCAGCCGTGCCCCCACCTCCCAGCACCAGCACTGCCCGGCAGCTGCTCCCAGCCCTGGGGCTCTGCAGAGGGCACTGGGTTCATGGCTGAAGAGAGGCACCACAGCTCTGCGGGAGCTCTGCCTGCAAGGGAGGGGGGTAATGCCTTGGACCCCCGGCCCTGAGGGCAGAGCTGGGCTGGGTGGGAAAGGAGCCAAGGGGGCTTGCTAAGGCAAAGGGCTCTGCACACAAGGGCTCAGGCACATAGTTCTGGAATCTCCCTGCCACAGCACTTCTCGGTTTCGTTTTCGCCCATTCCCAGATCACATCCCTGCTACCTGGAGATTTTCCTGCCAGGAGGTGTTTCCCTGTCCCATGTCTTTCCATTGGAAGTGCTCACAGAGCTCATGTGAACCTCTCTGCACTCACTCTGGTCCTCCAAAATCCTGCCTGTTTTAAGGGAACTGCCTGGGCACGTGTTTCTGTTTGCAAGTGGATAAGGGCAGGTCAGAGCAAGCCTCATGGATGATGCTGGGGCTGTCCATAGGAAGAGGAGTGGCTGAAGGCACATCAGGGTGCTCGTATCAGACCTGCGGGTCACTCAAAGTTCCACGTCAGGAGTCTCAGAGACCTGTTAAAGCATGAGAGCTCCTTTAAATTTCTACCCCCAAATTCAGCACAAATAGGAAACTGAGAACACAGGCTCACAAAAGCTCTTTGTCTTTACAGCAACCCCTGCCTTGAGCTTCCCCTTTGAAAGTCCTCTTGAAAATGTCCTGGGCTGATCTGGAGCTCTGAGCAGCCCTGACCCACACAGCACCCTCTCTACAGCAGCAGGGTCCTTTGGCTGCCCTGCTGGGGTCAACCCTTCCCTCCCAGCTTCTCCCCCAGTGCTGTGATGAGCTCCCAGGCAGGCTGAGTGCTGACCCTGGCAGGCGGCAGAGTCCCCGCCCCAGCACACAGCCCCTGGGCTGCAGGGACCCTGCTCGCAAGGACAGCACTGGGCACCCCTGCCTGCACACCCACATTCACACCCTGCAGCCAGCCCGGGACAAGGGACCTGCCTTGTCCTGTCCCTCGCATGGTGCAGAGGGAAGCCCTGCTCTACAGCACATCCTCCTCCTTATCTACACTGAGAAACCAAGAGAGTCCTCCTGACAGATCTCATGCACTGTCTGAGGCAGCAGCTTCAGGAGATCCCTCCATCAGCTGCAGCTGCATTGCCCTGCACCCACAGCCTTACCATGCACAGGGCTCTGAAGCTTTCTCCCGCAGGCAGCTCTCAGCATCCTCCACTGCCAAGGGCCTTTAAGCTCTCTGAGACTCCTGCTCCCGGGCAGAGCTGTCTCTCTGCAGCGCTGCCCCCTTGCCACCATCTATCTGTGTCCCAGGAGCACGGCCCAGCTCAGCAGCAGAGGCCCAGCCCAAGGTCACTCTGCCTCTGCAACCTGGGCTCCCTCCAGGGCACCCTGGGGCTCCAGGAGACACCGTGGGAAACAGCCTGAAGCAAGCACTGATGTTCCCTCCCTCAGCTGGCAGACACACTGCCTTCCTGCAGGGTCAGTTCTCTGATGGGAAACAGAGTTTGGTCTGAACAACAAGATTTTGTAGAATCATGGAACCATTTAGGTTGGAAAAGACCCTTAAGAACGTTCAGTCCACCATTAACCAAACACTGGCAAGTCAATACGTTAAGCACGTCCCTTAGAACATGTCTTTTAAATACCTCCAGGGATGCTGACACAGCCACTTCTCTGAGCAGCCTGCATCTCGTCCCACCATCAGACAGGACAGCCAGGCCAGGGCAGGCTGGGATCTCCTTTAGCCCTGCTGAAGGAAGGGATTCAGCCTGGTCAGTTGAGGCAGCTCCTCCTGGGATTGTAACCCTGGGGCTGGAAGGGGACTCAACTCCCTCCCATGAACACCACAAACCCACAGGAGGCCTCACTTCCTCAGCAGGTGAAAATGTACCAATATACAGATGATGTCTTAATGAGAGGAGATTGCCCCAAAGAACTGCAGCAACAGCAGGGTGGCAAGCACTCCATGGTGCAGAGGTTGAAGTTCCACCTGAGCAATGTCAGAAACCAAGCAGAAAGCAGTCAAATCAGGGGGTACCTGGTGCATGGCAGCAGTGCAGTGATTCCTGCAGACACCTTCACACAACCAGAACAAGGGCAGATGTCCCAGGCTAGGAAGGAATTACAACAGCTTATGGCTCCTCCAGGATACTGCAGGAAACATGGACCTGGATTCTCTGTCATTGCTCGCCCACTGTTACAAAAGCAGAAACTACAGAAATGGAATCCAGAGCACAAGGAAGCAGGAAAAACCTAATACAGGAATTAAAACCATACCAGTCAGAGGGGCCTGTACACCCCCACCACCCTCTCATAATGGAATGGGGTTTTGCTGAGCATGGCTCTTCCTGGGACTTCTTCAAACTGGCCCTGATGGACCAAAAAGAACTTGAATGTTCAAGTCACCTCTTTAAAAGACAAAGAACCGAGATGTTCAGAGTGGGAAAAGGAACTCTTGTCTTTAGTCCCAGCAGTGAAACAAACTGCGAACATTGATCAAGACAAGCAGTACAAACCATCCATTCAATGCATTCAATTGACTTGACAGCATCCCAAAGGGAAGTGCTCCTCAGGATGCAGCTGCACAAAACCACTGGCAGAAAATGGCATGCCTATGTACCGGGGGTTGCAGAGGAAGTGACATTACCTGAAGGACAGACTGAAGTTTCCAAACTACTGCAGATGCCTGTAAATGCAGAGCCATCAGCGTTACAACGGCCTTTCAAACCCTCACCAGGTTTAGAAGCACCTCCCTTCACCGAGGGAACACCAACAGCAAATACCTGGTTCCCAGGTGCCTCAGCAGAAAGGATCACAGAATCATAGAATCGACCAGGCTGGAAAAGCCCTTTCAGCTCATCCAGTCCAACCCTTACCCCAGCACTGCCAAGGCCACCACTGACCCATGGCACTGAGGCCTCGCCTCCACGGTGTGTGAGCACTGCAGGGACGGTGACTGCAGCACTGCCCTGGACAGTTCCAATGCCTGAGCACCCTTTGGGGCAGGAATTGTTCCTCAGCTCCACCTAAACCTGCCCTGGTGCAGCTTGAGGCCGTTTCCTCTTGTTCCATCCTTTGTTCCTTGGGAGCAGAGCCCAGCTCCCTCCTGCCTCCACCCTCCTCTCAGGCAGTTGTAGGCAGCAATCAGGTCCCCCTGAGCCTTCTCTTCTCCATCTGAACCCTCCAGCTCCCTCAGCCCTTCCCCATCACACTGTGCTCCGGGCCCTGCAACAGCTCCAGTGCCCTTCTCTGGCCCTGCTCCAGCACCTCAATGTCTCTCTGTAGTGAGGGGCCCAGAGCTGAACACAGGACTCGAGGTGCAGCCTCACCCGTGCCCAGTGCAGGGGCACAATCCCTGCCCTGGCCCTGCTGCCGCACTGGTGCTGAGCCAGGCCAGGATGCTGGGGGCTTCCCGGCTGCCTGGGCACAAGCTGCTCATGCTCAGCTCCATCACTCAGCACCCCCAGCTCATTTCCCAGGAGCAGTTTCCAGCCGCTCTTCCCCAAGCCTGGAGCATTGCAGGGGTTGTTGTGGCCCAAGTGCAGGACCCGGCACTTTGCCTTCCTCAACCACATCCCATTGTGATAAATGTAAACAGTTAATTTGCTGATAAATTGTAATAATGATAAATTGTAATAAACTTGAATTATTAATTTGCCAGTTAAGCAAGGCGTGTAAGTTAAGCTTGATTAGCATTATGCTATAACAAGACTATGATTTGTGTTAAGAGTAATAGTTCGTTATAAAACATGGTGAGGAAAATTATGAAGTGAGAAACCATTAATAATTAACTATACGAAACTCTGAGTTACTATGTTCACATTGTTAAGGCAACGTTAATAAAAAATAACTATTTGTAACTCCCTTGAGTATAAGCAAGTATTTAAAACATGAGATCAAAGTATTTCTAGTTTAACTTAGAGAACAAAGTAAGTCTTTGAAGTAGAAATAGCTCTTTTACAATGTTACAAGTCTGTGAAGTGATAATGGCCCTCTTTACAAACTTTGTGTACTCCTCATCCCGCATCTGGTTTGTTAATCGCTTTCTTGACGTGCTAATGAGATTTAGTAGTTCCCCTACAAAGTGTCTTCTGTAAATCTGATAACTCTGTGTACTCCTCATCCGCACATCTGGTTTGCTTATCAATTGTTTGACAACCACACTGTTCTAAATTTTAGCTAATTGTCAGAAGCTTGCAAGCATGGCTAATATTTATGTTAAGCCCAATGTAAAGGTCAGACGCAAACTAAAACAGCCATCAAACACCGTTTGTGCAAGATAAGATAACCGCCAGATGTTCCAGGAACCGACAGAAACAGGACAAACGACCCCCTAGCAACAACTGAAGCATGCGCAGAGTACCTCCACTACTTCAAGAACACGGAAGAAAAGATGTATAAAAGGGGACTGTTTGAACTGCTTAGTGCGGCAGTTGGCGGAGCGTAGACCCCCCTGCCGTCCAGCGCTGTTTTTGCTCATATTCTACTTGCTATAATTAATAAATTCTAATTGGATTCTAGTCCGTTGTGGTCTCAATTTATAACACCATTGGCCACAGTCCACAGATCCAGCCTGTCCACATCCCTCTGCAGAGCTTCTACCCTCCAGCAGATCAACGCTCCCACCCCACTTGGTGTCATCTGCATATTTACACGTGCCAGTATGGAGCAGTACAGACCAGTTTGCACCATACACACCAATAGAGGCCACTATGGCCCCACATACTGCTGGGGTTTCAATATCCCTGTCCCGGCTGCAGGTGCTCCTGCTCATCCCCCACCAGACCTCCTTGCTGGTGGTCTTTTGGGGGACACCCCAAATTAGGCACCCCCCTACTCTGGGGCTGCCCCACAGCTTCCTGATACAAGGGGCCGGGGTTGCAATGCCCATGGGGTGTGGTTTCCGGGAACAAGGAGCAATTTGGGGCTGGTGGCTTGGGGGAGGAAGCAGCTTTCTTGGGGCATCCCCATTGGGGGTGGGGGTGTTTGGTGGGGCCCCTCCAGGATTTTGCATTCCCGGGTTCATTTGGGAGGGCCTGGGGTAATGGCAGGGTGCAGGTCACTCTTGGGCTGCCCCAGGAATCCCATTTGGGGTCCTGCCTGCTCTTGTGGTGCTTCAAAGTGATTTGGGGTTACCCCAGGATTTTGGGGGCACCACGATTACTTTGGGTGCCCCCAGGGCCATCTGGGGGCAGTGTGGTTTTGGGGTGCCCCTTTATTGGGGTGCCCCTTTTTGGGGATCCACCCTCTCTGGCCCCCTGAATTCACTACTGAATCCAAAGCAATGTTGGGGTACCCACAGTGGATTCAGGGTCCCAGAGCACCATTGAGGATCCCCTAGGGTTGGTGCTGGGGGGACCCCACTTTTCGGGACACTCCTGTTTTAGTGTGTCTGTGCCACTCTGCTGAGCCGGGGTGGCTTTGGAGCTGTGGGCTTTGGGTTTGGGGAGATTTTGGGGATCCCGGGAGGATTCTGGGGATTCAGGCTGGTCCCCAAAACTCCTCGGGATGGCTCTGTTATTTCAGAGATTCTCCCGAAAATGGGGGTTCCATCAATCCCAGGGCAGCTGAATCGCATTGGATGCCCTAGGCAGCCCCGTTGCTATAAACGGGAGGAATTTGGGGGTTGGAGGGATTTGGGGGTTCAAGGAACATTCGGAGGTTTGGGAGGGGATTCCCAAAAGCTCCCTGTAGGAGACACATTATATTGGGGGATCTCCCATGTGCCGAAAATGGGGGGCACCTGGGTCCCAGGGCACCCTGAGTCGCTCTGGGGCGAGCAATGTTCACCCAGGGCGGAGATGTGTTGAGGGGAAGAGTTTGGGGGTTCAGAGGGGATTTGGGCATTGGGGGGATCCCCACAGCTCCCCAGGGTGGTGCAGGGATTTGGGGAATACCCAATGTCCCAAAACCAGGGGTTACATTTGTCCCGGGGTACCCTGACTCTTCCATGCCCCTGTTGGCCCATGGCAGAAGATGCACCTCTGCAGGCAGAGGGGAGCTCCAAGCACACGAATAGGCCCAGTGCCTCCTCCTCACCCATCCCCTGCTCCCACAGCTGGGATGGCACCAGCACAGCTCCTGACAGCTTCTCCTCCCTTTGCAGCACACACCCACAGTGTGTTTGGAGCCAACACTAAACCAGGATGGCAAAGTCAAAGAACACGTACCTGGATGCGCAGGGCAGCCAGGGCAGATGCAGCCTCCCGACAGAGGGGTCTCCTCTGCACTGGTTCCTGCAGGGCTCTGCTCCTTAAATACCAAACGTTCACCGTGAGGGCCTCGTCACAATGGGCATCTCCACAGCAACCACCACGGCTTTGTGATGGCGGCAGCATCGTGCCCATGGCCACTGGGCACCCAGGGGTGCTCTGGGAGGTGCATAGGGGCACCAGCCTCTGCCCAGTCAGCTCAGGGAGGTCCCTCAGGGGCTGCTCTTCCTCAGTGCCTTTGGTCCAGAGGTGGAGCATGCGACGGGCCACAGCTCAAGCTGGACAATGGAACAGGGCGTCACAGCCACCTACGGGAAGGGGAGAGTGACCGACATTGGCACAGCAGAGAATCATGGAATCCCAGACTGGGTTGGGCTGGAAGGGGCCTTAAAGCTCCTCCAGTTCCATCCTCTGCGTGAGCTTTAAGGACCCTTCCAGCCCAACCCAGTCAGCAATTCCATGATTCAGGAATCATGTTGAGGAGAGGATGCCCTCAAAGTGAGGATTGGAAGGGGACTCTCAGGCTTTCCCAGAGAACACAGAGCATTTCCTAGTCTGCAATATAGGAAACTGGACCGAGGCCATGCAGCCAAAGGGAGGCAGAGCAGCACTGATGGGCTGCAGCTAAGGGGTGTCCTAGGCACAGGCGCCAAGGGAGCAGAGAACAACACAACCTCCTTGGACAGGGGATTCCCTGCTTTGCAATCACAGCAGTGACAAAGCCCCAGTCCCTGCCCACAGGGTTCCTGGCTGGGAAACCCAGGTCCCAGCAGGACCATGCCACCTCAGCCAACACAGAGCCTCTTCACGCATCCCTCCTCGCATGCAGCACCCACTGCAGTGGCCAAAAACCCAGGGCAAGAGCCAGGCCCAGCACTCACCTGCCAGCGAGCCCACGGCAGAGCGTGCCAGCATCATGGGCTGCTGCCCGGCAGCACTGCAAACTTGAGGATGTCACAGAAGCACGGAATGGTTTGGGTTGGGAGGGACCTTAAAGCTCATCCAGCTCCAACCCCTGAAACAGGCAGGGACACCTTCCACTGGAGCAGCCTGCTCCAAGCCCCATCCAACCTGGCCTTGAACATGGCCAGCCATGGGGCAGCCACAGATTCTCTGGGCACCCTGTGCCAGTGTCCCACCACACTCACAAGAAGAGCATCTAAGAGCTCTCCTCTCAATCTCCCCTCTCTGTCAGGTTAAAGCCGTTCCCCCTTGTCCCATCCCCACAGGCCCTTGCTCTCCCCACAAGAAATGAGGCAGATCCCAGGATTTAAGGCAGCCGGACCGCTCGACTGCCGCCTCAGCCAGCACAACTCGCACACCCGAGTGCAAAGCAGCCACTCTGGGGATGCCACTTCAGGTGTTCTTGGCAATTCCTATAGCACCCCAAGATCGCCATCACCACCCACCTCGTTCCACGCTCCTGTGTCCACAGGCATCATCAGCACCGAGACACCAAGATGGGAACCCCCAGAGGAGCTGCTCTTGCCTCCTCCACCGGCAGCTTGTGCTCCATGGGGCAGCTGTCGTCTCCCGGTGCCTCCGGTGAAGGGTTCTGTGGGGTTCCGTGGCCTTGCACACCTGAACAGGGGGAGGTCCAGAATCAGCCACCCCTGAGGTCCCCATGCTCATTGTGATACTTGAGCACTGGTAGGTTCCATGGGGTGCTCTGGAGGTGCTGCAGGCATTCTCTGGGATTCTCTAGGAGCATCCCAGGGATACTCTGTGGGTCCTGAGGATGCTCTGGGGGTGCTTTAGGGGTCACCACAGCCCAAATCCCCACAAAATCTGGCAAACCAGGGGTTTATTAGATATTTTTACTCCAATCCTGCCACAAGCAGGGAGCATTTTCTCAGTCCTGACCCTTATTCAATGTAATTTCTCTCCTTCTCATCAAATCAACATTAAATCAGGGGTCAATCCAGGCAGAGCTGCCTCTCTGCATGCCTTGAACCAGCAAAGACGTGCTGCCAGACGGATATCATTATGAGCAACCTGTGACAGTGTCCCACCATGCTCACAGGGAAGAACTTCCTCCTAAGGTCCCATCGTATTCACCCCCTTCTGTCAACTTAAAGCCATTCCCACTTGGCTGATCACTGCATACCCTTGTAAAGAATCCCCCTCCAGCTTTCTTGCAGGCATCAAACAGACACTGGAAGGCAAACTCATTGTCTTAAGTCATCATCTAAAATGTCATTTACATCGTCTTCAAATCACTGCAAATTAACAGTTGAATTAAAATTCAATTATTGCTAAATCACCATTGGATTCCCATTTGATTTTAATTCAGCCTCTGACTAATTACCACTGGTCATTAATAAGGCCTTTTCAGTTATCCCCACAAGGATGACTTCTCTGAACCATTCCCCTGTGAAGCACAATGACTCACAGCTCCAAGTCCACTTCCCTTCAGGTGTGCAGCAGCAGATCCAGCAAGTGGCCCCGTTCCCCACTGAGGGCCATGGCAGATGGAGGAAGCCCAGCACATCCCGGCTGCCTGCAAAGAGAGCTGCAGAGAAGGTTCCCGAGAGCTCCTGGCACAGGGACTATCCCAGCTCCAGCTCCAGCCTGCACTGGATGCCCTGCGCCTCCTGCCCTTGGCAGTGGGGTCACAGCAGGGCCCATTGTGACCCGGTCTGTGACAGTCCCCAGCGTGGTCACGTCCCTTGTGCTGCCCTTCCCTCCCCCTGCCCACATCCTCCATCCCACAGGGGGGCAGAGAGACCCCACAGCCACTCTAAGGTGGAGATGTGTTGAGGGGAAGAGTTTGGGGGTTCAGAGGGGATTTGGGCATTGGGGGGGATCCCCACAGCTCCCCGGGGTGGTGCAGAGATGTCCCAAAACGAGGCTGGTTCGGTTGTTTGCTTTTCCAGTGTCACATCTGAACAGTGACTTTTTTAGGGATAAGTTTCCTTAGTCAGTTTTTGAAGCCAATGGGACAGACAAAAGGGCTCAACCATCAGCGGGCAGTGCCTACTCAAGGTTGCTGCAGAGTCCATCACTCTGGTTCTCAGCTGCCCGGCACTTCCTAGAGAGACAGTCAGCTCCTTGCCCAGCAGAGCATGGCCAGCAGCCACCTCCAGTGCCTCACACCAAGAGAGCTGCCTGAACGCACCCTCCCCGGGCTGGGCTGCACTTTCCCCCCACTCCCTGCCCACGTCTCTGCTGCCTGGAGCTCTCCCTGCCAGGAGCTGCTGCTCTGGGCCCACCTCTGCTCCCTCTCACTGCTCCCAGAGCCCATCCCATGGGCTGTGTGCTCAGCTCTGCCCTGCACACCCCTCCTGGCAGCAGGGCTCTGCCCAGGGCCATCTCTGCCTGTGCAGGGGCTCAGCAGCAGCTCACACAAGTCCTGACGAGACTTTCGGTGCCTTCTCCAAAGCAGAGAAGTAAATTCCCAGCTCCCACTGCCCAACCTGCCCACCAAGAGTGAGAAACATCAAAGCTTCCTGCTCTGTCCCATCTCCCTTCAGCTGTCTCACTGCAGAGCTGTCACTCTTTCCTGCCACCAGGCTCCACAGCACACTCGTACCTTTTTGTCACACCAGCATTCACAACAAGGCAAAACCAATTTCTTCCTATGGCTGCTCTCACTAGAGCAACATGGCACAAATGGTTTGTGGGTTTAATCCTTAACTGTTGGCAAACTCAATCCCCATGTCTCATAACAACCAGCATTCCAACTATTCTGCAGGCGTTACAAGGGCTACTGGCCCTGTCATTAAGGGCTATTGGCACCACAGTGTCCTAGAAAGGATTTTAACATCCATCCCAAGGTCACACAGGTTAACATCTGCTCAGACAGCTTTGCCTTCTATCACACAAGCATTATCCAGGATCTAGAAGGCAACAGCATCACACAGAGATGGGGGAACCGCATGAGCCCTGCTCCCTGTTGGGGTTTTCTGGCATGCACCTGCCCTTCCAAGCAAAAAGAGAGGTGCAAGGTCTGAACTGACCCATTTGATCCCAGTTCATCAGAGCACTGCCCCACTTCATCCAGCAGCACCTCACAAACCTGCCTCAGGCCTTCCTTCCAGCAGCAGCTCACAAACACAGAGGTGGGCCCAGGGCTCACTACAGGACACCCAACTGAAGCAGAATCCATTGGGATGAGCAGGGCTGTCTCAAACCAGCAAGGCCTTCTACAGCCTGGCCTACACCCACAGTCCATTTCACTGGGCTACTCGAGACCATGCTCAGCTTTGGACAAGAACCTTTGTGCTGAACAGGGACCAGCCTGCTCACCCCTTTGCAGTACACCCTCAAGATCACCCAGCTAACATTGAATCCTGGAGATGGGAATTCTGAGGACAAATGCAGACCCACCTGCACCTGAGGGCTAAATAGTCATCCAGGGGAGAAGTTGAACATGAGGAAGATTTATCTGCACATGTTCTGAAGCAAAAGGGTCACAGCACATAAAATGCTTCTTCACCACAGTTTTGTAGAGGATTTTCAAATCCCTTACCTTGTGGGCAATCTTCACCCATCCCTTGCTGCCTTGCTACACTCATCACGCAGGTCTGGACCATCCTCTTTCAGTACCCCATTGCTGAATGGCACTTTACTCTCTTCAGGTAGCTTCAGAGCGCAAGGAGTTTCACTTGGCACGCAGCTCTGCTCAGCACATCCGTCAGGGCCTGCAGACATGCCCAGTGACTCTGAACGCTGGCCTCATGCAACAGACAGCCTTGTGTTCTGCAGCGGGCCCTCCACACGTGTCCCACCTTCACATGCGTCCCTGCTCTCCTCTTGAGATCCCATTCTAGTTTGTTACTGTTGCCCTCAAGAGTGCTGGCCTGAGCTGTTACTGGCAGGCATGGAAGGTCTTGTGAGAGACCCAGCCTCTCATCAGCCTGAGAGAGAAGCCAGGGCAGCTGCGACCCTGCTGACAGCAGGGAGGTTGAGGTTTCATTCTCTCTGCATTCCTCTTCCAGCAAGGGAAGCAGTCCTTGAGGAACACATTGTTCTGTTTTGGGTGCTGAACCCTCCTCAGGTGCTCCTTCCTGCTCTTTTTCAGTGGCTATCGTTTATTTGTCTTGACAGGCTGCCTGCCTTTTTAGACGAGAAGAGATCCATCAGCAGCCAAGAAGTGCTCGCGCTCCAGGTGTGGCATAGGGGATGAAATTCCACAAGCAGAAAGACATTTCAGAGAGCCTCAGCAATTCTATCAAGAAGGAAAAAGAGAAAACAGGTTACAATACTCACAGGTAAGGGAACAGGAACACTAACGTTTCCTAAATGCCTTGAGCTATCTCTAGTAGCATCAACAAGCTTGTTTTCCAGCTGCTCTTTCAATTCACATCTCTGCTCTACCAGCAGACCACAGAACAAATCCCTACCTACGACCAGGGATCTCTGGACATTTCTTACCATTAGAGTCACCACTTTCACCTTCCTGCCCCTTTACACTCAGAACAATTTCACCTTCTTTCTCCTGCCTCCCCTTTGCAGGCCAGTACTACACACAGGGACAGCATCCAGCACTGCAGCTTCTGCAGCACCAGGCTGGGTTCACAACACAGCTGGACCACAGGCATCCCAAGACACAGCCTTGGTGCACTGCAGGTCTCCCCATCTCTCTACTTGAAAGGCAGCATCCCATTCCCCAGGGCTCCACAGGCTCACAATGCATGCTTCTCTAGAGCATAACTCCTCACTGCAGGGGAAGGGCTTGGCACGTGTTCTCCCCCAAGGCGTTGCAAGAGGCTGGTGTGCAGGCACACGACACAAGCCTGCAGTTCAGTAGGAGCCCAACAGCGACACGCAGCTCCTCCGGTTACTTTTACACGCACGGTGGAGAAATTCCTCCACAAAGAGCAACTCCAGCCTGAGGAAGCAAGTGTCTCCCCATGACCACATGGCCCCCTAAAAGATTGCACAGTGGTGAAGGTGGGAAATATGCCGCAACACCCTTAGAATAGTGGTACGGATCTAGCAAAAGCAGCCGGAAGAGAGAAACCACTACCTAGGGAACCAGCTCCAAAGCCTGTTCTACATGGAATTTACTGCGTTGGCACCTGCTCCTCCTGACTTTCTAGTGTTGAAAGCTGTCTCTTCTACTTCACAAAGCGTGTGAACCCCTTCCCACCGGGACTCATGTCCCACTCACACTCCCCATCCACACGCATCCCCTGGGTTATATGAGGCAGGGCTGACCGGCCTTTCCTTTTCCTTCAGGAAAGCCTACAGCTGGCACAAAGAATTCAACAGTTCCCCGCATCCCCAAAACAGCCCCTTGCTGCAAAGCCCTCTCAGTTGCTGTTTTCCCTGGGCAGGAATTCAAGCTAAACACCGCGTGTCTGACAATGCTTACACGCACCAGGCATTGCTCCAAATGGGCCCCAAGACTTCTCCAATGAGTAACAAAGAGAAAGACTGCTTGCAGGAGATAGCAAAGGCCTAGGAATGGGACCCACCCATTGGAAAAGAGTAGGAGCTGGTTCCTCTTTACGAGTAGACATCTCTTAGATAAGAGAACTCCTTGGACAAGACAAGGCAGCCATCGACTGCTTACTCCATCTCCAGTGGAAAAACACTTTTGCTATCAGAGCAAGCTCATCTGAGCATGGCTTCCAGATACCACTCTCCTTCGGGGCTTCCATCTTCACCAGCAGCTGATTCCATTCCAGCTAAGGCACAAAACCAGGTCTCCTTCAGACTCAAACTGAGCATCCAAGACTCACAGAACTTCATACTCCTTCCAGATTCCTCACCTCCCCCAGCCACTCCCTCCTATCCCACAGCAGCAAACACAACCTCATCCAAGCCAGCTTGGACCCCAGCCTGCCTTCCCCACTGCTTGTTGCAGAGTCACAGTCATAAAGGCATAGAATGGTTTGGAACAGGAGGGACCCAAAAGCTCCTCCAGCTCCTACCCCTGCCACGGGCAGGGACACCTTCCACTAGAGCAGGGTGCTCCAAGCCCCTGTGTCCAACCTGGCCTTGAACACTGCCAGGGATGAGGCAGTCACAGCTTCTCGGGGCAACAGTGTGCCAGTGCCTCACCACCCTCAACGTGAGGAATATTTCCCTAATCTGAAATGAAATCAAACGAATGAAATGAAATAAATCACAGTTCCCACTCGGAACCGAAGGGTCCAAAGGCTCAGGTTCAGTTCACAAAGGCTGCAGCCGGCCGCGGATGCGGGGGTGCCGGCACCGGGAGCGCGCTCGGCCAAGGTGCCCGTGGTGCTCCTCACCCGAATTGACCCGGCGGCCTATCTGCGCTCCGGCACCGGCGGGGAGCGGCACGCCGCGGAGCCTCGGCCGGGAAACGCCGGCAATGACGCGGCTCCCATCGGTCCGGAGCGGCCGGCGGGGGCCGGCCGGGACCCCGCGCGCAGCGGTAGCAACCGCGTGGGGAAGGACGAGGACACCATGGAGCAGCGTTACCGTGAAGGAGCGCTGCTCGGGAAAGGCGGCTTCGGGCGGGTGCACGCCGGGGTCCGCCCGGCTGACAACACCCCGGTAAGGGGCGGGGCCGGGCCGGGCCGAGGGCTCAGCTCAGCCCAGCGCTGCGCTTGGCCCGCAGGTGGCGATGAAACGAGTGGCTCGGGAGCGCATCTCCTCGTGGGGCGAGCGGGTGAGTGCGCGGGGCCACTGCGGCAGCGCGGGGCAGCGCGGGTGGGGGTGAGCCGGTGGGGCCGTGAGGAGGGAAACCGGGACAGCGCGAGGGGAGCGGGTGTGGAGTCACCAGGGGACATGGAGCGTCCCAGGCAGAGGGTGCCTGCTACCCTTGGGGCCGGGTAGGGGTGCACCAGAGCATCCCCGGGGCTGGGGGGGCACCTGGGAACAGTGGGGTCGGGCAGGGGGGCATCAGAGCATCCCAGGCAGGGAGGCACAGGACCCCTGGGCCAGCTGATGGTATCGTGCTCCCCCTGCAGCCCAGCGGCACTCGCATTCCCATGGAGATAGCCATGCTAAAGAAGGTGCGCTCCGGCTGCAGTGCCATCATCCAGCTCCTCGACTGGTTTGAACTGCCTCACTCCTTCGTGCTGGTTATGGAGCGTCCGCAGCCATCTCAGGACCTCTGTGACTTCATCAGAAAGAGAAGGTTCCTGCCCGAGGATCTGGCGCGGGGCATTTTCTTCCAGGTGCTGGTGGCTGTGCGGCACTGCCACAGCCGCGGTGTCCTGCACAGGGACATCAAGCCCAAGAACATCATCCTCAACCTGGCCACCAGAGAGGTCAAGCTTATTGACTTTGGCTGCAGCACCCTCCTCAGGGACACGGTCTACACCAAATTTAGCGGTGAGCCCACAGCCGAGGGTGCTTCCAGTAGCGGGCAGTTTGTGAACAAGAGTCACATGCTGGTGACGAGGTGGCAGGTCACACCGAGTGTGTGTCCCCATATCCATGGGGCCACCAGTGCAGCCCCTGCATCCCTGCGGATGCACGGGCGAGGATCCGGGAGGAGGCGGCATCCGCCTGATGAGCTGTACCTGTATCCTGTGGTAGGAACACCTTTGTACTACCCGCCGGAGTGGTTCTGCTGCCGCTGCTACCTCGGCCGTCCGGCAGCGATCTGGTCCCTGGGCGTGCTGCTGTATGAGATGGTGTGCGGGGTCCTCCCCTTCCAGCGCTGCAAGGACATCATCAGCAGGCAGCTCTCCTTCCAGCGCCAGGTCTCTGTCGGTAGGTACCGGGCTTCACGGCAGCAGGGGCAGGGCAGGATTTAGGGGTGGCAGCTGATCTCCCTTGGTCAGCTGGAGGAGGTGGTACATGTCCTGCTATCCTGCTCTCCTCCAAAACGGATCATGGAGCACGAGGTTTGGGTGCGGCGCTGAGCACACCCAGCCCTGGGTGCTGCGGACGGTGGCACACGGTGGGCAGGAGCCTCCTGCAACTGAGCGGTGTTCCCGGATTCTCCCCAGAATGCCAGCACCTCATCAGGTGGTGCTTGTGCATGTGCGCCTGCAACAGACCATCCCTGGAGGATGTGTTCAACCACCCTTGGCTGCAAACATCCCCTGCCCCAGGAGACAGCTGCCCTCCACCTGCACAGCCTGAGCCAGCAGCCGGGAAAGTAAGTGGGGGTGCCTTTTGGGGGAGTGTGGTGGTTGTGGGGTTTGGGCTTTTTGGGAGGTTAGGATGGATGTTTTGGGGTTAAGATGGATGTTTTGGGGCTGTGGGGGTTTTTTGGAGACTTTGAGGTTTTGGGGGTTGGTTTTTTTGGGGACTGTTGTGGGTTTTGTGGAGAGTTGGTGGTTTCGGGGGTTTTGGGAGTTTTGTGAGGTTGGGTGTTTATTGGGGGATTGGGTGTTTTGGGGACTTTTGCAGTTATTGGGAGGGGTTGTGAGGATTGGTTTCTGGGGTCTTTGGAGGGCAATAGAGAGTATGAGAGTTCATACTCCTCCTTGTAGCTGGGGCAGTGCTGAGGTCTGAGGATAAGGCTGGTAACACAGGGATGGTATAGTGGTTTCTGATTAGCACTTACCCTGAGCAAGGCTGAATCACTCCCACAGTCTGCAGTGAGGAGAGACAGGACCTGATAGCAAAGCAACAGACAATGTGGTTACTCCAACACCAGCCACAGGCACCACAGCTACTCCAACAACAGCCGCAACCACTGCGGCGACACCAACCATGGCAACAGGCACGGAGGCTGCTCCAATGCCCATGACCGTAACTACAGATACCACAACTCCAGTGACATGCACTGCTGCTATTCCAACCACGGCAAAAAGCAGTGTGGCGCTTCCATCCTCACTGACAAGCAGTGCGGCTCCTCCAACCTCAGTGACAAGCAGTGAGGCTTCTCCAACCCAAGCCACAAGCACTGCCGATACTCCAAGTACAGTGACAGACACATCGGCCACTTGAATGCCAAGGACAGGCACTGTGGCTACTATACCCCATCAACATGCCCTGCAGTTGATCAGACCCAGCCACGACCACTGCAGCTGCTCCACCACCAGTTTTCAGCTCTGCAGCTACTCCATCTCTAGGAAGCAGTAATGGCGCTGCTCCAGGGCCTGCAATGTACACAGTGGCTACGTCAACCCCAGCCACAAACACTGCAGCTACTCCAGTGCCAGCCACAAACACTGCGGCCTCTCCACTGCCAGTGACACACACTGCTGCTGCTCCATCCCCATGGACAAGCAGTGAGGCTTCTCCAACCCAAGCCCTAAGAACTGTGTCTACTGCAACCCTGGCGACAGGCACATGGGCTACTCCAATGCCATGGACAGGGGCTGTGGCTGCCACAACTCCAGTGACATGCACTGCAGGTATTCCAACCACTGCAACAAGCACTGAGGCTTCTCCAGTGCGAGCCACAAGCACTGCGGCCACTGCAACCCCAGTGACTGGGACAGTGGCTACTACACGACAAGGAGAGCCATAAACACTGCAGCTATTCCAACCACTGCAACAAGCACAGCACCTACTGCGGTGCACCCACAGCAATGCGGCTGTTCCAGTGCCTGAGACACACTGCCAGTGAAGTGCAGAATTGATGCCCCAGACCCACAACTGCCCCCCCATGTGACTCCCCAGACCCATAACTGCCCCCCAGGTGACTCCAAAGTGACCCTCCAGACCCACAACTGCCTCCCAGTTACCCAAAGGAGACCCCTCAGATGCACAACTGCCTCTCAAGTGAGCCCCCCAGACCACAGCTGCTCCCCAGGTCACCCCCAGACCCATAACTGCCCCCCCCGAGTGACCCCCCAGACCCACAACTGCCCCCCCAGTTATCCCCCAGATGCACAACTGCCCCTCAAGTGACACCCCAGACCCACAACCGCCTCCCAGTTACCCAAAGGAGATCCCTCAGACCCACAACTGCCCCCAGGTGACCCAGAGGTGAAACCCCAGACCCACAACAGCCCCCCAAGTGACCCACCCAGACCCACAACTGCCCCCAGTGACCACAAAGAGACCTCTCAGACCCACAACTGCCCCTCAAATGATACTCCAGACCTACAGCTGCCCTCCAAGTGACCCCAAAGTGACTCCCCAGACCTACAACTGCCCCCCAACTGACCACTCAGACCCACAACTGCCTCCAAAGTGACACCCTAGTGACCCCCATACCCACAATGTCTCCCCAAGTGACCCCCAAATGAATTCCCAGACCCACAACTGCCTTCCAAGTGACCCCCAAGACCCATAACTGCTCTCCAGTCATCCCCCAGACCTACAACAGCCCCGCAAGTGACACCCAGAACCACAACCGCCCCCCAAGTGGCCACTCAGACCCACAACTGCTTCACCACTGACCTTCCAGACACACGCCTGCCCCAAGTGAAACCCAAGTTACCCCCAGACCCAGAACAGCCCCTAATTGACCCCACAGACCTACAACTGCCCCCCAAGTCACACCCAAGGGACCACGCAGTCTCACAACTGCCCCCCATGTGACCACTCAGACACACAACTGCCCCCAAGTGAGCCCGCGCACCTACCTCTGCCCCCCAAGTGATCACCCGGTGACCCCCAGAGCCATAACTGCCCCCCGAGTCATCCCCGCAGCCCTACAACTGCCCCCCTAGTGGCCCCCCACACCCACAACTGCCTCCCAAATGACCCCTCGTGACTCCCCATACCCAAACCTGCCTCCCAAGCAACCCCCAAGTGACTTCCCAGACCCACAACTGCCCCTCAAGTGACCTCCCTGACCTACAACTGCCCCCCAAGTGACCCCCTAGTCACCCCCAGACCCACAGTGGTTCCTCAAGTGACCCCCAAATGAATTCCCGGACCCACAACTGCCCCATGTTACCCCCAAGTGACCCCCCACACCCACAACTGCCCCTCTAGTGACTCACAAGTAAATTCTTAGACCCCAAACTGCCCCCCAAGTGATCCCGCAGACCCACAACTGCCCTCTAGTGACCCCCAGACCCACAACGGCCCCCCAAGTGACCACTCAGACCCACAACGGACACCCCCAGTGACACACCAGATCCACAGCTACCCAGCGTGTGACCCCCAGACCCGCAATTGCACCACAAGTGACCCCCAACTGACTCTTCAGACCCACAACTGCCCCTCGAGTGACCCCCAAGTAAACCCCAAGTTACCCCCAGACCCAGAACTGCCCCCCAAGTTATCCCCAAGTGATTCCCCAAAACCACAACTGCCCCCGAAGTGCTCCCCAAGTGACCCCTCAGACCCACAACTGCCCTCAAGTGACCCCTCAGATCCAAAACTGACCCCTGGTGACCCCCCATACCCACAACTGCCCCCAAGTGAACCCCCATACCCACAACTGCCCCTCAGGTGACTCCCTCCTTAAGTCCCCAGACCCACAACTGCCCTCAAGTGACCTTCCTACAACAAGGCCTACAACTGCCCCCTAAGTTACTGCCAAGTGATCACCCAGACCCACAACTGCCCCTCAGGTGACTCCCTCCTTAAGTCCCCAGACCCACAACTGCCCTCAAGTGACCTTCCAGGCCTACAACTGCCCCCTAAGTTACTGCCAAGTGATCACCCAGACCCACAACTGCCCCCGAGGTGACTCCCTCCTTAACTCACCGGACCCACAACTGCCCCCCAGGTAACCCTCAAGTGATCACCCAGTCACACAACTGCCCATGTGACCACCCAGACCCACAACGCCCCCTCAAGAGACCCCACCAGACCCACAACTGCCCCCCAAGTCACCTGAAAGAGACCCCTCAGACCCCACTGCTCAGGCACAGATTCGCAGCTGCTTTGCTACGTAAGGACATGGCAATGCCTTTGGCCTGGGCAGGGGGCGCGGTTCATTGAGTTTGCCTCTTGGAGCAGTGTGAAGCCAAGACCCTGCGCCTCTGTATGCAGAGACAGATGGCTGCACTCTGCAGAGGTGAGGACTCTGATGAGGTGAGGTGGGAACAGCAGGGGCCATGTCCTGAGCAGACTGAATGCTTTTTAAACAGAAATGTACTCAAATAGAAATGGCATCGCAGGAAGGGCTCTGAGACACTCGGATCGATTCCACAAGAAGGCTTCTTGTGCAAACACGTCTCAGAATAAACCTGAACTCAGCCTTCCAGAGCTGCTTCCAAAGGAAACAGCCTAAAAACGTTAAAGAAGATGTTTAGAATTATCTCTTTTCCTTATCTCTAGCCAAGCAAAAGCTCCGGATTGTGGCTGAGATGGTAAAAGCAAACGAGAATATCAGTGTGCAACAGAGAGAGGTGCAGGGACACAGGGCTGTGACTTCAGTTCTCCAGAGAGAAAGAATGTTCTGCTTTGATTTGATTAACCCCTGTGGGACTGATGGAAGGAGCCTCACGTCTGTATTTCAGGCAGCTTGCTTGCACAAGTCGCACAGTGCTTATGGTGTAGATTTCCCGTGCCACATGCCCGACAAATTGCTTTGCCCTTTTACATAGAGAAAGAATTCGTTTCACATTGTGTCTGCAAACTATCAACAACAGTAATAAGGAGAGGACTTGACCTTACAAAGTGCTCCGCTTATTCAGCCCTGCAGATAGAAGAGCTCCTTCAAGTCCGTGCTGTGGGCTTCAGGTTTTAGTTAGGCCATAGTGCCTGCCCATCCCAAATCCATGGATCTTGGTGACAATCCATTTCCAACCACAGGAGATGCAGCATCAATACCTCCAGTGTCAACCACAGGAGATCCAGCATCAATACCTCCAGTGTCAACTACAGCAGATCCAGCATCAATACCTCCAGTGTCAACTACAGCAGATCCAGCATCAATACCTCCAGTGTCAACTACAGCAGATCCAGCATCAATACCTCCAGTGTCAACCACAGCAGATCCAGCATCAATACCTCCAGTGTCAACTACAGCAGATCCAGCATCAATACCTCCAGTGTCAACTACAGCAGATCCAGCATCAATACCTCCAGTGTCAACCACAGGAGATGCAGCATCAATACCTCCAGTGTCAACTACAGCAGATCCAGCATCAATACCTCCAGTGTCAACCACAGGAGATGCAGCATCAATACCTCCAGTGTCAACTACAGCAGATCCAGATCAATACCTCCAGGTGTCTGTACAGACTGGTGCCAGTTTGCTTGGTCACTGCACTCCCACAAAACAGCAAGTCCATTCTCTGCAAGAAGAATGATTCTTATCCCCGTGAGGGTGCCCAAGCACAGTCACTGTATCTCACAAGCGAGATTCCACCACAGCTGAGAATAATGAGTCTCCAGTTTTGATGGTTGCCACCAAATAGCTCAGCAGTGCCTTTGCACCTGCATCAGGACGGCCAGAAAACACCCAATTTGGGGCAGTGTCTATAATCCACCAATTGTGGACACGCAATATCAGTTCCCTCCTTCTCACACCCTTTCCCCTGACCAGAAGAGTTGAGGACGGCCCCTACCTGGGTCCCCATTCCCTTGGGTTGGGAGCATTCTGGAGGGCAGATTTTGTCTAGTTGAGCCACCAGCACTTTTGGATCACTGACTAATGCTGCGCTTGAGCATTTTGGGCATCACCCCACTGCCCACTCCTGCCAGCCCGTCTGTGCCAAGCACTTACAATCAGTTGAGGGAAGCAGAGTCATGAGGATGTATTCAATAAACTTCAAATGCTCAGTGATACTAAGGCCATAAATGACAGAATCACAGAACATCTCCCTACTGAACACAAATGCACGTGTCCTGTCTGTCACACTGCTACCTCCTGTGCTCTCCAAGATACCTTCCTCAGCTCACATGGTTTACCTTTAATGCTTATTTCTAGTCAAGGTGGTTTGAATCCTACTAACCCTTCAAGCTGTCATCATGCAATTAGAGAAACGCAAGCTGGACCAAACTGTTTTTAATGAAGTCACCATCTGTTAGAAACATGCATGCCAGGAGGTAAATTGCTTCTTTGTTAGATTTAGTCTCAATTACCTTTATGCAGATGTTGGTTTGGGGCTGCAGCTGTGGAGCTATTGGTGACTCACATCCAATGCAAGTGGCTGTATTCACTCCCAGCAGATGTCTGCATTCAAGACATGGTGCCACCTGAAGAAAAAGCCACATCACATCATGTCATTAAGGTTATCAAGAGCTTTTCAGGATTTTCCTGGTTAGAGTCTGCAGCAGCACAGTCACCAGAACCATAGCAGCTGATATCTGCAGCAGCTGGTACTGATCCTTACAGACCAAGGGCTATTGAGAAAACATGAAGACAACTGCAGAGAGTGACTTTGCTGACAACTAAACTGGGCTAGAAAGGTGCTAAGTTAATTTTCAGTAAAATTGCAAAGCCTGAGAGAAGGCAGTCACAGGCATCACTGTAAAAACTCGGTGCTCTTACATATATGCCCACACTGACACTGTTCCAGGTTTTAGGCATGATGGATCTTCTATAGCTATGACACAAGCAGTAGTTACTAACTGCACTGGTTAGCACTGCAACAAGGTCCATATGCAGGCCCTCAAGATGTGGTGGTTGTTGTTGCAGCATGAAGAGGAACCTCAATTTGGTCACGTTTCCTGACACTGGTGAAGAAAACACAATTTACTTTTCCAGTCTTACCCTTACTGACATATATGGCACTTGAAGGAATCCATGGTTCATTTTGCCCATCATTGAAGAATTACATCCAGTGCTAAAGGTATTGAATACAATCACAGAATCCCCGACTGGATTGGGTTGGAAGGGACCTTAAAGCTCCTCCAGCTCCAACCCCTGCCACGGGCAGGGACACCTTCCACTGGAGCAGCTTGCTCCAAGCCCCTGTGTCCAACCTGGCCTTGAACATTGCCAGGGATGAGGCAGCCACAGCTCCTCTGGGCACCCTGTGCCAGCGCCTCAGCACCCTCACATGGAAGAACTTCTGCCCAAGAGCTCATCTCAGCCTCCCCTCTGGCAGGTTAAAGCCATTCCCCTTGGCCTGTCCCTACAGGCCCTTGGCCAAAGCCCCTCTCCAGGTTTCCTGTAGCCTCTTTAGGCTCTGGGAGCTGCTCTAAGGTCTCCCCTTAAGGAGCCTTCTCTTGTCCATGCAGAACAAGCCCAGCTCTCTCAGCCCTGGATGTTTATGTCCTGGGCTGTGGGTGAAGGCCAATGATCCACAGAGGACGTGGATTCATAATATATACTGTACTTTCAAGCACTGGTTTTTGCAGACAAAGCAAAATGCAACAGCTTAAGAGCAGGATCGTGGAAGCAATCAAGACTGCTGCCATGTATGAAATAACTCTTATGTCATTAATACTGTTTGAATACATCAAATCAAGTGCAAGTAGAGTTGGTGTATTTAAACACATTGGTTCATTTTCTAAGTTCCTTCCTGAAATGCACCCTCATAAAAATCATCACGAAACGCAAACAAAAGTCTCGAGGCTCAAAGTTCCACATGAACGCTTAAGAGAAGTTTTTACCTGGATCCAAAGCTCTCATTCAGACCTGATCTCATTTCTAGAAGAGCATTTGTGTCTACTGCATGGTCAGCCTTCCCTGGAAGAGGGATTCCAAGTGGGACCACCTGAGGAACTGGGGCAGACCCAGGCCCCACTTACTCCACAGTGCTCTGGAAAGAAGAAAAACAAAAAGGCAGACAATCATGGTTCTGCATTGAGAGATACGGTCTTTGAATGGGATTCCTGTCTTCATTTGTTTCTCTTAACAGAGAGAACACCAGGTTCTTTAAAGTGTTATTCCTCACTGCATGATTTTCACATTGGAAAGCAGCAAGGTCCTAACAACCATCCCAATCCCAACTTACTCTCCTGTTGCAGAACTATGAACAAGACTTGAGATGAGCACTGCTGCTCTCATTTCACTTTGACCTTCCTCGCTCAATTCTGGTTACGATGTGTTCCAGGGAAACAGCTTTAGCATCACACATCAATGGTACACGGTAGGAGGGAGTCCCAGGGAAGCCTCTCCACCCTAATGGCACGTTGGAGCCAGCCTCTTGTTTCATTGCAGCCATCTCAATAGATACAAGATGTCCTGCAAAGGACTAAAGCAAGACAGCCATTGCTTAAGCTTATCTCAGCTTCTCTATGCATTAAGAATATACCCACAAAAGAGATGCCAAACATGACTTATCATCATTTACATCATCAGCATCATGTCTCACAATACAAGAATGACAAATTGCATTTGGACACAATAACATTTTACAATACACAAAGATGTGCTCCAGATCCTGGGAACTGACCCTTAGAGCCAGGAAACATGTCTGCACTGCAAGTGTTTCCTTCTGTAACCAACCCTTTAATCCTCCACACACATCTTTCACACCGCTCATCAACGCAGACAGCGCTGATTCAGCACGGCAGGGGATCCTTAGTCAGGGCTGTGCCCGGGACTGTGCCCATCTCCTTGGCTGGGTTGCCCAAGGCAGTGGTTCAGGCCCGGGGCAGTTCTCAGCCAGACTCTCTTGGCTGCACACACACGGTGTGCACGGGACACACAAGGTGGGGGCTCAGATCTTTACCTGACGCGAAGGGGCAGCGAGCAGCTGTCCCCAAGGAGCCGCCTGCTCTCGGCACCCCTGCACCAAAAGCACAGGACCTCGGTTCAGGCTCCTGAGGGCCCACCCTGGTGGGACACAATGGTCCTGCCGCCATCCCCTGCATGCCCAGCCCCTGCCCCAGCGTGGGCTCCAGCCCTGCCCGCACCTCCAGTGCTGGCTCAGGCCCCGCTTCCCGTGCCCTCCTGGCACAGCCCAGCCCACCTCACCCCACTGCATCCCTGCTCCCGACCCCCTGCCCCCGGCTCCATCCCAACCCACAGCCCTGCCTTTCCCACTCGATCCCTGCCACAGCCCCGCTCACCCCGCTCCTGCCCGGCTCCATCCCGCTCCGATCGTGGCTCCATCCTGCTCGATCCGGGCTCCATCCATGTTGGATAGGGGCTCCATCCAGCTCCGATCCCGGCTCCATCCAGCTCACCCGGGCACGATTCACCTCCACGCCGCCATTCCCCCCCCCACAGCCCCCCAGGTTACCACAGGCGCCGCGCGCACCGCCCCCTCAGGCCCCTTCCCGCCCTCCCCTCCTTGGCGCCGGCTCTGACGTCATCCCCCCGCGCCGCCCGGTGTCATGGCGGCGGTGCAGCCGCAGCCGAAGGCTCTGCCCAGAAGCACCGAGCGCTGGAACTGAGCCGCGTCTGCCCCGGAGCAGGGTCAGGGCCCACAGCTCCGCTCCTGCAGCGCTGCCGAGCCCCGCACTCACTTGATGGTGCCATCGGAGCGCTCCACACACCGCAGCACGGGCTGGGCCATTGCTCTGGCTCCGGCAGAGGCAGAACTGCCTTTGGGAGCTGCCCGCCAACACCGAGAGCTGAGAAGCGGCTGCAGAAGGGCTCTGCTGTGGGGCTGAAAATTTGCTGCTGCAAATCAATATTGTTGTATTAATAATAATAGCAACAACAGGAATAATAATAATGGGTCCCCCCATATCTCCAGATCCCCCCTCCCCAATGATCTGTGGGGTGGTTTCTGGTGGCTTTAGCCCCTGTTTGAGGGCTCTGCTGGTCCCCCAAATTCCTTTCCCTCCCTCCCTCTGAGAATGGGGACCTCCCCATGAGCCCCCAAATTCCACCAATTTACCTCCATTGGCCAACAGCGGACACTGAAGACAGACACAGGGTGCCCTGTGACACATGTACCCCTATTTTGGGACACGGAGGGGTCCCCCAAATCCCTGCATCCCCCTGGGGAGTTTTGGGGAGATTCCTGAACCCCAGGATCCCCCTGAGCCTCCAAGTCCCTTCTGAACTCCCAGGTTCTCTTCCTCCAACACATCCCCCCCATTGGGGAACATGGGGCACTAAGGGGAGAGACTCGGGGTGCCCTGGGATGGATGTACACCCCCATTTTGTGGAACATGGGGGGTCTCTCAAATTACTGTGCCCACGATGGGGAATTTTGGAGACTCCCCATGAACTCTGAAATCTCCCGTGAACCCGAAATCCCTCTGAAGTCCCAAAATCCCCCCATTTATGGCAAAGCAACCACATGGGGCTTCCAGTGATGCCCCAGGTGCCCTGGGATGGATATACCCTCCATTTTCAGGAGATGGGGGTCAACCAAATCCCTGCACCCCCTGGAGAGCCTTGGGGACCTCCCCGAACCCCAGAAGTCCCCTGAATCCCCAAATCTTCCTCTGAACCCTCAAATTATAGAATCATAGAATAGTCAGGGTTGGAAAGGACCTTAAGATCATCCAGTTCCAACCCCCTGCCATGGGCAGGGACACCTCCCACTAAACCATGCCATCCAAGGCTATGTCCAACCCCACCTTGAACGCCACCAGGGATGAAGCATTCACCACTTCCCTGGGCACCCATTCCAGTGCCTCACCACCCTTACAGTAAAGAATTTGTTCCTCTCATCCAATCTAAACTTCCCCTGTTTCAGTTTGAACCCGTTACCCCTTGTCCTCTCACCACAGTCCCTAATGAAGAGTCCCTCCCCAGCATCCCTATAGGCCCCCTTCAGATACTGGAAGGCTGCTATGAGGTCTCCACGCAGCCTTCTCTTCTCCAGGCTGAACAGCCCCACCTTTCTCATCCTATCTTCATATGGGAGGTGCTCCATCCCCTGATCATCCTCGTGGCCTCCTCTGCACTTGTTCCAACAGTTCCATGTCCTTTTGATGTTGAGGACACCAGAACTGCACACAATGCTCCAAGTGAGGTCTCACGGAGCAGAGTAGAGGGGCAGGATCACCTCCCTCGACCTGCTGGTCACGCTCCTTTGGATGCAGCCCAGGATACTGTTGGCTTTCTGGGCTGTGAGCGCACACTGCAGTCAGCTCATGTTCGTTTTCTCATCGACCAACACCCCCAAGTCCTTCTCCCCCCACTGACTTCCATGGGGAAGCACAGGGCACCCGGTGAGACCCAGGGTGCCGAGGGACAAAGGTGCCTCCACTGAGGGACATGGGGGTCCCCCAGATTCCTGTCCCTGGGGAGCTTTGGCCCCTGCACCCCCCCCAGAGGTGTCCCCGCAGTCGCTGCAGGAGCTGCGGCAGCACGAGGCCGACGCGAAGCTGCTGCAGCAGCAGCGCTGGGACCTGAAGGAGCTGCACAAGAAGCACCTCAAGAGGCTCTTGGCTCTGCACAAGCACCTGGCAGCCGGGTGGGACCCCAGAACCCTGCACCCCCGAACCCAGACCCCCTGCACCCGAAATCCCAGCGGGGAGCCCCAAATCCCCCCAGACCCAAACCCTGCAGCTCCAAAGCCGCCCCGGCTCAGCGCAGCAGCCAGGAGCCCCCTGAAAAAGGGGGTGTCTCTAAAGTGTGGTTCCCCCGGGACCTGCCCTGGGGTCCTCCAAAATGCTCTGGGACCGCAAATCCACTGGGGGGACCCCAACATTGCTTTGGGTTCAGTCATGAATTCAGGGCGTCAGAGGGGGTGGACCCTCCAAAAGTGGCACCCCAATAAAGGGGTAGGCCAAAAACATGCTGCCCCCCAAAGGGCCCTGAAGGCACCCAAAGTAATCGTGGTGCCCCCCAAAATCCTGGAGTAACCCCAAATCTCCTTGAAGCAGCACACGAGCAGGTAGGACCCACAAATGCGGGGCCTGTAAGCACCCCCAAAGCAAACTGCATGCTGCCATCACCACAGGCCCCCACAAATGAACCTGCGGACTGAAAATCCTTGAGGGGCCCCACCAAACACCCTGGCCCCCAACTGCAGGTGCCCCAAAAAAGCTGCTCCCCCTCCCCCAAAGCCACCAGCCCCAATCGATCCCTGTTGCCCCCAAAGCACACCCCATGGGACACCCTAGCTCCACTCTAATATAAGAGAGCTGGGGTGGGGGGTTGGGGGGGGTGCCTAATTTGGGGGGTCCTGCCCAGAAGCCCTCAACATTCTCATGTGGGGGATGAGCAGCAGCACCTGTGGCAGGGACTGAGAGGGACTGGGAGCAGCTGCAGCAGGCAGTGGGAGCACTGGGAGGGATGGGGAGTTGAGCATGGCTGCAAGCAAGAAGACCTGCGGCAGGGACTGGGAGCACTGGGATATTGAAACCCCATCGGTGTCTGGGGCCATAGCGGCCTATATTGGTCTGTACTGGTGCAAACTGATCCATACTGGGATGTGTGAATTTGCGGACAGCACCAAGTTGGATGGGAGCGTTGATCTGCTGGTTTCTACTTGGTTTCTGACATTGCTCACGTGGGACTTCGACATCCTGGAGTGCTTCCCACACTGCTGTTGCTGCTTCCCCCACCTCTGTGGGGCAATCTCCTCTGATTAAGACATCATCTGTATATTGGTACATTTTCACCTGCTGAGGAAGTGAGACCTCCTGTGGGTTTGTGGTGTTCATGGGAGGGAGCTGAGTTCCCTTCCAGCCCCAGGGCTACAATCCCAGGAGGAGATGCCTCACCTGACCAGGCTGAATCCCTTCGTTCAGCAGGGGTAAAGCAGATCCCAGCCTGTCCTGGCCTGGCTGTCCTGTCTGATGATGGGACAAGAAAGAGGCTGCCTGCAGAAGTGGCTGTGTCACCATCCCTGGAGGTATTTAAGACATGTTCTAAGGGACATGGTTCATGTGTTGACTTGCCAGTGTCCAGTTTCTGTGAGAGTGGTGGGACACTGGCACAGGGTGCCCAGAGGAGCTGTGCCTGCCCCATCCCTGCAGTGTTCAAGGCCAGGTTGCACACAGGGGCTTGCAGCAGCCTGCTCTAGTGGAAGGTGTCTGTGCCCGTGACAGGGGTGGAACTGGATGAGCTGTAAGGTCCCTCCCACCCCTGTACATAAATATTGAGTGCCTCTACAGCTGAAGTGCTTCAGGGAGGGCAGGTTTGATACCAGGTACTGGTGTGCTGACTGCACAGTGGGTTGGTGTGATTCTGGACAGGGATCAGAGCTCAGCGGCAGCAGTGACCCCTGGTGTCACAGAGAAGAGTGTGTGTTTCCTTCCTGGCACTGGTGCATTGCTTGGCAGAAGCAATCCCAGGTGTTTGGAGTCCCCAGCTGTGCAGTTCCCAGCAGGGCTCTGCGGGTCCAGCTGAAAGTTACCGCCTGTTTCCTTGGTACATGGTTGAGTTGATTTGGAGATGGATGTGACACCACAAGGAACTGTTCACCGGCATGTGCAGCAGACACACAGATCTCTTGCTGTGTTGTGTGCACTTGTCAGTTACTGAGGAAAGTATCCATCGGCTGGGATAGGAAACAGCACAGGAGGGAATTTTTAGTTCACTGTTGCTCTTCCTGGTGAAACCTGTTGGACTTTAGCATCTTGTCCCATATTTTCCATGGTAATTGGAATGTTTTTTGTTATTAAAAATAGTATTGAATTTTCTACTCCCGTGTTCCAGGAGAAACAGCACCAAGGGCCTCCCCGTGTGCCACAGTTTGCAACACTGTGCGATGTGTAACAAGAGAAAGAGATGGGCTGGTACTTCTGGAGAATCCTGTGGCCTGTGGAGCTTCGTGTGGGACAAGGACAGGTTTGTGTGTAAGCACTGCCTCAGTTCAGCCCAGCTGTGCTGTAGTGAAGAGCAGCTCCCATCGCTGCCCTCTGCAGAGTCAGGGCTGGGGTACGTGCTCCCCAGTCCCTTCTCTCCTGCCTCCTTTGTCTGCAGTGAAGCAGTAACTATGTTCTCTGGAGCAATTCTTTCCCGTGAGGGCGGTGCGACACTGGAACACGTTTCCCAGAGAAGCCCCACGTGCCGGTTGTGAACCTGTTTAGGATTGCTCAAAGAATCACTGGCACAGATACCAGGAAAAGGGATTTGAATGTGAATTCATCAAAGCAGGATTTAACAGGATTTGGAGGGGAGGCCCTGCTCCACCAGCTACAAAAAGAGATTGTGTCACTCTTGGAAAGATTTATACGGGACTGGGTTCAAGTGATTCATACAGTATTGAACTGAAATCGTGTATAGGAACTGCAGACACAAAGGAATAAGGGAGACCCTCTCATTGAGTCACGAGGTTCAGATTGACCCCTTTGTTTTCTAAGCTCCCTCTCCAAGAACAGCCTGGGTGTGGTTGGATCCCATCTCAGTCTCAGGCCTGGTATTCATCTAAAGGGTCACAGATGTCAGCTAGCAGCAGTTTGCATTTGTAAACTGAATCACGGGATTTCTAACAGCACTTGATCACTGAAGCTGATATACACGCACTTGCAATTAAATATCTAACCTAACACAACACACTGAGATGGAGCTAGATGGCTATATACACATCTAGATGCATCCCTGTGTTAAAGTTGCTCTCAGTGCAGTGAAAATAAAAGCAGAGCCCAATACTCACATCAGCTCTGGAAGTGCTCCTCAGGGGGCAAAGGGCCGAGTGTCAGTGAGCAGCAGGAACAGCCCAGGCAGATGATCCCCGTTTCCTAAACCGGAGAGTTTAGGGGGCTCTCAGAGATGTCTCACTCTGAGGGAGATGCCGCTCACAGCCCATTGGGGTCCAGGAGAGCTCAAAGGGTCTCTCACTTGGGACCACCATTTCTAGGGTGGCCAGATGATGGGCTTTAGTCATCAGTCAGTTTTCCTCCTGGCCTCAATTCTGCGTTGGTTTCCCCAGTGCACAACAGCTCTGTTCCAGGTTGTCAGGGAACGACTGATCATCCCAAAAGAGCTCCTGGTATGATCAGAGAGTGTCCAACTTTCCTGATCTCTGTGTGCTGCTCCCACCTTCGCCAGGCAACCAGAGCTCCTGGTGCAGCCAGGGAGCAGCCAGCATCCAGCTCCTTGTACTGTGCAAAGGATGGGGCCTAACAGGCAGAGTGATCCAGGAAAGGCAGGGGGGCTGCATCAGCACAGTCCAGCCTGTGACTAAAGTCAGTCCATGTTTCTCAGGGTGGTGTGGTCACCTCTTGCCTCTGTGCCTACAGAGTAGTGCTGAATTCCAGTTATAAACTTTGGTTATAAATTCCAGTTATAAATTTTTGGTTGCTTTACTCAAATGTTAAAGAGTTTGTTAAATGGGTTTAAGTACCATTATCTAGACGAGAGGTATCTGCAGTAAACATAACTTGTGCAGATGATTTCCATGCTCTAATGTATAGCAGAATGTTTAACAACAAACGGAATAGGATATAAATTAGTGAAATTATGGTAGGATGTAAAATTCAACTTTAAAGTCCCAGTTACTACTGGTGACCATCCAACAGGGTATCTCACCAGAGATGTTCTCATGCTCAGTGTGTGACCTAGCCAGTGACAGGTTAATAGTCGGACTCGATGTTCTCAAGGGTCATTTTCAAATTAAATGATTCTGTGATTCTCAGAAAAGAAGGTTTTTAGCCTTAAACCTCCTTCTCATCAGAGAACTGACCCTGCAGGAAGGCAGTGTGTGTGCCAGCTGAGGGAGGGAACATCAGTGCTTGCTTCAGGCTGTTTCCCATGGGGTTCCCCTGGAGCCCCAGGAAGCCCTGGAGGGAGCCCAGGGGTCAGAGGCAGAGGCACCTTGGGCTGGGCCTCTGCTGCTGAGCTGGGCCGGGCTCCTGGGACGCAGATAGATGGTGGCAAGGGGGCAGAGCTGCAGAGAGACAGCTGTGCCCAGGAGCAGGGCTGGGCACTGCCTGCAGGCACCCACGGGAGACCTGTGAGCCTCAGAGAGCTTAAAGGCCCTTGGCAGTGGAGGATGCAGAGAGCTCCCTGCAGGAGAAACCTTCCCAGCCCTGTGCATGGTAAGGCTGTGGGTGCAGGGCAATGCAGCTGCAGCTGCTGGAGGGATCTCCTGAAGCTGCTGCCTCGGACAGTGCATGGGATCTGTCAGGAGGACTCTCTTGGTTTCTCAGTGTAGATAAGGAGGAGGATGTGCTGTAGAGCAGGGCTTCCCTCTGCACCATGCGAGGGACAGGACAAGGCAGGTCCCTTGTCCCGGGCTGGCTGCAGGGTGTGAATGTGGGTGTGCAGGCAGGGGTGCCCAGCGCTGTCCTTGTGAGCAGGGTCCCTGCAGCCCAGGGGCTGTGTGCTGGGGCAGGGACTCTGCTGCCTGCCAGGGTCAGCACTCAGCCTGCCCGGGAGCTCCCCACGGCACTGGGGGAGAAGCTGTGGGGGAAGGAAGAACCCCTGGGAGGGAAGGGAAAGTGTTCGTGTGCACTGGAGAGGGTGCTGTGTGGGTCCGTGCTGTTCTGAGCTCCACATCACTCTGAGCACATTTGCAGAGGGTCCTTCTGAAAGACACTGAGGCAGCGTTTGCCTGATAGGGAAGGATTCTGAGCTCTGATGTTTCTCACTCTTGGTGGGCAGGTTGGGCAGCGGGAGCTGGGAATTTACTTCTCTGCTTTGGAGAAGGCACTGAGAGTCTCGTCAGGACTTGTGTGAGCACTGAGAGGGAACAGAACTGGGCCGGGAGCAGCAGCTTCCTGGCAGCCACAGCTCCAGGAAGCAGAGACGTGGGCAGGGAGTGGGGGGGAAAGTGTAGCCCAGCCCTGGGGAGGGCAGGTTCAAGCAGCTCTCTTGGTGTCTGGCACTGGAGGTGGCTGCTGACCATGCTCTGCTGGGCACAGTCCTTTGCTTCTCCCTATGGGAGCTCCGTGATTTGCCCTTGGAAACCATGTGCCCCTGCTCTCAGCACAGGTCAGGTGTTTGCAGGGGATTTAAGTTCAATTTGTGTGTGAAGGCATCTTACAGGCAGTGCAGTTGTAAGCACAGGGCACATGGGAAATGTCTGATGGACACTGCAGCTCTCCTGGCTCTGCACTAAGCTACAAAGAGCTGAGACTTTTTGCCTGATGCAATGCTCTTCTGATTGAACCTAGGAAGAAGCCTCAGCAGTGTAATGACATCTCTGGTGATGACACTGAGCCTCTCCTCTCCTGCTAAAATGTGCTCAATTGTGAGTGTGTAAATTGAACTTCTGTATCTGACATCCCTCCTGCCCTAACCTGTCACTGTCTGTTTCTCCTCTGACAGTGCTCCGTGCCCAGAGGCAGTAGATGTCCAGAGGCAGCTCCATCACCCACTGCCTCCTTCTGCCATTCGCAGACACACGGGAGCTGCAGCTCTGGCACTTCTGGCTCTTCCTGAGCATCTCCCTGGCTGCGCTCCTGGGCAATGGCTTCATCATCACCAGCACAGCCTGCGATCAGCACCTCCACACCCCCAGATACTTCTTCCTCCTCAACGTCTCCCTGCTGGACCTGGGCTGCATCTCCACCACTGTCCCCAAATACAAGGCCAATTCCCTATGGGACACCAGGCCCATCTCCTACACAGCTTGTGCTGCACAGATCTTTTTCTTTCTCTTTTTTCTCATAGCTGAGTTTTATTTTATCACCATTATGTCCTATGACCACTACGTGGCCATCTGCAAGCCCCTGCACTACAGGAGCCTCCTGGGCAGCAGAGCTTGTGTCCACATGGCAGCAGCTGCCTGAGGCACGGGGTTTCTCACTGCTCTGCTGCACACAACCAATACATTTTCACTCCCCCTCTGCCAAGGCAATGCTGTGGAGCAGTTCTGCTGTGAAATCCCCCAGATCCTCAAGCTCTTCCACTCACACTGCTACCTCAGGGAAGTTGGGCTTCTTGTGATTGCTGTCTGTGTAACATTTGGCTGTTTTGTTTTCCTTGTGGGGTCCTGTGTGCAGATCTTCAGAGCGTGCTGAGGATCCCGTGAGCAAGGATGCCACAAAGCCTTTTCCACGCGCCTCCCTCACCTGGCCATGCTCTCCCTGCTTGTCAGCACTTCAGCATTTGCGTACCTGAAGCCCCTCTCCATCTCCTCCCCACCCTTGGATCTGGTGCTGTCAGTGCTGTACTCTGTGGTGCCTCCTCATCCAAGGCCACCGCTGTATCCCAATGTTGGGAGCCAGGACGGACCTACTAATGATTGTATAACAAGCAGGAGAGGGGTAAGCGGACCTCCAGTAATTATCTGCTGCTAAAGGTTGCGTGTGGATGGGTAGTGTGTATGAAGTGTGCATGATATGGCTATAGAGTGAGTGTGAATTATTAATAGAATGTTTTAAACGTTTGATCTTTTAATATTTAAATTGGGCTACTGTGGTGTTTGCTCTATCTCCTATAGGGGACCAGTTAAGCATTAAGGTGGCAGAATGACGAGAGTCGCTCCTCTGGTGGTTTGGGCTTGAATATTTGAACGAAGGGGGAAATTGGTTAAGGAGAGGAATGAGCGGGTTTATCTGGAAGGAGTATACATAACTCCGGCAGGACGAACAGTGGCTTTAGATTGGGAACAACCTTTAGGTTGAGAACAACCTCACTACCCTAGTCTGAACCCTTGCATTTGTGGGCTAACAGGGGTAATTCCTTCTTTTGTGTGTGGGCTTGTTTTCAGATTGTGTGATAGCTGCCACCCAGCTCGGGTTTTGCTGAAGTGTAAATCCTGTACGAGACGATGGTATTGTATATCTTATAGAAAAAGGGCGGAGAGCCCTAAGTGCCTTCCCCAACCTCCACACTTATATAATGCCCAACAAGAATCTGAAAGAGTGAAATTAGAGTGTGGGAGGAAAAATTTGATCCCTGAAGTTTGGGGTGTGTGGGCAGAGGATTGGGAAAAGACAGTAAAGATTTGCATGGAAATTGAAAGAAAGAAATGGAAGATAAAATAGAGGACTAAGAAGAGACAGTGGTCAAAAATACAGGTAACACCCAAAGGGGAATTCCGAAAATGAGTCCTTTGAGCTGCGTGCTCACCCCCTGGAAAGACATTGCTGGGTCTGGAGGCACGGAAAATAAAAAGACCCTTATTAAGTACTATCCGGAAAGCTGATGGGTCATACTGGATAGTCCAGGACCTATGGGCTGTAAATAAGATAACGGAGAATCTTTACCCAGTAGTGGCAAATCCATACACTTTGTTAACCGCGTTAACACCTGAACTGACTTGGTTCACTGTCGTAGACCTGAAAGATTCCTTCTTTTGCCTCCCTCTCCATGAAGCTAGCCAAAAATTATTTGCATTTGAATGGGAAAATCCTAACAGTGGTCGGAAGATCCAGCTCACTTGGATGGTGTTGCCCCAAGGATTTAAGAATAGTCCTACCATTTTCGGCAATCAGCTGCCAAAAGATTTAGAATCTTGGGAAACCCCTTCTGAGGAAGGAAGAATGTTGCAGTATGTGGATGATATTCTAATGGCCACAGAACCAGAAAGCGATTGCGTGGCCTGGACAGTGAGACTGCTGAATTTTCTAGGACTCCAGGGATATCGGGTGCCTAAAAAGAAGGCCCAGATAATACAACATGAGGTGAATTATTTGGGCTATGAGATCAGCGCAGGACAAACAACTTTGGGACAGGCCCGCAAAGAAGCAATATGTCAGACCCCAAAACCTCAAACAGTAAAAGAGTTGCGGACATTCCAGGGAATGACAGGGTGGTGCCGGTTGTGGATCTATAACTATGGACTGCTTGTTAAACCTTTGTATGCACTAACGACCAGTGACTAGAAACACCTTAAATGGAGGAAGGAAGCCGAAAGGCCTTTGTGGCACTGAAGAAAGCTTTGATGTTGGCCCTGGCCTTGGGACTCCCAAACGTGCGTAAGCTGTTCTTTCTCTTCTCCCACAAGAAGCAGGGGATTGCCCTGGGAATATTAGCACAAGATCTGGGCCCATACCAACAAGCAGCTGCCTACTTTTCCAAACAGTTGGACGCAACTGTGAAAGGTTTGCCTGGATGCTTGTGAGCAGTTGCAGCCGTAATATTGAATATACAAAAAGCCCAAATATTTACCCTGGTCCAGAAAATGACTGTGTTGGTATCCCATACAGTGTCTGCAGTACTGGAAGCTAAAGGTGGACACTGGCTTTCTCCACATAGATTCTTGAGGTATCAAGCTATGTTGGTAGAACAGGACAATGTGGAAATTATAGTCACTAACATTGTCAACCCAGCTTCTTTCCTCAGTGGAAACACAGGAGAGCCAGTACATCATGACTGCTTGGAGACCATTGAAGCAGCCTATGCAAGCAGCCCAGACCTGAGAGACAGCCCTATGGAAAGTGGAGAAAACTGGTTCACAGATGGAAGCAGCTATGTCCTAAGTGGTAAGAGACACGCGGGATACACCATTACCACCAGTCAAGAGGTAACAGAGTCAGGGCTTTTGCCCACGAATACCTCTGCACAGAAGGCAGAAATAATTGCTCTAACCCGCGCCTTGGAATTGGCCCAAGGCAAAGTTGTTAATATTTATACAGACTCAAAATATGCCTTTGGGGTGGTGCACGCACATGGAGCGATCTGGAAAGAAAGGGGATTATTGAACTCTCAAGGGAAAAACATCATGCATGCAAGAGAAATTTTGAGACGGCTGGAGGCAGTCCAACTTCCTGGGTAATTGGCTATCATACACATTAAGGCACACCAGAAAGTGAGCTCAGAAATGGAGAACGGAAATGAGCTGGCGGACAGAGAGGCAAAACAAGCAGGCAAAATAGAGAAAAAAACAGAAGGAGCTTTGGTCCCCAGTGGGCAAATTTCCCTAGAAGGTAAGCCAGATTATACTAAGGAAGATAAGAAGCTTATCATAGATCTGGAAGGGTCATATAATGAAGAGGGATGGGCTCTTACCCCACAAGGGAAAGTAATCATTCCTTCCTGCCTAATATGGCATTTAGTAAAGGAAGAAGATAGGAAGAGACATTGAGGGGCAGAGTCTTTGTACAAATATTTAATTAAAGAAATTGCGGCTAGAAATTTATACACCACTGTGACACAGGTGACTCAGCAGTGTGATCTCTGCCTCCAGACTAGCTCTAAGAACACCCCCAAACCAGAAATAGGTCACACTGGGAGAGGCAATGGACCTGGTCAACAATGGCAAATTGATTTTACAGAGCTCCCAAGAAAAAGGGGGTACCAGTATTTATTGGTATTAACTGATACCTTTCCAGGTTGGCCAGAAGCGTTCCCAATCAGAATAGCTGAGGCTCGAGAGGTAACTGGAGTATTAGTACAAGAAATAATACCACGTTTTAGGGTTCCAACAACTATATCCTCTGATAGAGGACCACATTTTGTCTCAAAGGTGATACAACAAATTAGCCGCCACCTGGGTATAGAGTGGCAACTTCATACCCCATATCGCCCCCAGTCGAGTGGCCAAGTAGAAAAGATGAACCATTTAATTAAACAGCAAATTGTAAAATTAGGACAAGAAGCGAATTTGGCCTGGCCTCAATCCCTTCCTCTGGCCCTCCTGCGCATACGGATCAGACCAAGGGCAAAGGAAGGAGTGAGCCCCTTTGAAATTTTGTATGGACAGCCCTATGAGATACAGAGAGGGATATCCATACAAGCCGGAGATGAAATTATGACTTCATATATGGTGGCATTGAGTACAGTTTGATTAAATTAGAAGACACGTAGTTGGAACTCAGAGGAGAGGTTTAGACGGGCCGGTACGCAATATACAACCTGGAGATTATGTATATGTGAAGTCTCTTACAGAAAAAACTTTGGTGCCACAGTGGGAAGGACCTTTCCAGGTACTCCTTACCTCCTTCACAGCAATCAAAATCAAAGAACAAAGTGCCTGGATACATCACACCAGGGTAAAGAAAGCACCTAAATCTCCATGGAGAGTCACCCAAGCACAACAAGGAAAACCTACCTTGTCACGACGCTGATTGTAAACCTCATAGGGGGATTAGAGGCATGGGGAAGTAATATTTCTTACAGCTACATGAGCAAATTGCTAATACCATGAACTGCTCTGACTGCTGGATTTGCTCAGGCTTACCCCAAAACACAGGACATGGCCACCCTATACTCGCTACCGTTTTTCCCAGCCTTTCAGGAAGAGCTCGGGCCTTTGATAACATATCTCTGGACGAGTATACAGGGGAACCAGGAGAGAATCTCAAATGGCAGATAGATTTAAGCCTACTCTGGAATGAGACTGAGGGAGTACCTTGTGTCCAAAGGTGCTACCTGGAAAACACCACAAATATTAAGAACATAGGGGGGAATAGCACAGACAAAAATTGAGGAAATTTAAGATTGATTGGAGCGTATTCCAGTTGCACCACTTACATCCGTTATGGAGGTGCCAATATATGGCATAGCTACCAGACTCAGAAAAATGCCACCTATTCCCCCCAGGGTTGGCCAACTCCAGTAGGTCATGGATGGTATTGGATCTGTGGAAGGTGGGGATACAAGTATTGCCCTTGGGGTGGGAGGGCCAATGTGCCATAGGGATCATAGTTCTTGACATTACCATCGTACAAGACTTAATGAGTTTATGCACGTGTGCCCTATTACGAACCTACATGAAACCTGTCACCCATCTAACCAAGAGGAACAACCCTTTAATAATGAAACCAGCCGGGTTTCATAGTTCTGTGAGATGGTTTCTTCCATGGTTAGGAGTTAGTGAATTAGAAAAGGCCTTAGTTAACATCTCAGCTACAATGGAAATCATTAATAATGCCACAGCTGATGCACTCAAGGCACTACAAGAAGAAATCTCTTCCTTAGGGCAAGTAACACTTCAAGACAGGTTAGGGCTGGACTTACTTTTTGCTAAAGAAGGGGGTTTGTGTACGATTATTGGTGAACATTGTTGTACCTATGTTAACCAAGACAAGAGGATTGAAAAGGCCTTGTCCCAGATTTAGGAAAAGACTGAAATTTTGCATGAAGTGGCCTAAAATGACACATCCTGGGAATTTAGGGACTTAATAGAAAAACTAACCTTTTGGTTACCAAATTTAACCTGGTTGAAGCAATTGATTGCCACAATGATAGTGATAGTTATCTTGACAAAAGTTTTCTGTGTATCAGCTCGATGCGCACTATGGTGCTGTGAGCCCACGGAAAATTCTTACAGCGAGTGGAGGAAAAAGCAGTTCCGCCCAAAACTTGAATGTAACAAATACTTTGAAAAATGTTAGATAGCGAAACGTTATATTGTAGAGTAGACTTAGTAAAAGAATGTACTGATTTTCTAGAAAAGGGGGGACAGAGAGAAGGGGTTCAGAAATCCAAGTTGGCAGAGATATAGCTCAACGAAGTAACTAAAGCAAGAAGTCACATGACACCCCCTAAGGTACAGCTCCTGATAAGACTCAGGGACCTGCCTTAAGAAGTGGTTGAAACCGACTCTGCGGTCTGGATGGGAACCAAGGTCTAACAGAGTCTGCGCAGGAACAAAAGGTTACTGGCTGTGAGGAAGAAGAGATAACAGCCTTCATCCCCACGACACCGCAGACCACCACCAGGAAGCACTGTGCAAGCGCAGTAGTGAGGAGTTTATGGAAATCACTTACTGAGACTCATTTTAATACGGAGCAGGGACAGGTTATGCCTATGTATAGGCATATCGGGAAACTTCGTCAATATTCGACATCCTGCTTTATATAAACAGGTCGAACTGCCGCCTGGGGCGCACACGTCTTTGGTGGGACTTCCCCCGTGCCGCCCAGAGCTGAATAAACACAGCTACTTTACAATCCACCAAATTGTGGAGTCTGATTTCTGCACGTCAGAGAGGGGAACGAGACGCGCGCGTTCATACACATGCATGGAGAAAGTTACGATGAGGCAGCCAGAAACAGCGACGGCCTCGACCTGCTCCGGAGGCCGCGCTGCCGGCAGGTCTACCGCGGGACCTCGGAGAGGCTGCTAAGTCCGACGCGAGCCGAAACACCCCCTAGAGGCGGCGCGCGGAACTCTCCCTGCAAATACGGCTGTCCCGGCGGGGCCAGGTAGACCTGACGGCAAACTGCGGCCCCCACCACCAGCTTGCCGTCCGTCCGCCGGGAGGCTCCCAGGCAGGCTCGGGCAGCGTTTGCCGGGCGCGGGTCTCGGCGCTGCCAGGTGCTCGCCAGCCTTTTCTTGGTTGGGTTATTTTTGGCGGGTTTCTTCTTTTTCTCCTTCGTTCAGTTGTGGTTTCTTCCCCCCCCCCCCCCCCCCCGTTTCGTTTCGTTTCGTTTCGTTTCATTTCGTTTCGTTTCGTTCCGTTTTTCCATTGTTCGTGTTGTCGGGGGCGGGGGGCTTGGTGGGGGGTGGGTTTCGGGGGGGGGGGGGGGGCGTTTGGTTTTCGGGGGTTTCTTTCCGGTTTTACCGTTCCGTCGGCCGACAGTCCCCCTGAAACTCCCTCTGGCTGGTGTCGGGGACCGGGCGGGCGGACGGAGGCAGGCAGGCAGGAGACAGTGGTCGGGGAGCAGGCGCGGAGCCTGGCGCACGCACAGGTGGACTGCGGATGGTGGGGGTGTGTGTGTGACGGGGGTGGGGGGTGTGTTTCTGTTTATTTTATTATTTTATTTTATTTTATTTTATTTTATTTTATTTTATTTTTTTATTTTATTATGTTATGTTATGTTATTTATTTTTCGGAGGAGTTCTCCGTGCGTTTTGCTTGGGGTTTCTCGGCATTATTTTCTGTTGTTTTTCTCCTCTCACCTCCTTTTTCGGCCCACGCCCCCTTCCCCCCCCCCCTTTTGAGTTTTGGAACCGCGGCAAGAGGGGGACTGGAGGCCACGCCCTGCTGGGACTTTCCGTCTGCCGCCTAGGGCAAGGGAACCGACCGGGACGCCGCCGGGTCCTAAGCTATCCCTGCTGCCGTCCTTCCTTCCCTTCCTTCCCTTCCTTCCCTTCCTTCCCTTCCTTCCCTTCCTTCCCTTCCTTCCCTTCCTTCCCTTCCTTCCCTTCCTTCCCTTCCTTCCCTTCCTTCCCTTCCTTCCCAACTCCCTTCCAACTCCCTTCCTTCCTAACTCTCTTCCTTCCTAACTGCCTTCCTCCCTTCCTTCTTTCCCCGGATCGGGAAGGCAGGCAGGCAGGAGACAGTGGTCGGGGAGCAGGCGCGGAGCCTGGCGCACGCACAGGTGGACTGCGGATGGTGGGGGTGTGTGTGTGACGGGGGTGGGGGGTGTGTTTCTGTTTATTATTTTATTTTATTTTATTTTATTTTTTATTTTATTTTATTTTATTTTATTTTATTTTATTTTACTTTATTTTACTTTATTTTACTTTATTTTACTTTATTTTACTTTATTTTACTTTATTTTACTTTATTTTATTTTATTTTATTTTATTTTATTTTATTTATTTTATTTTTCGCAGGAGTTCTCCGTGCGTTTTGCTTGGGGTTTCTCGTTATTATTTTCTGCTGTTTTTCTCCTCTCACCTCCTTTTTCGGCCCACGCCCCCTCCCCCCCCCCCCCCCCCCCCCTTTTGTGTTTTGGAACCGCGGCAGGAGGGGGACGGGAGGCCACGTCCTGCTGGGACTTTCCGTCTGCCGCCTAGGGCAAGGGAACCGACAGGGACGCCGCCGGGTCCTAAGCTATCCCTGCTGCCGTCCTTCCTTCCTTTCCTTCCTTCCTAACTCCCTTCCTTCCTAACTCCCTTCCTTCCTAACTCCCTTCCTTCCTAACTCCCTTCCTTCCTAACTCCCTTCCTTCCTAACTCCCTTCCTTCCTAACTCCCTTCCTTCCTAACTCCCTTCCTTCCTAACTCCCTTCCTTCCTAACTCCCTTCCTTCTTTCCCCGGACCGGGCAGGCAGGCAGGCAGGAGACAGTGGTCGGGGAGCAGGCGCGGAGCCTGGCGCACGCACAGGTGGACTGCGGATGGTGGGGGTGTGTGTGTGACGGGGGTGGGGGGTGTGTTTCTGTTTATTTTATTTTATTTTATTTTATTTTATTTTATTTTATTTTATTTTATTTTATTTTTTTATTTTATTATGTTATGTTATTTATTTTTCGGAGGAGTTCTCCGTGCGTTTTGCTTGGGGTTTCTCGGTATTATTTTCTGTTGTTTTCCTCCTCTCACCTCCTTTTTCGGCCCACGCCCCCTTCCCCTTCCCCCCCCCCCCCCCCCCCCCTTTTGAGTTTTGGAACCGCGGCAAGAGGGGGACTGGAGGCCACGCCCTGCTGGGACTTTCCGTCTGCCGCCTAGGGCAAGGGAACCGACCGGGACGCCGCCGGGTCCTAAGCGCTCCCTGCTGCCGTCCTTCCTTCCTTTCCTTCCCTTCCTTCCTAACTCCCTTCCTCCCATCCTTCTTTCCCCGGATCGGGCAGGCAGGCAGGCAGGAGACAGTGGTCGGGGAGCAGGCGCGGAGCCTGGCGCACGCACAGGTGGACTGCGGATGGTGGGCGTGTGCGTGTGACGGGGGTGGGGGTGTGTTTCTGTTTATTTTATTTTATTTTATTTTATGTTATTTTATTTTATGTTATGTTATTTTATTTTATGTTATTTTATTTCATTTTATTTTTCGGAGGAGTTCTCCGTGTGTTTCACTTGAGGTTTCTCGGTATTTTTTTTTCTCTTTTGCTTTTCTCCTCTCTCCTCCTTTTTCGGCCCACGTCCTCCGCCCCCCCCCCCTTTGATTTTTGGAACCGCGGCAGGGAGCGCGGCAGGAGAGGGACGGGAGGCCACGCCCTGTCGGGACTTTCCGTCCGCCGCCTAGGGCAAGGGAGCCGACAGGGACGCCGCCGGGTCCTAAGCTCTCCCTGCTGCCGCCCTTCCTTCTTGCCTTCCCCAGGGCGGCAAACCCGCCGGCAGAAGGCGGCGCGGGAGGTTGGGGAAGGGGGAGCGTCCGGGCTCTTCGCGAACCGCCGGCGATCGACAGGGGAGGAGGAGAGGGGAAGGAGAGGCGCGCGTTCGTACACACGCACGTACACCTGCACTCATACGCGTACACTCGTACACATAGACACGCCCAGGCGCGAGAGCGCTGGGACATGGGGCGGGGGGGCTTTGGGGCCAGGGGCCTGTCGGAGGGTTCCGCGCACCCTCTCAGGCAGAAATGAAGTCGGGTTTGTTCCGCTGTTGGCAGCTGCCGCCGCCTCCTCTTTCAATAAAACGAAGGCGTAAGGGAAAGGAGGGGGGGGGGGGGGGGGGGGCGGATGGACGGAGGGAGGGGGGGACCGAGAACGTAAACCGAGAGAGAAAGGGAAGGAGAACACAAACGGAAACGGGGTGTGCGCGAGGTTCTTTTTGCACAGAAACATTCCCGAGGGGGTGGGGGTGGGGGTGGCGAATGCCGGGGCGGAGGGCGATCGATGGATCGATAGGCTGATGAAAAAAAAAGAATTTAAAACGAAACAAAGAAAAAAAAAAGAATACATATAAAATGAAGAAAAAAAAATATTAAACCCCAAAACCAAAACAGCTCCACCACAAAACAACATCCCAAAACCACCTCCCAAAAAAAAAACAAGAAGGGAGTCCGAGGTCTAGCACCGGCACTGCGCCCCCGGCGCCTGCTCCCTCTGCCCGCAGCGAGCCGGCACAGGCCAGGTCTGCCAGTGGCAATCGCACACACCCACACAGCACCCCCCCCCCCCCCCCGCCAATCTGCCCCCCCCTCCAGACCTGGCCAGCCGTCGGAGGCCCGGTCTATCTGCTGCAGTCGCTGCTTTATTCCCCCTGCCCCCCCCCCCCGCCAATACCCCCTGCTGCTCTGTGCCCAGTTCTGTTCCCTCTTAGTGCTCACACAAGTCCTGATGAGACTCTCGGGGCCTTCCCCAAAGCAGAGAAGTAAATTCCCCGCTCCCACTGCCCAACCTGCCCACCAAGAGAGAAACATCAAAGCTCAGGATCCTTCCCTATCAGGCAAACGCTGCCTCAGTGTCTTTCAGAAGGACCCTCTGCAAACGTGGTCAGAGTGATGTGGAGCTCAGAGCAGCCTGAACCCACACAGCACCCTGTCCAGTGCACAGGAACACTTTCCCTTCCCTCCCAGGGGTTCTTCCTTCCCCCACAGCTTCTCCCCCAGTGCCGTGGAGAGCTCCCGGGCAGGCTGAGTGCTGACCCTGGCAGGCAGCAGAGTCCCTGCCCCAGCACACAGATCCTGGGCTGCAGGGACCCTGCTCGCAAGGACAGCACTGGGCAGCCCTGGCTGCACACCCACATTCACACCCAGCAGCCAGCCCAGGACAAGGGACCTGCCTTGTCCTGTCCCTCGCATGGTGCAGAGGGAAGCCCTGCTCTGCAGCACATCCTCCTCCTTATCTACACAGAGAAACCAAGAGAGTCCGCCTGACACATCCCATGCACTGTCTGAGGCAGCAGCTTCAGGAGATCCCTCCAGCAACTGCAGCTGCATTGCCCTGCACCTACAGCCTTACCTTGCACAGGCCTGGGAAGGTTTCACCCTGGTTGGATGGTCACCAACAGCAACTGCTACTATAAGTCAAATTTTATTCCCTATGTGGTGAATTTTATACCCTATGGTGACCGCAGCGCTGTATGAGAAGGATGGATTGATGGAGACCCTACTTGCTCTTTCTTCTAGAACACAGGGGAGGAGGGAATGAAATATAACTTTCAATAACTCAAATACATTCCAATTACCAAGGAAAATATGGAACAAGGTGCTAAAGCCCAACAGGTTTCACCAGGAAGTACAATAACTAAAAATTCCCTCCTGTGCTGTTTCATTTCCCAGCCCCTGGATACATTTCCCAGTAACTGACAGGTGCATACAACACAGCAAGAGATCTGTGTGTCTGTGCACATGTTGCTGAACAGTTTCTTTTACATGTTTCAGCAGCCTCCTGGGGCTTTGGGTTGTCAGACACAGCAGCTGCCCCTCGCAGTGCGTTCCTGTCCTGCTGGTGGTCTCCTCTCCTAAACAATGGTTTCCCATGACCACGAGGGTTTCCCATCCCAGCTGTGGTTTTTGGGGAGGTGAATTTCATGTCCAAAGGCAAGGGATGGGGCCAGCACTGCTGGTCTTGCGATGCTGCCATGCGTGCTTCCCAATCTTCCCCAGTGGGAGAAAGGGGAAGGGGGCTTGTGGCACTTTTGGGTGGTTTTTTCCTCCCCCCTCTCAGGAGACTGATCCCCCTGCAATGGCATGTTTGCTGCCTGTCATCACCTTGTCACTGGTGTTTGGGACCCTGGTTGGTGGGACCCACAGGGCATGTCATGAAAATTCTCTTCCCCGTAACTACTAGATCAGCCAGTCTTAAGTATTAATAGGTCTTTTCATGATGTATGTGCATATATATATGTACACTGTAATATGATGAGGTACTGGATTTTTACTGGAAGCTTCATCCCAGCCCTGGAAGTGGGACTTTTCTTTAGGGTATCTTGGAGCTGTCTGTGAAGGAGAAGGGGTATTGCAGCACAGCAGAAATAATGGCAGAATCCCAGCCCCTCCAGCCTGTCTTTGAAACCCTCCCACTGTCCCGCGCTCCATTAATCAGTATCTCTTGCAGGACTGGCTCCAGGGACATGTGCATCACTAGACAAGAGCAGGACTGCCGCAGAAGTAGCATGGGCGCCTGACAGAGTTTGACTAGGACTAGTAATCGGTAGTGAGGGTGCTTGTGCCTGGTTCCAGTGTGTGGTACGTGGCCGTTTGAAGGGTGTGAGAACCCTGTGTAAAACCACATTTGGGGTTCCCCAGTGGGACTAGAACACCCCTGTAATTCTCTCCTTTGCATCCCAGCGTCTGGGCGCGGTGGGCACGGGCCACTTGCGGATTGTGGCGGCAGTTTGTCAAGGCAGATGGGACACAGCTGACTGCATGAGCCAGCGTGTGTCCAGAACCTGGGGTCCCGAGGACCAGCACTGCCGGCTGGGAGTGACTTCACCTCTGGATACTGCACTATCAGGGCAGTAGGGTCTCCATGGCTAGGCTGTCCTATGCTGTGCTGTGCTATGCTGTGCTGTGCTATTCCATTTTAATCCCTGCACTGACCATTAGTGGAGTAATGATGACCCTGTTATTTGCCTGAAATATCAGCTACTTTTTCAGCTCCAGAATCAGTTTTAAGTACGTGCAATGGCTCCAAGTGGAAACAGGGTTTAATTTCATTTCATTGACTTCATTAATTTCAATTCATGTTAGGAAAATCTTCCTCACATTGAGGGTAGCGAGACACTGCACTCTTGCCCAGAGAAGCTGTGGCTGCTTCACGCCTTGCAGTGTTCAAGGCCAGGTTGGAGAGGCCAAGGAGGAGCTGCTTAAACCTGACAGAGGGCAGAGTGAGATGAGCACTCAGGAGGAAGCTCTTCTCTGTGAGGGTGGTGGGACACTGGCACAGCACATGGTGCTCAGTGAAGCTGTGCCTGCCCCACCCCTTGCTGTGCTCAAGGCCGGGTTGGATGAAGGGGCTTGGAGGAAGCTGCTCCAGTGGAAGGTGTCCGTACCCGTGTCAGCGGTATAGATGAGCTTTAAGGCCCCTTCCAGCCCAACCCAGTCTGGGATTCCAGGATTCTCTGCTGTGCCGATGTCGGTCACTCTCCCCTTCCCGTAGGTGGCTGTGATGCTCTGTTCCATTGCCCAAGTTGAGCTGTGACTCCTCGCATCCTCCACCTCCGGACCAAAGGCACTGAGGAAGAGCAGCCCTTGAGGGACCTCCCTGAGGTAGCTGGGCAGAGGGTGGTCCCCCTATGGCACCTCCCAGAGCACCCCTGGGTGCCCAGTGGCCATGGGCAGGATGCTGCCACCACCACAAAGCTGTGGCGGTTGCTGTAGAGACGCCCATTGTGACGGGGCCCTCACGGTGAAAGTGGGCTATTTAAGGAGCAGAGCCCTGCAGGAACCAGTGCAGAGGAGACCCCTCTGTCAGGAGGCTGCATCTGCCCTGGCTGCCCTGCACATCCAGGTACGTGTTCTTTGACTTTGCCATCCTGGTTTAGTGTTGGCTTGAAACACACTGTGGGTGCGTGCTGCAAAGGGAGGAGAAGCTGTCAGATGTGCTGGTGCCATCCCAGCTGTGGGAGCAGGGGATGGGTGAGGAGGAGGCACTGGGCCTGTTCATGTGCTTGGAGCTCCCCTCTGCCTGCAGAGGTGGTGGGGGTGAAGCAGGAGCCTTCTGTGTGCAGGAGCTGCGGGTGTCAGAGGTGCTGAGGAGGTGTCAGGGCAGGAGAACTTCTACCTCCCTGTCAGAGCCTGGGGCAGAGCACGGGTCACCCCAGCTCTCAGGAACCTCATTTTAGTTTCTTTCCCTGGCAGAGGGTTGAGTTCACTGTCAGCATCCTCACTGGTAAAATTTATTGGGAGCCGCCAGCGGCATTCCCAAAAGCTGGCAGGGTCTCCCTATATATCCTGTTCCCCCTCCCCAATGGTCTGTGGTGTGGTCTCTGATGGCTGTAGCTCCTGTTTGAGGGCTCTGGTGGTCCGTCAAATTACTCTGCCCCCCCACAACCCCCGAGCTTGGGGGCATTCCCATGAACCTCCAAATCCCCCCAACCCTCCAGTTCCCTTCTGAACTCCAAATCCCCCCCCCATTTACTGCCATGTGCCAGCAGGGGCACTGAAGAGTCAGGGTACCCTGGGACAAATATAACCCCTCGTTTTGGGACATTGGGTGTTCCCCACATCTCTGCACCACCCCGGGGAGCTGTGGGGATCCCCCCAATGCCCAAATCCCCTCTGAACCCTCAAACTCTTCCCCTCAACACATCTCCACCCTGGGGGAACGTTGCCCCCCCCCAGAGCAACTCCGAGTGCCCTGGAACCCACGTACCCCCCATTTTCGGCACATGGGAGATCCCCTGATGTAATGTGCCTCCTACAGGGAGTTTTTAGGGAAACCCCCTCAAACCTCCAAATGTTACTTGAACCCTCAAATTCGCCCATTTATGGCAACGGGGGTCCCTAGGGCATCCAATGCGATTCGGCTGCCCTGGGATCGATACCCCCACTTTCGGTTGAAGAGGAACGTCTGAAATAACGGAGCCACCCTGAGAAGTGCAGTGGCACAGACACACTAAAAAAGGAGTGTCCCAAAAAAGTGGGGTCCTCCCAGCACCCACCCTGGGGGATCCTCAAGGTGCTCTGGGACCCTGAATTCACTGGGGGGACCCCAGCATTGCTTGGGGGTAGTGAATTCAATTCAATAGTGAATTCAGGGGGGCAGACAGAGAGGGTGGATACCCCAAAAGGGGCACCCCAAAACCACGCTGCCCCCAAAATGGCCCTGGGGGCACCCGAAGTAATCGTGGTGCCCCCAAAATCCTGGGGTAACCCCAAATCACTTTGAAGCACCACAAGAGCAGGCAGGACCCCAAATGGGATTCCTGGGGCATCCCAAGAGTGACCTGCACCCTGCCATTACCCCAGGCCCTCCCAAATGATCCCAGGGACAAAAAGTCTTGGAGGGGCCCCACCAAACACCCCCACCCCAAGTGGGGGTGCCCCAAAAAACTTGCTTCTTGCCCAAAGCCACCAGCCACAAATTGCTTCTTGTTCCCCCAAACCACACCCCATGGGACATTGCAACCCCGGCCCCTGGTATCAGGAAGCTGGGGGGCAGCCCCAGAGTGGGGTGGTGCCTAATTTGGGGTGTCCCCCCCAAAAGACCACCAGCAAGGAGGTCTGGTGGGGGATGAGCAGGAGCACCTGCGGCAGGGACTGGGAGCACTGGGATATTGAAACCCCAGCAGTATCTGGGGCCATAGTGGCCTATATTAGTGTGTATGGTGCGAACTGGTCATACTGCTGCATACTGGGATGTGTAAATATGCAGATGACACCAAGTGGGGTGGGAGCGTTGATCTGCTGGAGGGGAGAAGCTCTGCAGAGGGATGTGGACAGGCTGGATCCATGGATTGTGGCCAATGGGATGAGGTTCAAGTAGGCATAGTGCCAGGTCCTGGACTTGGGCTGGAACAACCCCCTGCAATGCTCCAGGCTTGGTGAAGAGCGGCTGGAAACTGCTCCTGGGAAAGGAGCTGGGGGTGCTGAGTGATGGAGCTGAGCATGAGCAGCTTGTGCCCAGGCAGCCGGGAAGCCCCCAGCATCCTGGCCTGGCTCAGCACCAGTGCAGCAGCAGGGCCAGGGCAGGGATTGTGCCCCTGCAGTGGGCACGGGTGAGGCTGCGCCTCGAGTCCTGTGTTCAGCTCTGGGCCCCTCACTGCAGGAGAGACATTGAGGTGCTGGAGCAGGGCCAGAGAAGGGCACCGGAGCTGTTGCAGGGCCTGGAGCACAGTGTGATGGGAACGGCTGAGGGAGCTGGAGGGTTCAGATGGAGAAGAGAAGGCTCAGGGGGGACCTGATCGATGAATACAACTACCTGGGAGGAGGATGACGGCTGGGCTCTGCTCCCAAGGGACAAGGGATGGAACAAGAGGAAACGGCCTCAAGCTGCACCAGGGGAGGTTTAGATGGAGCTCAGGAACAATTCCTGCCCCAAAGGGTGCTCAGGCATTGGAAAAGGCTGCCCAGGGCAGTGCTGCAGTCACCGTCCCTGCAAGCGTTCACACACCATGGCGACGAGGCCTCAGTGCCATGGGTCAGTGGTGGCCTTGGCAGTGTGGGGTAAGGGTTGGACTGGATGAGCTGAAAGGTGTTTTCCAGCCTGGTTGATTCTATGAGTCTGTGATCCTTTCTGCCGAGGCACCGGGGAACCAGGTATTTGCTGTTGGTGTTCCCTCGGTGAAGGGAGGTGCTTCTGAACCTGGCGAGGGTTTGAAAAACTGTTGTATCGCTGATGGCTCTGCATTTACAGGCATCTGCAGTAGTTTGGGAGCTTCAGTCTGTCCTTGAGGTAATGTCACTTCCTCTGCAACCCCCGGTACATAGGCATGCCATTTTCTGCCTGTGGTTTTGTGCAGCTGCATCCTGAGGAGCACTTCCCTTTGGGATGCTGTCAAGTCAATTGAATGGATTGAATGGATGGTTTGTACTGCTTGTCTTGATCAATGTTCTCCGTTTGTTTCACTGCTGGGACTAAAGACGAGTTCCTTTTCCCACTCTGAATATCTCGGTTCTGTGTCTTTTAAAGAGGTGACTTGAACATTCAAGTTCTTTTTGGTCCATCAGGACCAGTTTGAAGAAGTCCCAGGAAGAGCCATGCTCAGCAAAACCCCATTCCATTATGAGAGGGTGGGGGTGTACGGACCCCTGTGACTGGTATGGTTTTAATTCCTGTATTAGGTTTTTCCTGCTTCCTTATGCTCTGGATTCCATTTCTATAGTTTTTGCTTTTGTAACAGTGGGCGAGCAATGATAGGGAATCCAGGTCCATATTTCCTGCAGTATCCTGGAGGAGCCATAAGCGGCTGTAATTCCTTCCTAGCCTGGGGCATCTGCCCTTGTTCTGGTTGTGTGAAGGTGCCTGCAGGAATCACTGCACTGCTGCTATCCATCAGGTACCCCCTGATTTGACTGCTTTCTGCTTGGTTTCTGACATTACTCAGGTGGAACTTCAACCTCTGGGCCATGGAGGGCTTGCCACCCTGCTGTTGCTGCAGTTCTTTGGGGCAATCTCCTCTCATTAAGACATCATCTGTATATTGGTACGTTTTCACCTGCTGAGGAAGTGAGACCTCCTGTGTGTTTGTGGTGTTCATGGGAGGGAGCTGAGTCCCCTTCCAGCCCCAGGGCTACAATCCCAGGATGAGATGTCTCACCTGACCAGGCTGAATCCCTTCCTTGAGCAGGGGTAAAGCAGATCCCAGCCTGTCCTGGCCTGGCTGTCCTGTCTGATGATGAGACAAGAAAGAGGCTGCCCAGAGAAGTGGCTGTGTCAGCATCCCTGGAGGTATTTAAAAGACATGTTCTAAGGGACATGGTTCATGTGTTGTCTTGCCAGTGTTCAGTTAACGGTGGACTCAGCGTTCTTAAGGGTCTTTTCAAACCTAAATGGTTCCTTGATTCTACAATATCTTGTTGTTCTGACCAAACTTTGTCTCTCATCAGAGAACTGACCTTGCAGGAAGGCAGTGTGTCTGCCAGCTGAGGGAGGGAACATCAGTGCTTGCTTCAGGCTGTTTCCCATGGTGTTCCCTTGTGCCCCATGGAGCCCAAGGATGCTCTGAGTTAACTGCTGACTGGATGTGTTTGAGCAGCCATACACTGTCTGCTTTCCTTTGAAAGGGCTCCCAGTGTAGGTCATGACAGGCCGCATCTCAGGAGCCAGTGAGCCAGGCGATGATGATGAAGGTGCTGTCCTCATTGCTGCCATCCTCTTCTCGCTCTTCTCATACCAGTCTCTCCAGGTAGGAAAGATGGATGGTGTGTGGTGTAGGGTTGTTGGATGCTGAAGCCAGTTCTGATTCCATCACTGCAGCACTTGTCCAGTCTGATCAAAGTCCATTCTACATTAACGTGGTGATCAAGGGAGTCAGGTTCAGATCCTCAAATCCAGGACAGTGGGGACAGGTGCCACAAGGCATCCCACGCAGTGATGGGTGTTCAGCCACCATGGATGTGATCACGTTCAGTGTGCACTGAGCAAGGCACTCATGTCATCAGATGTTGGTGGTGATATCCTCATTGTCTGCCTGCCCTGCCACTGCTGTTGGCTCGTTGTGGCAGCCGCCCTCCACGATGTTCTCCGGTCAGGGAGAGCACTGAGCAAGGCACTCACGTCATGGGTGTTGGGGATGCTGTTCTGATTGTTCCCCAGCTCTGCCACTGCTGCTGGCTCCTTGGGGAGCTGCTGGATCTGGGCAGGCTCAGCGGAGAGCAGCAGCCCCGGGACAGAGGGCAGCACACAGGCATGCACAGGAGGTGACATGGCTGGAGCAGTGAAGCTCCTACTGGGCACCTCTGATGCCATGGGCAGCTGGAGATGGAATGTCTCTGTTGGGGGAAGCAGAGAGGTGCTGGTGTGAGAGCTCGGCAGGCAGAGGCACCTGGGGGTTACCTGGGGGCAGGAGCAGCCTGAGGAGCGGGAGCTGCTGCTGTACCTGCCATAGCAGTTGGTCAGTGTCAGCTGGGTGGGGGCCAACTGCCCCCTGCCTCGGGTTCTGCCCCAGTTCCACCAGTCCTGGCTGCTTCAGCAGCCTCCTGGGGCTTTGGGTTGTCAGACACAGCAGCTGCCCCTCACAATGCTTTCCTGCCCTGCTGGTGATCTCCTGTCCTAAACAATGGTTTCCCATGACCACGAGGGCTTCCCATCCCAGCTGTGGTTTTTGGGGAGGTGAATTTCATGTCCAAGGGCAAGGGATGGGGCCAGAACCTCTGGTCTTGCGATGCTGCCATGCATGCTTCCCAATCTTCCCTAGTGGGAGAAAGGGGAAGGGGGCTTGTGGCACTTTTGGGTTGTTTTTTCCTCCCCCCTCTCAGGAGACTGATCCCCCTGTGATGGCATCTTTGCTACCTGTCATCATTTTGTCACTGGTGTTTGGGACCCTGGTTGGTGGGACCCACAAGGCATGTTATGAAAATTCTCTTCCCCCTGACTAGTAGATCAGCCAGTCTTAAGTATTAATAGGTCTTTTAATGATGTATGTGCATATATATATGTATGTGTACACTGCAATGCAATGAGGTAGTGGATCTTTACTGGAAGCTTCTTCCCAGCCCTGGAAGTGGGACTTTTCTTTAGGGTATCTTGGAGCTGTCTGTGAAGGAGAAGGGGTATTGCAGCACAGCAGAAATAATGGCAGAATCCCAGCCCCTCCAGCCTGTCTTTGAAACCCTCCCACTGTCCCGCACTCCATTAATCAGTATCTCTTGCAGGACTGGCTCCAGGGACATGTGCATCACTAGACAAGAGCAGGACTGCAGCAGAAGTAGCATGGGCACCTGACAGAGTTTGACTCGGACTAGTAATTGGTAGTGAGGGTGCTTGTGCTTGGTTCCAGTGTGTGGTACGTGGCCGTTTGAAGGGTGTGAGAACCCTGTGTAAAACCACATTTGGGGTTCCCCAGTGGGACTAGAACACCCCTGTAATTTTCTCCTTTGCATCCCAGCCTCTGGGCGTGGTGGGCACGGGCCACTTGCGGATTGTGGTGGCAGTTTGTCAAGGCAGATGGGACACAGCTGACTGCATGAGCCAGTGTCTGCCCAGAACCTGGGCCCTGATGATCCGCGCTGCCGGCTGGGAGTGACTTCACCTCTGGATACTGCACTATCAGGGCAGTAGGATCTCCATAGCTATGCTGTGCTGTCCGTGCTGTGCTGTGCTATGCTGTGCTGTGCTGTTCCATTTTAATCCCTGCACTGACTATTAGTCAAGTAATGATGACCCTGTTATTTGCCTGAAATGTCGGCTGGTTTTTCAGCTCCAGAATCAGTTTTAAGTACGTGCAATGGTTCCAAGTGGAAAGAGGGTTAAATTTCATTTCATTGCCTTCATTTAATTTCAATTCATATTAGGAAAATCTTCCTCACATTGAGGGTAGTGAGACACTGCACTCTTGCCCAGAGAAACTGTGGCTGCCCCACCCCTTGCAGTATCCAAGCTCAAGGCCCGGTTGGATGCTGGGGCTTGGAGCAGCCTGCTCCAGTGGAAGGTGTCCCTGCCAATGGCAGTGGTATGGATGAGCTTTAAGGCCCCATCCACCCCAACTCAGTCTGGGATTCCATGATTCTCTGCTGTGCAATGTCGGTCACTCTCCACTTCTTGTAGTTGGCTGTGATGCTCTGTTCCATTGCCCAAGTTGAACTGTGACCCCTCGCATGCTCCACCTCCGGACCAGAGGCACTGAGGAAGAGCATCCCTTGAGGTACCTCCCCGAGCCAGCTGGGCAGAGGTTGGTCCCCCCCATGGCACCTCCTGGAGCACCCCTGGGTGCCCAGTGGCCATGGACACGATGCTGCCACCATCACAAAGCTGTGGTGATCGCTGTGGAGACACCCATTGTGACGGGGCCATCACGGTGAGCGTGGGCTATTTCAGGAGCAGAGCACTGCAGGAACCAGTGCAGAGGAGAGCCCTCTGTCAGGAGGCTGCATCTGCCCTGGCTGCCCTGCACATCCAGGTACGTGTTCTTTGACTTTGCAATGCTGGTTTAGTGTTGGCTTGAAACACACTGTGGGTGCATGCTGCAAAGGGAGGAGAAGCTGTCAGGAGATGTGCTGGTGCCATCCCAGTGTGGGAGCAGGGGATGGGTGAGGAGGAGGCACTGGGCCTGTTCATGTGCTTGGAGTTCCCCTCTGCCTGCAGAGGTGGTGGGGGTGAAGCAGGAGCCTTCTGTGTTCAGGAGCTGCGGGTGTCAGAGATGCTGAGGAGGTGTCAGGGCAGGAGCAGCCACTGGGCAGTGCAGTTGCCGATGCTGTCATTGGGAGCTCAGCACAGGAGGACCTGCCTGGCCCTGGCAAAACCCGTGAAAGCTCACGGGGCATTGCGGAAGCCTGGAGGGTTGCTGGTGGGCTCTGGTAAAGCCCAGGCCAGTTGCAGGCGCTGCACAATGTTCCAGTGCTCTGCTGGGCTCTGGCAATGCATTCTGGAAGGTGACAAAGGCCCTGGCAGGTGCAGGCAGAGCCCAGAAGCCCACCGGGCACTGCGCAAGGTGGGAAGGAGCTGTTGGGCTCCGGCCACACCGGCGCAATCCTGACTGCGGCAATGCCCTTGGGAGCCCTGTGCTCCCCCAGCAACAGTGCCAGGGCAGGAGCTGTTGCTGGGCGTCCCCTGCCCTTGGCAAGCACTGCCCCAGCCCCAGCCCCGCTCGGGAGCTGCGCTTCCTGAGCCAAGGAATGCTGCTGGCAGCTGCGTGCCCATACAAAGAGCCCAGCTCCAAGAGTGCAAACGTGCAGCCCCTGCTGCCGCTGCAAAGGGGCCAGGACAGGGTCAGTGTTGAACTCCAGCCAGGAACTCAGGACTTGCAGCCGCTCGCTGAGACCCCGGGTGGGATGGGGAGGAGAATGGGAACAACGTAAAACCCACGGGTGGAGATAAGAACAGGTCAGGAACTGAAATCAAGCACAATATTGAAATATTAATAATAATACCAACAACATGAACAATGATAATAATAATGGGTCCCCCCGTATTTCCACTTCCTTCCTCCCCAGTGATCTGTGTAGTGGTTTCTGGTGGTTTTAAGCCATGATTGAGTTCTCCGGTGATCCCCCAAATTAATCTCACCCCCCCCCTCCCATTGTGGGGACCTCCCCATGAGCCCCCAAATTCTCCCCGTTTACCTCCATGACCCCAGAACCCAGTACCCCCGAACCCAGGCACCCGTTCACTCCAAAATCCCAGCGGGGACCCCCAAATCCCCCCAGACCCAAACCCTGCAGCTCCAAAGCTGCCGAAGCTCAGCACAGCAGCCAGGAGCCCCCTGAAAAAGGGGTGTCCCGAAAAGTGGGATTCCACCGGCAGCTGCAGTGGGGTGCTCTGGGACCTCAAATCCACTGGGGGGACCCCAACATTGCTTTGCGTTCAGTAGTGAATTCAGGGGTCAGAGGGCATGGACCCTCTTAAAGTGGCACCCCAATAAAGGGACACCCCAAAACCACCCTTCCCCCCCCAAGAGCCCTGGAGGCACCCAAGGCAGTCATGGTGGCCCCTAAAATCCTGGGGTAACCCCAAATCTCCTTGAGAGCAGGCAGGACCCTGAAAAGTGGGCCTGTAGCACCTCCAAAGTGAACCTCACCGCACCATCACTATGGGCCCCCCGAGATGAACCTTGAGACCCAAAATCCTGTGGGACCCCATCAACTGCCCACACCTCCAACTGCGGGTGCCCCGAAAGAGCTGTTCCCCCCTCCAAAACCACCAGCCCTGAATTGCTCCTTGTTGCCCCCAGACCACACAACATGGGGCACCCCAAATCCTCCCCACCTCTGGTATCAGGGAACTGCGGGGGCAGGGAGGGGCAGCCCCAGAGTGGGGGTTGCCTAATTTAGGGTGTCCCCTCCAAAAGAGCACCAGCCAGGAAGTTGGGTGGGGGATGAGCAGGAGCACCTGCGGCAGGAACAGGGAGCACTGGGATATTGAAACCCCAGCAGTGTCTGGGGCCATAGTGGCCTCTATTGGTTTGTACTGGTGCAAACTGGTCCCTACTGCTCCATACTGGGATGTGTAAATTTGCAGACAACACCAAGTTGGGTGGGAGCGTTGATCTGCTGGTTTCTACTTGGTTTCTGACATTGCTCAGGTGGAACTTTGACATCCTGGAGTGCTTCCCACACTGCTGTTACTGCTTCCCCCTACCTCTGTGGGGCAATCTCCTCTCATTAAGACATCATCTACATAATGGTACATTTTCACATTCTGAGGAAGCGAGACTGTTTGTAGGAGTTCAGCAAGTGCAGCAAGAGCAACCGGGGCTGAAGAGTGGTAAAGGTTTGCTGTAGACCTTACTAAGTACAAGCACATTTCTCTTTATCCTCCTCTTGCAAAGGAATCATATAAAGAACATCTCCTTAAGCCTAATGCTGCCATCCAGGGCTGTGCAGCTGCTTGCAAAGTCTCTAAGTTTGCACTGTTTGGTGCAGCAGCTCTCAAAGACTTGTGTTGCCATTTAAACATCAGCAATTAATTGTTAATCACCTTCAACCAGGTTTGGGACTCGCCAAACTGGTGAGTTCCATGGGAGTGAGTTCTGGAAATGAGGTTTTGCTTTTCCAAATCGGCTGTGATTTCAGAGATTCCCTTTTGTGCTGCTGCAGACACTGGGATTGTGGTACGTGGGTGATCTTTGAATCCCACCTCCTGTGGGTTTGTGGTGCTCATGGGGGGAGCTGAGTCCCCTTCCAGCCCCAGGGCTACAATCCCAGGATGAGATACCTCAATCAACCAGGCTGAACCCCTTTCTTCAGCAGGGGTAAAGGAGATGCCCGCCTGGCCTGGCCTGGCTGTTCTGTCTGATGATGGGACAAGAAACAGACTGGCCACTGAAGTGGTTGGGTCGCAATGCCTGGAGGTATTTAAAAGACATGGAGATGCGGCACTTGTTGACAAGGCTCAGTGGTGGACTTAACAGTGTTTCATTAATGGTTGGAGTCGATCTTTAGGGTCTTTTCCAGCCCAAGTGGTTCAATGATTCTACAAAATCTTGTTGTTCAGACCAAACTCTGTTTCTCATCAGAGAACTGACCCTGCAGGAAGGCAGTGTGTCTGCCAGCTGAGGGAGGGAACATCAGTGCTTGCTTCAGGCTCTTTCTCATGGGGTTCCCCTGGAGCCCCAGGGAGCCCTGGAGGGAGCCCAGTGGGGCAGAGGCAGAGGCACCTTGGGCTGGGCCTCTGCTGCTGAGCTAGGCCGGGCTGCTGGGACGCAGATAGATGGTGGCAAGGGGTCACCGCTGCAGAGAGACAGCTCTGCCCAGGAGCAGGTCTGGGGCCCTGCCTGCAGGCACTGAGGGGATAGGATCTGGCAGACAGAGGTTAAAGGCGCTCTGGAGTGGATGGACAGAGCTGAGCTTGTGCACAGAGAAATCTTCACATCTGCGGTCACAAGAAGTCTCTGGCAGCAGCAAAATTAAGATGAGTTATCCTGGAGAGGTCTTGTAGAGCTGGTGCATGCCATGGCTGATGTCACCCCGTAAGGGTTTACTCTCCAGGCTTTTCTGTTAGCAGATGGAGGGTGTGCTGCAGAGCAGGGCTTCCCTCTGCACCATGCGAGGGACAGGACAAACCAGGTGCCCTGCGCAGGGGCTGGCTGCAGGGTGTGAATGTGGGTGTGCAGTCAGGGGTGCTCTGCGCTGTCCTTGGGAGCAGGGTCCCTGCAGCCCAGGGGCTGTGTACTGGGGCAGGGACTCTGCTGCCTGCCAGTGTCAGCACTCAGCCTGCCCGGGAGCTCATCACGGCACTGGGAGAGAAGCTGAGGGGCAAGGGTTGACCCCAGCAGGGCAGCCAAAGGACCCTGCTGCTGTAGAGAGGGCCCTGTGTGGGTCAGGGTTAGTCACAGCTCCAGATCAGCCCAGGACATTTTCAAGAGGACTTTCAAAGGGGAAGCTTAAGGCAGGGGTTGCTATAAAGACAAAGAGCTTTTGTGAGCCTGTGTTCTCAGTTTCCTGTTTGTGATGAATTTGGGGAAAAAGGAGCTCTCATGCTCGAAGAAGCCCCTGAGACTCCTGAGGTGGAACTTTGAGTGAGCAGCGGGTCTGATACGAGCACGCTGATGTGCCTTCAGCCACTCCTCTGCCTATGGACAGCCCCAGCATCATCCATGAGGCTTGCTCTGACCTGCCGTTACACACCTGGAAACAGGAACAGGTGCCCAGGCAGTTCCCATAAAACAGACAAGTTTGTGGAGGACCAGAGTGAGTGCAGAGAGGTCCACATGAGCTCTGTGAGCACTCACAGGGAAAGACAGAGGACGGGGAATCACCTCCCAGCAGGAAAATCTCCAGGTAGCAGGGATATGATCTGGGAGCAGGAGAAAACTAAACCGAGAAGTGCTGTGGCAGGGGGAATCACAACTCTCTCACTGGAAAGTGTCTGTGTCTGGGAGGTTGAGGGTCTGTGGGAAAAGGTTTCAGTTTTGAGCAGTGTTCCCTAATTTGTCACAGTGTTTTTTTTCCCTAAGTTAGGACAGCAGATGTCCAGTGGCAGCTCCATCACCCACTGCCTCCTCCTGCCATTCGCAGACATGCAGGAGCTGCAGCTCTGGCACTTCTGGCTCTTCCTGAGCATCTCCCTGCCTGAGCTTCTGGGCAACAGCCTCACCATCACCAGTACAGCATGCAACCAGGACCTCCATACCCCCATGTACGTCTTCCTCTTCAACCTCTCCCTCCTGGACCTGGGCTGCATCTTCACTGCTGTGCCCAGATCCATGGCCAATTCCCTCTGGGACACCAGGGCCATCTCCTACACAGCTTGTGCTGCACAGATCTTTTTCTTTCTCTATCTTAACTGAGTTTTCTCTCCTCACCATCATGTCCTATGATTGCTACGTGGCCATCTGCAAGCCCCTGCTGTATGGGACCATCCTGGGCAGCAGAGGTTGTGTCCACATGGCAGCAGCTGCCTGGGGCATTGGGTTTCTCACTGCTCTGCTGCACACAACCAATGTATTTTCACCACCCCTCTGCCAAGGCAATGCTGTGGAGCAGTTCTTCTGTGAAATCCCCCAGATCCTCAAAGTCTCCTGCTCACATTCCTACCTCAGGGAAGTTGGGCTTCTTGTGGTTGATACCTGTTTAGCATGTGGGTGTTCTGTTTCCTTTGTGAGGTCCTATATGCAGATCTTGAGGGCCGTGCTGAGGATCCCGTCTGAGCAAGGACTCCACAAAGCCTTTTCCACGTGCCACCTTGTGGTTATTCTTTTTAGGGCAGTCTCACTTCCAACACCCGAATTCCCTACAGTATGCATACTGATCTCTTCCCACAGGAGAAGAATTCACTGTTTCAACTCTGCCTGACATTTCTCCTCCACCTCTGCTGCCCCGGCACTCATCCCACACTCAAACACAGGAGCTTGCAAAGGGAATATGATCTTCAATCCTCCCAGGCATTGTCCCTGCAGTGATCTGGGCATTTAGTTGAGCACAAGCAGTTTTTACTACAAATTGTTTTTCTGACTCTCTTAATGCATCCAGTATTCCATCCAGATCCTTTCAATCACGATCCTGACTTCTTAAATTTCTTAGCTACCCCTGCAGGGTCATTTCGATAGTTTTCCTGCAATCTGCTTCCCATTATCCAAATCTCCGAAAGAGAAATTCACTTTTATCCGGGTACGTCCCTCCAGTTCCATTGCTTCCTGAAGAGGGGCTTGCAGGACCGTTTTAGTTTTCCGACGGACACGGGCGTCAACGCGAGTGAAGGGAATTGTCTTGACACTTCGTTCTTGTTCTTCACCCGGATCACAGGATTCCTCCTGAATCGGAGGTGGTCTCTGATCCGGTACCTTTGGGGAAACATAGCCCTCCGTTCTATCCTCGACCATGTCGTCTTTAGCTCTTTTGGTAACTTTCAAACCTGTCTCCCCAATACCACAACCCGAAGAACATCTTTGCGACGTATTCCCAACCTGTTGCGAAGGGGGGGGGGAGGCATCCACTAGTGTATTTCAGCGCGTCCTCGGTTCAGCAGTCGCGGTCATTTTTCTCTTTCTTAGGAGCTGGTGCTGTGCTGGTCCCTCTCGCCAGCCAGAGGCGTGTTTGAAAGCAAAAAACAACGAAACTCCCCAAGCCCCCACGGAACAAAAAAACATCTGGCGAGCGCCGGGACCCGGGCGGCCGCCTCCGCCCGCCCGCCCGGTCCCCGACACCAGCCAGAGGGAGTTTCAGGGGGACTGTCGGCCGACGGAACGGGAAAACCGAAAAGAAACCCCCGAAAACCGAACGCTCGCCCCCCCCCCCGAAACCCACCCCTCACCAACACCCCCGCCCCCGCCAAACGAACAATGGAAAAACGAAACGAAACGAAACGAAACGAAACGAAACGAAACGAAACGGGGGGGGGGGGGGGGGGGGGGGAACCACAACAGAACGAAGGAGAAAAAGAAGAAACCCGCCAAAAATAACCCCTCACAACCAAGAAAAGGCTGGCGAGCGCCCGGCAGCGCCGAGACCCGCGCCCGGCAAACGCTGCCCGAGCCTGCCTGCGAGCCTCCCGGCGGACGGGCGGCAAGCTGGTGGTGGGGGCCGCAGTTTGCCGTCACGTCTACCTGGCCCCGCCGGGACTTAGCCGCGTTTGCAGGGAGAGTTCCGCGCGCCGCCTCTAGGGCGTGTTTCGGCTCGCGTCGGACTTAGCCGCCTCTCCCAAGTCCCGCGGTAGACCTGCCGGCACCGCTGCCTGCGGAGCAGGTCGAGGGCGTCGCTGTTTCTGCCTGCCTCCAGCTGCCTGATGGTGATTTTCTGCTTCGCTAGCGCGCCGCCTCGCTGAGCCTAGACGCTGGGAACTGCAAGCCGCCGCGCAAGGCGACTTATCTGTCCGTATTATAGGAGCGAGTAGTGGCTCGGCTCCGCAGCAGCGCTAGCGAGCGGCTGTCAGGCCCGCGGCTCAGCTGTCGATAGCAGGGTACGCTGGGCAGCCGTTGCGGCGCTTCCCGAGGGGTGCTCGTTCGGCTTTCCCGCGAGGCGAGGCGGCGGAGGCCGGTGCTCGTAAGCCTTGGAAGACCGTGGTGGGAACTCGGATCTTTCCCGGGTCGGAATTTTCTCTAGCCCGCTCCGTGAGTTTTGAGCTAGGGCTGTCCGATGATGGCACGGGCGAGCCCGTCGGTGTGTACGTCCCGGCGCCAGTGATGCCTTGGTCAGCGTCCGGCTCTTGCTCGCCCTTGCCTAGGGGCCCGGTGGTGTTGGGGGGATGAGAAGGCGGCGGCAGCGGCGGTGCCCGCGTGGTTTTTTTTTTTTCTCCTTGGAATTTCATTTTTGGTTTCGTTCCGCTCTACCCGCCCTCCTCCTCCGCCACTTCGCTCTCCTTTCCGCCCGTTTCTCGCCTGTCTCCTTTTCGGCGTTAAAGCTTTGGGAGCCCACGAAGCGGGCAAGCCAAAACCGTGGCTGGGGAAAAAGAGAGAAGCTCGCCGGGAGCCTCTCCCCTCGGCTTTTTTTTTTTTTTTTTTCCTCTCCTTTCTCCTCGTTCTCTGCCCGGCGGCCCCGAACGGCCCCCGCCGGGGCTGGCTGTTGTCTCAGGACCCACCGTTGTGGCCTACCGTGGGGCAGGCCTATGCGTCTTTCTGTAGCCTTCGCTGTCTTCCCGACCGATCGATGAGGCCCTTCGGGTCGCGTCGGAGAGGGCCCCCGGCGGGCCGGCTCGCCTGTGCTCCCCGTCCTCGGGCTGGGCTGCGGGTGGTGCCCGGTGTTCAGGCTGGGTGGTCTCCTTTCTAGCTCGCTTCCCGTTGCCTGCGAGGTGTTGTCCTCTTTCTTCCCCCCTCTCCCCGAGGGAGAAGGAGCCGTGAGCGTGTTGGGCCGGCGGGGTGCGTGCCCCGCCGAGTCGGCGTTGTCCTTCCTGCTCTCTGCTGGACGGTGGGGGAGTTCCCACGGACTTGTTATCGAACCGGGCTGTGTGACGGCCGCGTGGCCCCGCGAGCCCTCAGGTGTCCTATACCACGCGAGGTGTGCCGGTGCAGGCCCTCGGTCCGTGCGCCCGCGGGTGCCGGCCGCGAGCAGCGCTCGGGCGGTGGGGCGGCCGAGCCCGAGGGAACGGGGGAAAAGTGAAGAAAAGGCGAGGACCGCGGGCGGCAGGGGGGCGGCCCCCTCCGCCGCGGTCGCTGGTCGCCTGGGCTTCTTTCCGTGCCGCCTCCCCGCCTGCTGCCGAGCGAGCTGCCCCGGTGAGAGGCCTCGGTCGCCGGGTCGCACCCGCCTCAGCGGGTCGCTGCCTCCTCTAGCACGTCCGATGCTGTGCTGAGGCAGCGGGGAGAAGACGGGGGCCGGTCCCCTCTCCTCCGCCCCACCCCTCCCACCGCCGCTCAGCATGCTCGATGGAGCGAGCGAACGACCCGGCGCCTGCCAGAGACAGGCGCAAGGCGGGCCGGCCTTCGTGGGGGACGGCTCAGTCCCGGCCGGTCGCTGGCGAGTGGGAGAGGGAGCCGGGCGCGCGTCCCCCGTCTCGCGGGAGATGGGCAAGCGCGGCTGCCGTGGCCAGCGAGCGAGAAAGGAAAAGAAAGTCACCGAAAGCTGCGCAGCGGTCCCGGCTCCTTGCCCGCGGCGGCGCGGGGAGGGCCGGCCGCCGGGGTCGGTGGCGCGCCAGCGCTGGTGCCGCGCCGGCCCTGCCCCAGGCGCGCCCGCTTCGCGTATCGCCGGTCG